>ML778840.1:335417-348360 GCA_009831015.1 Picea engelmannii
TCCTTGAGAAAATGATGTTTCTTCATGGCTTTTTATAGCATAGCATTGGGTGATTATGTAACTCCTTTGAGGTGTGAAAAGGGGCTCTTTAGGGCTCAATTAGGTCTTTGACCAGCCTACCATGCAGATTCAGCTCAGATTTGGGGTCAAATCAGCTTGGGCGCTGATCCATAAGTGGTTGGGAGGCCGACCAATTTCAATAAATGCGTCGTTTAGCAGGTGCGCGGGTTTTTGCGCCAACAACCGCGTGTCGTGCGCGCATGCACGCATTGTACGTTTCTGTTCCGCGCATATGCACGCGCACCCAACTTCTGTAAAGTGCCCTTTGATTTTTGGTTACTTTGTATAGTTTTTGACCCTTTTGAAATGCTGTGAAACTAATTCAGTGCCATGAATGAATTCATTCCTGTTTTGACGATGTTGAGTTCTTGTCGCCATGTGCGGACGAAATTTCAGTGATAACAGATGCCCCCTGATGGATGAGGTTAGGAGCATACGTATAGCCGAAATACATCAATGTTTCTTTTACTGAGAATGTGGTTGTAAGAGAGAGCAATAGTGAGACCGTTCAGAGCGATCCGTTGGAGAAGAAAGGAACTGGTAGAACCCAACCCTTCATAAGGTGTGTAACAATATACAAGTGTGTACAAACGAGGCGGGCATGCCCCATGCTCGTGTTATGTAACTCTGACAAAAGATGAAGGAAGTGTTGGTGTAGACAACTGCAGCGCCCTCAGGGGAGGTAATGATAAAGGCAGAAGACAATTCTGCAATGGAACATACTCTGAACAATAGGCAATGATCGTGGTAATAAGCAGCGACGATGATGCAGGCAGTGATGGCCCTACCAAGTTTAGAGGTCTTCGGCAACTAATAATAATAACTACAATAGTCGCAAAGTAAGACCCACCTCAACATGAGAAAGTGTTGGAGTCGAATGTTATGGGGGTCAACGACATCAGGGAGCAATGGTGTTTCCCCCTGTGCCGTCCGAGATTGCTCATTGAATGGAAAATGAGAATCAAGATAATGTCGCCCTTCTGGAAAATTGTGCTGATGTCGACAAAAGGGGGACGCAACTCCCAGAAGAAAAGAGCTTCGTGAAATCCACTGAGGTGAGAAAGTGGCAGAGGTACATGGATGAAGTCAAGGAGTGGGAAGACTCAAGACTGACCTTGGTTGGAGGGTATATGATATAATGAGTGGCCGCAACCGTGTGACAAGGTCGAGTGTCAGGGAGACGCCAAGACCGAGGATAAGTTGTGCCAGAGGTGAGACAAGGTGAACAAATTCAGAGGGTAGAGGCAAGTGACCTGTGAAGTACTCTGAAGATATGGATGATGTCGGCAAGGGTAAATGAGAAGCAAAGCTCCAACCAAGGGTGACATGGGTTGTGTGTGGCCAAAAAAGGAAGAAAGTCGCCAATGGTGACGAAAAAAAGGAAATGACTGAAAATAAAGGTGTTTGTACAATAAATAATGAATAAGTTGGGAAAAATGTACAAATACAGAAATGGGTGCCCCAGTGTGAAATGAGTGCCCTAGGGAGGGCAGAAATTTCTTTGGAAAACAGATGAAGGGTGGGGGCCCCATTGGTGAGTTTCTGTATGAGGTAGGTGAAATGGAGATAGGTTCGCAGATGGGAAAACTGATGGTGGATGAAATGGAGGGTTCATGATCCTGCGGGGGTGTAGGTAAAAAGAATAGAACCATAAAGTGATAATCTGGGAGTCCATATGGGAAGCTAGCAAAATGAGGGGAAGAAGTATGTGGTTGATTCGCAACATGATGAAAGACTACCGGGACTCCCATCCCTAAAGGGTAATTAAGAACAGCATGAGTGTCAAAAAGTGCCAAAAGGTGCTATGAATGGGACAACTCATGTGGGTAGGAAAGCTACCGGATAACAATACCGACGATGCAAATGGAGGTGTGAGTACTGCAGAGCCGGGAATGGGTATCCTAAAGGCCAATATCAGAGGGTGTGACTGGAAATGTAAATGCAGTATAGTGGGAGAGACTACATGCCAGTGCTGAGTATATACCTGAAGGAATGATGTTGAGAGATGATGATCACGTACCTGCACACAGAACAACCAAATACCCAAAGTAAACAATATCTGAAGAGAATCGAAGATATGAGCATGTATTTGACAAATGTGACTATGCGCGTGCGTACCTGACCATGATATGGAAAAAAGGGTGCCTCGGGGGCCTAGGACGAAAAGTGACCCAGGGACTGCCGTGATGTAGGCGGTGGGATGCTGATCCCGTGGTTGAAGACGGTTTGAAAAATGGACACCTTGGGCTCCCAGAATGTTGAGTGGAAGTTTGGCAAAAGACCTATATATAGCTGTAGGGCCCACATTGCCACCTCATTTGTACCTNCTGCTACAGTGACTGGACGAGCAGATTGCAGAGGAGATTTGGAGTTTCAGGGAGCACGAGGTATCCGATCGACGGTGTGCGAGTATCAGGTTAGTGGTCTGATCATCCTGCATAGAAATAGGTTTCCAACTTTTGGGCAGGGTAGGTACAGGGGGCCGTACAGGGGTTTTGAGGGGATTTTTGGTAGGATGTGGGCCCACATGCGCAGGCGATTCAGTGGAAGGCACGCATATGTGCGCGCTTGTCTACTGAATAGACGCGCATGGGTGCGCGTGAGGGGGAATTTAAGGTGCGCCCTAGAGGCGCGCCTGTGAGGTGGACAGGCGCGCATTAGTGCGCGCCTGTGGGGTGAATAGGCGCGCACTAAAGCACGCCTATGAGTTTGACAGGCGCGCACTATTGCGCGCTTGTATGGTGAACAGGCGTGCTCACGAGCGCGCCTGCGAGAAAAATAGGCGCGCATATGTGCACACCTATATAGTGAACAGGTGCGCATGTGTGCGCGCTTGTGGGTGGTAAAACCGCGCCTAGAAGGCAAGGTTGAAGGGTTAAAAATGAGTCTTTTTGATGCATTGGATGGTTGCATAAGCTGATATAGGACTCTGTGTTGTGTGCAGGTGGCTAGCAGTGACTATGGATGTGCAGTGGTGTGAGCGAGACTGGTCGCAGTTGCGAGATGTTGTGGCCAATGCAGGGCCTGCGGTTCGAGCGGCTTTAGCAACCAGTGGGTTGCTAAAGTTCTTTGAGTGCCCGTTGATACGGGCACATGAGTACTTACTACAGTTCCTACTCCAGATGTGGAGTCCAGAGCTGCACTGCTTCCTCGTGCGAGGAGAGGAGATCCCCTTCATTGCGGTGGAGGATGTCTATTTTTTGACTGGGCTCCCCTTCCGGGGAACGCCGCTGCCGGCAGATCCTGTGCTGCCGAGGGACACACACCTGTCGGAGATTGCCGAGCGATATTGCTCGGGCGAGAACTACATGTCTGGGACTGTAGTGAGTGTTAGTGGTCTAGGTTCCCTGGTGCATCATTGCATAGCGGCGATGATTGTTCGTGTGTATGGGTCACTTGCGACCCAACGGATTAGTGGTGGCCAGCTGTTGGTGTTGGAGAGGGTGGTGGTGGGCCGTGAGCGGTTCGCATGGGGGCTTATGCTGCACGCATAGATGATCGCGCAGTTGGACCATTGTCGGTCCACAGGTACTGGAGAGTTTGCTTTTGGCTCGATCCTGGTAGCCTGGTTTTTGGAGAGGGTGTCGATGTTGTGCCCGAGGGTTCTACTAGAGGCGCCTGGGGCGCGAGAGCCACGATTGAGGCGGTGGCCTGCAGTTTTGGTTCACCATGGTGGTGGCGAAGGTGGCCATTATTTTACGGTGCAGGCGGCACAGATATGGCGACAGATGTCGTAGGTCATACTTCGGTACCCCTATGCTGGGGTGGACTTCCAGGGGGACCCGGACATGGTGTTGCCTCCTAGGGAGGTATTTGACCATCGAGGTATGCTAAGTATGTGTATGTTTTTTTATTTATGTTATGTTTTTGAGATATCAGTCCATATGTATGTGATATAGATGCTGATACGATCTGTTGTTGTTGGTTGTTGCATGTGCAGATGTGGCACCTCGCGGGCACGAGGTGGAGTTACAGAGAGCACCGGTTCAGCGAGAGCCGGAGAGACTGCCACGTGGAGAGAGGCGTCGGTGGGATGAGGCCGCGGGGCGACCGGCAGAGCCCGAGAGGGCAGCAAGGAGGCGTCGGTATGATGACCCTGGTGTGGGGCCATCGCATGCTCCTCCGGCAGCAGCCAGAGTAGATTTTGATGATATACGTCGTCAGCTAGAGACGGTGTTACAGGACATGCCTGAGGGCATGTGGATCCATATCCAAGATGAGGGGTTCCTGGAGCAGTGCATAGGAGTACCTCCACCATGGCGGGGTATAGTGCGACGAGCAGCTGTGCTCGCCTCGATGACTAGTGGATGCCTGCCGCCGGGGCAGGAGGGTCCTGTAGGTGTTCCACCACCACCGCCTGGGGCAGGTGGGGGTGGACCACCACCTCCTCCTGAGGGAGGAGCAGTTGGGGGTGCGATAGAGGCACCCTGATGGATGTATATTGTATACCTTTTTGATAGGCTTGTGAGTTGGTTTTTGTACCGAGGTGTTGTATGGGCCTACGGATACATGTATTTTTTGTATGTAAACATTCGGATGGCCTGATGGGCCCGTATATATATATGAGTATACATATTTTTGAGATCCTGATGTTGTCTACATGTGTTTTTTGTTGATGATGATGATGTTTATTCTATCTTTATGCTGTGACAGGATGTATGAGATGTTCATGTATGTGTAGCTTGATGTGATATATGCCAATCTAACACCATGTTAGCTATTTCATCTGTTGTTTGATTCAATTGTCTTGGAATATGTGTAAATGTAATGGAATCAAAATGTCGAGATAACAATCTAACCTGCAGGTATTTGCGAAAGAGGCACGGATCGCGTACATGGTAAACATTGTTGAGCTGGAGAACGACTAGTTGAGAGTCGAGGAAAATGCTAAGGTGACGAATATGATGATGCTGGGCATCGGTTAGGAGGCCAATGACAGCAGTGTATTCGGCTTGGTTGTTGGTTGTTGGTCCCAAACATATGCCGCTGGAATGTAGCATTTCATGTGAGGGGGTGTAGAGAGCCCAAGCAGCCGAAGCGAGATTTTGTGTCCAACGGCTGGCGCCATCGGCGTAACCAATGTGGTAAGCTGGTGGATGAGTCATCTGTCAATAGCACAAAGGATAGTTTAGATGAGAGAAAAAAGATTAAAAACACTAAACAAGAAAAGTAACCTAAAGTAGAATGACTACTTCTAAGCATAAAATTTCTTGAGGTATAACCCATTGGTGGGTTCCTTGAGTGAGAGGCCTTCGGGGGAGGCCAGGATGTATGCGCCTTTGGTGAGGCAATGTTGGATGATGTAAGGGCCATGCCAAAGTGATTCGAACTTGCCGTGGCCAAAGGTATCATGAGCGATATCATAAGCCAGGACAAGGTCGCCTTCGTGAAATGATCGAAGGTTGACATGGCGATCAAAGGTAGCCTTGGATCGTTTTTTAGAGGCCTCGTTGTTCTGTAATGAGGATCGACGATCTTCATCCAGAGACTCCAAGTTCAGAAAGCGCTGCTCCATTGGAGCAGTGTCAGGTAAAATCTCAATTGCGGTGCGTAGGGTGGGAATTTCACACTCGATGGGAAGAGTTGCCTCGACCCCATGGACTAAATGAAATGGCGTGAAACCTGTAGCGGTCTTTACTGTCGTTCGATAAGCCCATAGCGTGGAAAATAACATATGATTCCAATTGGTCTTATGTTTATTAACCGTGCGCTGTAACATGGTCTTGAGGACTTTGTTCACTGCCTTGACCTGTCCATTTGAATGAGGGTAATATGGCGAGGAAAACTCGTGAGAGAAGCCTAGCCGAGATGAGAGTTCGACGAAGATCTCATTCTCGAAGTGTTTCCCATGGTTGGAAACGAGTTGGAGTGATACTTCGAACCGTGATATGACGCGGTTAAAGAAAAAATGCGCTACAGTGTCAGCGGTGTTGTTGAAAGTGGGCATAGCTTCGGCCCATTTGGTGAAGTAATCAACGACGACAACAATGTATTTGTGACCATTGCTGGAGGGGGGATTACAAGTCATAAATTAGATGCCCCATTTACAGAAGGGGCCCGCAGTAATGACAGGGTGAAGAAGAGCGGGGGGAGCGCGGGCTTTGTTGGCATAGAGATGACATTGCTCATAGCGTTTCACGACATGAATGCAATCATGAAACAGGGTAGGCCAAAAGTAATCGGCCCGGATAATCTTTTGAGCAGTGGAGATACCTGAAATATGGCCCCCACATGCGCCACTGTGGCAGTCATTTAAGACTTTGTCGGCCTCGTCAATTGTCAGGCAGCGACGAAGGATTGTGTCGATGCCCCGCCGATATAGGATGTCTCCGATGAGGAGATAGCGGGGGGCCTGATGGCGAATGCGCTGACGATCATCTTGTGATAGGTGATTCCCAAATTTTTGAGTTTGTAGGTAGACGAGAAGGTCGCCATACTAAGGATCATCTGAAGTGATGTAAAAGAGATGTTCGTCAGGAAAGTCGGTATTGACAGGTGCACTGGTGATGTCAGAGGGAAGGGCCATGACAAGTTCGGCAAGAACGAGGGCCTTCTTACTCTTAGGTGTTGAGAACTCGAGGTCATATTCCTGGAGGATAACAATCCATCGGGCGAATTTTCTGTTAACTTGTCAATGGCTGAGCAAATATTGCATAGGGTTGGAATCTGCGACGACCTTCGTGGTGCGAAGCAGAATGTAATGGCATAGTTTCTGGACTGCGAGGACAACTGCAAGAGCAAGTTTCTCTTCATGTTTGTACTTCAAGGGTGGCCCTGAGAGGTTCTTACTAACGTAGTAAATGACATGTTCACGATTGTCATCTCCGAGCTGGACGAGGACGCCAGCTACTGATACAGCTGATGCTGATACGTAGAGGATGTAGTCGCGATTGTAGTCAGGTGCACTAATCAAAGGTGCATTTGAAAGTGCTGCTTTAAGATCGTCAAACGACTGTTGGGCATAGTCGTCCCAGTGAAAAGGGATGTCGTGACGTAGTAAGCGAAGGAAACCATGTGCGCAGATGGAGTAATCAGGAACAAAGCATCTAAGAAAGTTAGCTTTGCCCTGTAGACTCTGCAGTTGTCGTAAATTCCGAGGAGGTGGAATTTTAGTGATAGCTTTGACTTTAAGGGGGTCCACGGTAATACCACTTTGGGAAACGATAAAACCGAGGAGGCGCCCCGCGGTGACACAGAACACACTTGAGAGGGTTCAAGCGGATGTTGTACTGGCGACACCATTGAAAGATGGTTCATAAATCATCAAGATGTTGGGTGCGTTTCTTGGATCGAGCGGTGAGGTCGTCCAAGTAGGCGAGGATGATTTCAGCCAGATCATGAAAGATGTATGTCATCGTGCACTGGAAGGTTGCGCCGACGTTTTTGAGGCCGAAGGGCATGACACGATATGAAAACGTACCCCACGGGGTAATGAATGCGGTTTTATATTGATCGGTTGGGTGAATTTGAATTTGGTTATAGCCAGAGAATTCGTCCATAAAGGAAAGAGCCTCGTGGCCGGTGCAGTCATCGATAATTTGATCGATAAAGGGCGTTGGAAAATTGTCTTTTGGACATGCGTTATTGATATCGCAAAAGTCGGTGCAAACGCGAATGGTGCCCTACTTTTTGTCGACGGGTACAGGGTTGGAAACCCATGAAGTGTAAGCGATGGGGTAAATAAATCCGACCGTACATAATTTGTCGATTTCGGCTTTGATAGCCGTAGCTTTGGCTGGGTGTAGCGGTCGCTGTTTCTAGCGAACTGGTGTGATGTCAGGCCAGGTGTCGATGTGATGCTCGACAATAGATGGGTCAAGGCCAGGCATCTCTGTGTATGACCAGGCGAAAATGTCCTGATATTCCTGGAAGAGGGATTTGAATGCGGCGATTTCTTGAGGAGTGAAAGAGGCTCCAATGATGATTTCTTCGACGATGCCATCTTTAATGGAAATGTCGATTTTGATGGTGGGGGAAATGTTGGCCAGATTACCTTCTTCAAAAGTGTTAGGGGCAGGAATGGGATTGTTGAACCAATCGATCGGCCCGGGTGGGATAAAATATTTGGTTTCGACCGCGTAAATGGAGTTTTGGCTAGGAGGTATGAGGGCGTCCTGTGGAAGGAAGAGTGCACGATGATGTAGTGCGTCCCAGGGAGAATCTGGGCGTTGTATCTCTTCCAGTATTTCCTCGTCGTATTGGAAACGCTGGGAATACAAGGGGTCATGAGGAGTGATCTCAGCGCTAGTGTGATTTCCCCCTGCTGGGGAAGCAAGGGGAGTGGTGCGAGCAGATGATGAGGGTTCACTCGTCATGAACCATATGTTGAAGCACTGAGGAGTACCCGTGGTGGTTGGGTGGATAGTGTCCACAGGGGAATGAACAGGAGAGTTGGGTGGGTTATGGGGTAAATCCTCAGATACGCCATCTAAGAACCAAGGAGGTGTTGGGAGTGCCTTAGGTTCAAGCGAAATAACATGAAAATCCTCGAGTGGCGAGGTAATGTCAATTACCGCTGCTGCGGGTCGGTGACGCAGGGCCAATTGTCGTTGCCTGTATGCAATGATCATAGGACACTGGTATGTAAAGTGAGTTAATGAATCACAAAGAGAGCAAGGGCATCTCATACGTTCATTGACTGAAGTTGTGACATAGCGAATGTCAGTGATATTTGTTGTGGAAGACGTAGCAGGGCGTGGGTCGTTCTGAAAATTCTGGCGTACAACAGCTAATGTCTGCCAGAAACATGGCAGTGTTGGGCAATGATGAGTGTAATGGCCATACTCGGAACAGATAGCACAAACGAATTTGGTCCTCAACCCTTTACTATTGGAAGGTTGGGTGGTAGCAATAGGACTAGCAGTAGTGATGGGTGTTGTGGGAATTTGATTGATTGGAATCAAATTCCGTAATTCCGGTAGTGATGGGAAGTTGTTGGTTTGGTGACCCTCTTTCTCACATAATGCGCAAGGTGGTGGGATGCGCGGAGGAAGTGGAGCTGTGGGCTCCTTCTTCTTTCGCTTGCCCCCATCTGTAGCAGGGGGGGTAGGGAGTATGGGGGTAGTGGGGGTGAGGACAGGAATCGTCATGGGGAGGCCTTCATGTGGGCGAGGGACCATCTCAGGTGGATGTAAATACCACACTGGGATTGCTAACACCATATTGGGTAGTGTGAGCGTTGCGGCTACCTGGAAAGATTCTATACCGGGTGGAGGGTAAAAGAAGGGAATTTGAGTGAGGGGGTGGGGCACTGTCTCCCAAATGGGATTAGGCCCTTGAGGGGGTGTGGATTCGTGGACTGAAGGGGTCGATGAGTGCGCAGGAGGCTCCGGCTGGAGTGGTGTTGCGACTGTTGAGACGTCAGGAATGACTGAAGCCTCCTGAGGAGGATGTGTCTCCTCTGTGTGGGTTCCGTCAGATGAGATGACGTAGACTTGATTAGGGGGAAGGCGTGGTGGTGCTCCATGGTATGTCCCTAATAAGAATGGATCTTTTAAAATTCCAGGACCCATCTCGATGAGTGCATATGTGTCCTTTTTGGTGTGAATGAGAGGAAGAATGTTATCGAGATTGGCAGATGGATTTGGCTCATAATGTGAGACTTGGTTGATGGTTAAAATCTTCCCGTTGTGGGGGAACATGATTGTCCTAAAGACTGATGATGCCACTGCCTTCATAGCATACATGTAGCTACGTCCAAACAAGATATTGTAATCGAGTGGGGCGTCGATAACTTCGATGTCAATGAGAATGGTTTTGCCCCCGAGTTCCACGGGGACATTTTGGAAGAGTCCTTTAGGAGATGATGGTCGTCCGTCGTAAGCTCGTAGTGTGATGGCGGAGGGTATGAGTTCCGGGGAACCGAGTTTCTGCCATACTGTTTTGGACATGATGCATGTAGATGCACCCTCATCGATGATACACCGATGGACGATGATGTTCCATATTTTTATTTGTATTTGAATAGCGACCAAGGCGGGAAGATGAGGTTCACAGCTATCAAGGTCGAAGGTGATGAGTCGAGTATCAGCAGGGTCGACTGCCCCCAAGGCGGAAAGTATTGATTTCCGTTGTGTAGGACAAGTCTGGAGGACTTCCAGAACTGACATGGCAGCCGGGGATTGTGCTAAGTCATCGACCAAGCTGTAGTTATGAGCGGCCCTCGCCTGTGGGTTGTGGACATTCCTGCGCAAGGGGATGCGAGGGATGCCTAATGGTGGTTCGGCAGAAGGGCGAGGGATTACCAATGGGGGTCCCATCGGTGTAGGATTTGTCTCCAGAGAGATAGGAGTAGACTCAGCGGGTGTCTGATACTGACGATTGCGTGTTTGCAGAAGGATTTCTTCCTCACTGGTGAGGAGAATTGTTCGCTCTGCTCGATTGTTGGGATTGTGGTATTGGCCCACCTGAGGTGGGGAATGCTGCATATCTAGTTGGGTGTTTATCACACCTTGATGTGGGATAGGGTTTTGCAGTACGGCGGGAGGGGGTTGCTGCACATATTGTTGTGGTGCCTGCTGAGGGGCAGTTTGTGCAGGGGTATGGGGAAGATTACCTGAGTCTTTCAACCATTTGAAATCAGCGATCTGGGGGCAATGGTGAGTGTAATGACCGAACTCACCACAAAGAGCACAAGGGTGGATGGTTTTAACATTATTTTTCCCTTGGCGTTTGTTGTTATTGCCCCCTTGCGGGTTTTGGTTCCCTTGGTGCTGGTTGCCCCCAGTGGGTTGGTGTTGTGGGGGTTGATTCCCGCCTTGACCAGGATTGTTGTTATTCCTATTCCATCCTTTCTTATTGGCATTGTTCGAAGGGTTGGCTGTGTTCAATTGTTCAAAATTTTGGTACTGTTGAGCAGCAGAGGGTTGAACAAAATTTACCCCCGCGGGTGGATGTGGGGGAGCCATGGGTTGTGGCGGACCAGGAAAAGGGAAGTATGGATTTTGTGGTGGTACCGATCCATAAGGTACATAGGAAGGCTGCGTGCTTTCACTAGTACTATAAGCTGATGTTGAGGGGGTACCACTGTTTGTGGGAACAGGTGGATGTATGGGAGGTGTCAGTGGTGGTCCACTAATGGGTGGAGGTATAGCAACAGGGTATGGTTGTTGATAAGGGGGTGGGGGGTAATAAGAAGTGCCCCCATATGTCGACGGGTATTGAGGTGTTCCATACATCGGTGGTGGTTGGGGTTGTGGACTATGGTGTGTGGTGGCACCTATTAGTCCGTCTGCTGAGTGAGACATCCCCGGTTTGTCTTGACCGAATGGCACAGGTTTTGGAAGATCAGGAAGTACTGTGTATAAATATCCCGACTGTGCATAAATGAGGTCATATTGTTGAGCCTTGATGATGGCTTCCTCTTCATATTGAGGGAAGGTGGAAGAGACATCCTTTCCAAGGAGAGCGACAAGTGATCTAAGAAACCAGTCAAGGCATTGTTGCTTGGTGGTTTCTGCTTTACACAAACTACGTCGCCTATGCCACTCATGAATGTGGTCAGCGATGTGGGTGGCTGAGGTCTATTTGAAGTTAGACAGTAGTTCTAGACCATTGTCATGGCGGATGGGTAATTGAAAGAAAGTTAAAAATGCTTTGGCCAATGACTCAAAGGTTGTGTGGGACCCTGACTTTTCTTCGACATACCATTTGGCTGATGGGCCAGTGAGTGTGTGTTGAAATAATCGCAGTCTGACGGAATCATCCATAATGCTATTGGAAGAAAACCATAGATGAAAGGTCATGACATGGTTGGCAGGGTCATCCCCTGCCTTTCCTTCAAACTTTGGTATGTCTGAAGGAAGTTTGGTTGGCATTGCAGGCCATGTGGCGTCATGCAATATAGGATCGTTGGTAAGCTTGGTGAGATCCGGTATGTTGAGAGAGGCCAAATATGGCATCTATAGTGGGGTGGTAGGATTAGTTCCAGCCATAGTGTGTTGTGAACCTGACCCTTGATGGCAACTAGGTGGGTTGGTGCTTCCTCCTTGAGAGGAAGTGGGTCCCCCACTTCCGTGCAAAGGAGAGCGAGTGAATGTATGACCTTGGGAAGTGGACCCAAGTAAGGTAGAACCAAGCAAAGCTGATCCTAAGATGGTAGCACTCACAGGAGTGTGTGAAGGAGGTACCGATGAGCGGGTACGACCAGATACTCCCCCTAAAATAGGAGGAAGGTTGAGCAAGCGTCGTGAACGATGGGGGTTCTGTGGTTCCCCTATGATGTCAGACTAGTTGTGTGAATGTGTGCAACAAGTGGTGAGAGAAATATAGAAACAAGAGTCTTTGTTGTGACTGTTTTACACAATATATATATCGAAGTCAAACTGTAATCAGATGTGCATCATACATAAATGAAAAACAAGCATATATGTGGGTAAGAGGGTTTTGTCCGCGTGGGGGAATCAAAAGAGAAAGCAAATGCTCGTGTCCTAGAAGACGTAACGTCCTTCTTCTCAAAATAGCACTGGACCTTCCAATAGTACTCAACAGTGGGGTCTGAAGTCACCGGAAGAGAAACTAGTGAAGGATGAAATAACTAGTTATAATGAGGGGTAGAGGGGGAAATATCCCGAAAGAGATGGCGATACTTCCCAATAGCCACACAAAATCCAATCAAGGTGCGATTGCAGCCCACAATCGCCACCTAGGTAGATGTCCTAAAGTTGGTCACTAGGTACCTCGGTCCAAGTGTGACATTTAGATTTTCGACCTAAGAAATGGGTCACGGGCTGGATCCCGTGCAAGAGGTGGGTGCCTCAAGGGGGGATGCACAGAACAACCGGACCTCGGCCTTCGACCCTTCACGGGTATCTCCCTGCCTTATGGTGATTGGAACACTAGACTTGGAGGATTTGAAGTTCCCTATTTGTCAACTTCTATGTTT
>ML778840.1:348939-370444 GCA_009831015.1 Picea engelmannii
GACATGTGGTCCGTTACTATCCTTTAACTCCCTATGTGTGAGTTAATCTAGAAAAAGCATGAAACTATCCTAGATTGAACATGTGGGCATGTGTGGGCCCGTTACAAACCTTTAAGCTCTCCTAGTTTTTTGATCTAAGAAAGAAGAATTCCAACCACTATCCTACTTTTGTGACATGTGGGCATGTATGGGCCCATTACAAATTTAAGATATGTTTGAAGAATGAAACTAAGAGGGGTCCCAAAAGGGCCTTTGTCCTCTCCTAAAGGTTTTGAAATTTTTGTTTAAGGGAGATGAGATCGTTTTCGCAATTCTTTTCTGGTTCTCAAGATCGCTTGATGGCGCAAGAGAAGAACATACTCAAGATTGTTACTTTCAACTTTGAGTCCCAAAATGTGAGTTAGATGTGATTAAAATTGATGTTCTCCTTAGATTGTAAATCAAAGCAAGCCATCCACGTGGAAAAAAGCAAATAAGGGAAAATGATTTTTATCCACCTAAGTGCCTATGTTTGTTTGACTATCCCCTTTATAAGTTGAGGGGTCTAACTGGTGCAGTATTTAGAGCATGCATAACATCATTCTTAATAAGGAAAAATGACTTTCCCCACATCCAATACCTTACAATGTGAAATTTATATCAAATGCGCGCCCCCTAGTGCATACACAGGCGCACAGAGCGCATGGGCGCTATCTGAATTGAGACAGAAAGCGCATGCGCGCAGAGGGAAATTGTTTAACAGGCGCATGCGCGCACGATGTACATCTGTGGGGTGGAATACCCATRCGCCTGTGACAAACGGCCGAGAAGAAAAATCTGGATGGATTTCTCTCAATTCTCCCTTGAATTGATTGGTTAGCAGGTCGACAGAGGCCGGTTTGTGCACCTGCAAGTTAAACAAGTGAAAAGGAAAGCAAAATAAACCCAAATGAGGGAGGAATTGATACCTTCTCCCCAGTATGGTCGCCAATCTGTTTGCACCCAATTCGTCACTTGGTGAGCAAATAAAGGGTGCTTACATGCCCAGTTGGGTCTTGCTGAGCATGACAGCTGTAGAGGAAAGAGTTAGAAAAAGAACAACAAAACTATAAGCAAGAATTAAACTAAAACAAACTAAAACTATGAGCATATGGAAAAAGAAATAACAAAGACAACAAGACCAATATCACCAATGTTTTGAGCTGGTCTATTGATGAAATCAAAGCACAATGAAGAAAGGGAACTATGGTTCCTTCTTCCTCCAAATGAAGGCTCTTGAGGCCCTCACAAACTTGCTCTCCTTACAATAAGAAAATGAGAATGATGGTGAAATAACTCCAAGCACATCCACTCAATGTAGAGGTGGATAGCTCAATGAAATGTTGCCAATGTGTTATTGCCAAGGAGTGAGTCCTTAAAACAATCTAAGAAGCATAACATTATATGAAATTCCTTGAGAAAATGATGTTTCTTCATGGCTTTTTATAGCATAGCATTGGGTGATTATGTAACTCCTTTGAGGTGTGAAAAGGGGTTCTTTAGGGCTCAATTAGGTCTTTGACCAGCCTACCATGCGGATTCAGCTCAGATTTGGGGTCAAATCGGCTTGGGAGCTGATCCATAAGTGGTTGGGAGGCCGACCAATTTCAATAAATGCACCGTTTAGCAGGTGCGCGGGTTTTTGCGCCAACAGCCGCGCGTCATGCGTGCATGCGCACATTGTACGTTTCTGTTCCACGCATATGCGCGTGCACCCAACTTCTATAAAGCGCCCTTTGATTTTTGGTTACTTTGTATAGTTTTTGACCCTTTTGCAATGCTGTGAAACTAATTCAGTGCCATGAATGACTTCATTCCTGTTTTGACGATGTTGAGTTCTTGTCGCCATGTGCGGATGAAATTTCAGTGATAACACATGGCATGTCAAGGCATATCATGGCATGGAAAGGAATGTCATGGCATGGTAAGGCATGGTATGGGAAGGAAAGTGAAGGTGAGGCATGGCATGGAAAGGCATGGAAAGACAAGGCATGGCATGCAAACATATGGAACAGTATTCTATGGAATGCCATGGAAAGGAAAGGAATTGCATGGCAAGGCATGGCATGACATGGAAAGGCATGGAATGGAAAGGAATGGTATGGAATGGAAAGGCATGCCATGGAAAGTGAAGGAAAATCAAGGCATGGTATGGCATGGCATGGCAAGGCAAGCCATGGAAAGTCATGGAAAAACAAGACAAGGCATGACATGGAATGATAAGGAATATCATGGAAAGTGAAGGCATGGAATGACATGGAAAGGCAAGGGATGGAATGGAATGGAAAGGCATGACAAGGAAAGGAAATGCATGACATGGAATGGAAATGCATGTCATGGAAAGAGAAGGCAAAGAAAGGAAAGACCTGGCATGTATATTGAAGGCAAGGCACGACATGGAAAGGAAATGCATGGCATGGCATGGAATGGAAAGGTATATCATGTAAAGTGAAGGAAAATAAAAGGAAAATCATGGAATGAAAAGTGAAGGCATGGAAAGGCATGGCAAGGCAAGGCATGGCAAGGAAATGCATGACATGACATGGCAAGGCATGGCATGGAATGGAAAAGAAAGGATTGTCATGGAAAGGCATGGAAAGGCATGTAATTGCAAGGAAAGGAAGGGAACAACATCAAATGGAAAGGAATGTCATGGAAAGTGAAGCCATGTCATGGAATGGCAAGGCAATGCATGACATGGAATGAAAAGGCATTGAAACACAAGACAAGACATGGCATGGAATGGAAAGACATGTCATGGAAAGTAAAGGAAAAGAGGGGAAATGCATGAATGACAATTGAAGGGAAGAAAATTCATGGCAAGGAAAGGAATGGAAAGGAAAGGAATGGCAAGGAAATGCATGGCATGGAATGGAAATGAATGGAATGACATGGAAAGGAATGGCATGGAATGGGAATGAATGCCATCGAAAGTGAAGGCAAAGAAAGGAAATGCATGGCATGACAACTGAAGGAAAGGGAAGGCATGTAAAGACATGGAAAGGCAAGGCATGTCGAGGAAATGCATGGCATGGCATGAAATTACATGGAAAGACAAGGCATGACATGTGATGGAAAGGCATGGTATGGAAAGGCATGGAAAGGAAAGACATGACATGGGTATGACATGGGATGGAAAGGCAAGGCATGAAATGACAAGGCATGGCATGGCATGGAAATGAAAGGCAAGGAAAGGCATGGAATTTCATGGAAAGTGAAGGCAAGGCATGACATGGAAAGTGAAGGAAAATCAAGGAATGGCATGGCATGGCATGGAAAGGAAAGGCATGGAAATGTATGGAAAGGCAAGGCATGGAAAGGTATGGAAAGGCAAGGCAAGGCATGGCATGGAATGGAAAGGTATGTCATTGAAAGTGAAGGCATGGCATGGCATGGAAAGGAAATACATGGAATGGAATGACAATGCATGGAAAGGGAAGGTAAGTCATGGCATAGAAAGGAAAGGAAAGTCATGGAAAATGAAGGAAAACGTAAACAAGGAATGTAATGACAAGTGGAGGCAAGGAAAGGCATGGAAAGGAAATGCATAGTGTAGCATGGTAAGGCATGGTATGGCATGGAAAGGCATGGCATGGAATGAAAAGGCATGTAATGGAAAGTGTAGGAAAAGAAAGGCAAGGCATGGCATGGAAAGTGAAGGAAAGGAAAGGCATGGAAAGGTATGGAAAGGAAAGGCATGGCATGACATGGAATGGAAAGTCAAGGCAAGGCATGGAATGCCAAGTGAAGGCAAGTCAAGGAATGGAAATACATGGAAAGGAAAGGCATGGAATGGCAAGGCATGTCATGGAAAGTGAATACATGGCATGGCATGGAAAGGGAAGGCATGTAATGGAATGGAAATGCATGGAAATGCAAGGAAAGGAATGGCATGGAATGACAAGGCATGTCATGGAAAGTGAAGGAAAGGTAAGGAAAGGCATGGAATGGAAAGTGAAGGAAAGGAAAGGCATGGAAAGGAAAGGCATGGAAAGGAAATGCATGTCATGGCATGGCATGGAAATTCATGGAATGGAATGGTAAGTCATGTCATGGCAAGCGAAGATAGAGAAAGGCAAGGAAAGGCATGGAAAGTGAAGGCAAGGAAAGACATGGAAAGGCATGGAAAGGCAAGGCATGGAAAGGGAATGCATGGCATGGAAAGGAAAGACATGGAAAGGTAAGGTAAGGAAAGGCATGGCATGGCAAGGCATGACAAGGAAAGGTAGGGAAAGGAATGACATGGAAAGTGAAGGCAAGGAAATTGAAGGAAAGGAAAGGAATTGCATGGAAAGGAAAGGTAAGGAAAGTGAAGGAAAAGAAATGAAAGGCATGGAAAGGAAATACAAAGAATGGAATTGGAAGGCAAGGAAAGGAAAAGCATGACATGGAAAGGTATGGAATGACATGGCATGGGTATATTTTAAGGCAAGGTATGGCATGGCAAGGTAAGGCATGACATGGGTATATTTTAAGGCATGGCATATTTTAACAACATTCCAAATATTTTAACAACAGTCAAAATGAATCCAAAATTATTCCTTTTACATACCTATGGTCATTTTAGTAGGACATCAAGATCACTTCTAATAATGATAGTCTCCATTAACTTCTCGAGCTTAGAATAAGGAAAAAAATATCGTGCCTTTGATGAGTTCTTTATTGGCATTGTTTGTAATTGGAGGTTTGTACCAACAATGAAGTTGTTAAAGTGGTATACGACTTGACCTAGTTTATAATATTGAAATACATAACCACCTTTATTTCATTTTCTTTCATCCCGTGTCAGATATTCTCCTTTAATAACGATCCACCCAATTGAAAATTCAATGCATTTGGAGTCTGTTAATATTCGCATGATGGTCTTCTTTCCCTCTAAGCATCGTGCTAGCCAATAATAAGTGCCCCATTTATTATATGTCTGGGAAACCACTATGTATATGTGCCCTGCAAAAAATGGATTGTTAAAATGTGAGTCCACTTAATGACAAAATAATAAAACATTAATTCTAGTTATTCAAAATTTAATATAAGGATTCAATGAACCTGTTAGTACAAGATCTAAGACATGATCATAATCTATTGAAATACTTGATTGGTCCTCCTCCAATTGGGACAATTCCATACTTATACGTTGACCAATGGGGAGTGATACATGATCCCATCTATAAATCTAGTCTATCAATTCACAATCATCCCATTCATTACTACTACATGGACCACATAAGCAAGAGAGTTTTATCATCCATATTTCAACTATTGCATTGTCCTATGTTCTAACTAAATGAAATCCATGAGTGCACTGGATTGTTTTGCATTCATCCATTGTGTAATCATATCCAACCAAATCCTCCATCATCTGGTCATCCACAAAAAGTTGTCTTGATGAGATACTGGATGGATCCATCTCTAATGAACTCTTTCTCTTTGCTTCTAGTAATGGAGGAGAAACAATAGCGTCATATGTTCTGCTAGAAATTGGATTTACCTCTTTTGAAATCCTATGCTTTGACATATGTAACTTTTATTTTTCTCTTTCTTCTTCTACCTTTTAGATCAGTTTATTTTTTCTTGGGGAATTTCTTTCTCGAATCCGTTGGTTCCCCATGTTTAAAGATAAAAATTGGCTTTCAAACACCCACCACAAATTTGTCTTTGTATTATGTAATAAGGAACAACCAAGTGGAGAAATTTGTTTTTATATTACAAAAGAAGACACATCTAATAATTCCAATTCCAATTCCAATTGCACTTGGAAAAATTTGTCTTCCAATTTGAAGAAGACACAAGAAGATACAAACAACAATTCCAATTTCACTTGGACAAATTTGTTTTCCAATTCCAAGAAGACACAAGAATATACAAACAACAATTCGAATTGCACTTGGACAAATTTGTCTTCCAATTCTTAGTAGACACAAGAAGATACAAACAACAATTTCAATTGCACTTGGAAATTTTTTTCTTCCAATTCCAAGAAGACATAAGAAGATACAAACAACAATTCTAGTTGCACTTGGAAATTTGTTTCTTCCAATTCCAAAAAGACACAAGAAGATACAAACAAAAATTCCAGTCGAACTTGACAAATTTGTCTTCCCAATTTTCCTACAATGGTCTGGAAATAGCACAAAAGTCTCTATGAATCTAACAAGAACACTAAAATAAATAAAAATCGTATGTGCGAGATATTTTTTTCTGAAGCTGTCACAATTTGTTTTTGGCCATAAGATAGATGAGGTGGGGTGTACCTTGCACAAAAAGTTGTGTAGTAGGAATGCACACATGTTCCTAGAACGCATGCACACTAAAGCATGTCCTTGTTCTAGGAACACGTGCACGTTCCTCCCGAGCACAAATGACCAACAACTACAAATCAGTCAAGTCACAGGAGCACATGCACACTCTTAATGAAATGAATATATCATTTGTTATATAACAAACATATTTATAAATAAACATGTATAGGGGCATGGGGACAACTAAGGCCTAACGGGTTAGGATTGAAAGTGTTTTCAAGGATAGAGCAATGGTTAGAGCACTAAGATCTGGGTGATGTGGGTGCAAGGGTTGTACACAAGGTATATGCATAGTGCAATCTGGGCTCAAGTGTAGAAGGGGATAAGAATTGAGTATTAATTATGCCTAGGCATAGATGAAGCTAGGGGGGTCTATTTCATGGTATACATCAAGATCTATGTCATAATATAAACCTAGATCTAGATCTATATTGTGGTCTAGGTCATGGTCTACATCAAGCTCTAGGTAATCGTCTAAATATAGCTCTAGATATATTTCATGGTCTAGTTCATAGTATAGGTCTATGTCATGATCTACGTCATGGTCATCGTATAGGTCTAGGTCATGCTCTAGGTCTTTCCTTGTCTAGATCTTGCTATGTCTAGGTTTAGGTCTAGGTCTTGACATGTCTAGGTCAAGGCCATTTATTTCCTTTTGATGTAGGGAGGGGGGGTTCAGAGAGAGGAAGAAAGAGAGTGTGAGAGGGGGAGAGGGGAATAAAAAGAGAGTGAGGGATAGGGAGACAAAGAGGGGGGGTAGAGAGTGAGAGAATGAGAGTATGGGGGTACCAACTTGTATGCATGTGTGCATCTGGTACCATTTTTTATTCTCATCCGGTACCGACTTGTCTTCCTATGTGTGCCTGGTACTGATTGTTACGCTTGTTCAATACCAAGTTATCTAGTTGTGTGTGTGCGGTACCTAATCCGAATTCCCAGTCTTGCATGTTGGAACACGATTGTTCTCAATGAGTTCAAGGAATTGTTTTGGTTCGAACATTCTATGTTCATTAGAGGTCACGATACATTTCATCACTCATGCACTTTGTGTCATGAGGATGAAATCGTTTCCTTAAGAATGGATGTATCATCCAATTGTAATAATTATACAAATATTTGATGTTATCTTTAGACTTTGATTGTAATGACTACTTATCTTTAAAAGAGAGAGACTTGTAGATGATATGATATAGAGAAATAAATTAAAGCGCAGTTATGTTGTAAGTTTGGTTCTGGAACGACTGTGGATTGTACCTCTATTTTTATGAAGCAATGATATAATTTTTGTTTATAGATTATATGTTTGTGTTTACACCTTCTCTACTCTAATTTCTCTTAAGAGATACCTTGTTGGTATGGAAAGCGCCCACCGATCCAAGTAAGGTAAGTCTTTTGTAATTAATTGTAAATATGATTTTGATTTCTTTTGTGTGTGTGTCAACAGAGTACTTTCATATTTTGATTACAACATTTAATTCCTTCTATGATGTGTTTTAGTGATGCATTTGGTAGCAATTCCTCTATATGTATGGAAATTTTGAATAAGAGAGAGTTTTGTATATGAGATCTTTGAGTAATGGTTTGAAATCTTTGTGTGAGTATGCGACGACAATTATTCACTTTATGTGCTTTAACGTTTTGTCTAGAAAAATGCTATCGTGTTGTTTTGATTCTGCATATCTAAGAACGGGTTGGATATCCATCTTTCATTGTACATGAAACTATAATGGACCATCCTACCATACTCATATTTCTTTCCCATAATTGATTAGGTTACATCTAAAATTGCAGAAAATTCAAGAAAACCCCCCAAAGTTACAGAAAAATCAAGAAAAACCCCCCATACTAACTCAAATAGTGTTTGTGTAGGAAAAATCCTCAAAGGGGAGAGTTCAAAGGCAGTAATTGAAACTACAACCAAAGGTACCAAATTGGAGGCTATTGTTCATATTGAAAACATAGTACAACAAGCAATAAGGGAAACATTGGCGGCCCAATCAGAAGGAAGAGCTGGAAAAGAGATAGAGGTAGTCATAGAAGAGGCTGAATATACCATTGGGGAAACACATAAGGTATTGGAATAGTTGGATATACCAACCAACCCAGTGGTTGAACCATCACTTAGTGGGGAGACATCACCAACAACCTACAATGTGTTATTTGGAGATATGGCGGATGAAGAGGGAAATGTAAATAGAGAAACATAGACATTTTGATTCCCAATATTAGACATTACCAGATATTTTTCTATGAAGAATATTTCGTTTTCATCACTACCTCACTTCCATGGTATGTCAACAAAATTTCCTGATTCATTTTTGTTTGAATTTGATATACTATGTAGGAGTTATAATTACACTGATAGTGCACAAAAAATAAAACTCTTTCCATCCAAGCTTAAAGACTCAACATTAAGGTGGTTTATGAGCCTAGGAGAACACATTATATTATATTTTTCTACCTCAGGAAACGTGTCATGTATTTAGGTGGTTTTTCGGCACATGGTTTTTGCTGATGATTTTTCTATTTCCGGTTAAGGAATTAGGGTTTTGGACTAATCCAGGTCATTCGGTTAGGGTTTTGGATGCCACTGGATCCTATATGTATTTTTTATTGTAAACATTGTAATGCAATGAATGAATATAGAATATGCTGGTTTTCCCGGTTTGGGTTTCCAGGGGAAAAATATCTGTGTAATGTTTGTATTTGCCATTGTATATTTTCTGTTCTTTTTTGAATATCTGTTTGCAGTAGATATTGTACAAGGTTCGGATTTACATATTCTTGCATAACCCATCCCTAGTCTGAACAATATAACTACTCAACCTGTACAAAACCTTGAAGTACATACTTTCCCAACTTATGTAATAACTCCTACTTCACTAAATGAAATTCAATTGTGATATGGGAAAGTCTTGAATAAACTGAATTCTACAATGGTTATTATAGAAGAAGAACATATAGATGACCAACCCAATGAAGAATAATACATTCATGTACAATAGTAAATTCCCCCTCACACTCCTCAACCATTAGAAATACCTCAGGAAGATAATCCTCCACCCTATCTAGAAAGGCTACTTGTGAAGAAACATGAGTTACCTCTAGGACATGAATTAGAAGCTGAACTAAGGAGTGTATGTGTAAATATTTCCCTACTCCAAGCCATTAAATATATTCCTATCAATGATAAAATTATAAGGGATATTTTCATAAAAAATCTTGGAAGGAAGAGGAAGGAGCCTCCTGTCATAAAAGTGGTTGGAAAACTATCATAATTTATATCAAAAATCCCATCCAAATATAATGATTCAAAAAACCCAGTGGTGACTGTAAAAATTAATGGTATTTCTTTGTCAAATACCCTTATCGATCTAGGAGAAGCAATAAATTTTATTACTATTGACACTATGCATACATTGCAACTAAATCATTTAAGGCCAACACAGAACTTGTTGGAATTGACAGACAAATCAGTGATCATCCCAGTAGGAAGCCTAGATGATGTAACAACTACCTTAGCCTCTTGGGAGTATACTGTGAACTTCTTGGTAATTCATTTCAAAATCCTCAAAACCTGGGCATCCATTTGTTCTTGGCCGACCTTGGTTGGCCACTGTTGATGCATTTATTAGTTATTGATATGGGGAGATGAAAATTTCTAATGGAACCCACAGTCAGAAACTTTTTCTCTTTCCTCCTACCCAACCAACCACTGAAGTTCTTGTATGGTTGGAGAATCCATATGGGGAGGAGAACTATGCTCAACTCCTATTAACACTTGATAAAGAAAAGGGAGTTCAACAACAAAATGAAGAACATATTTTAAGCCTATTTTTAACCAATGCAGAATGCATTGAGTATCCTCAATATTTCCCAGAATTCACACATATTTTCAGCCATGAGTTTCAGGAGGTTTGGAATCAATCCACTTATACATTATTTACTATATCAGTAATAAGTGGAGAAGAGAAGTCAAATGTTTGGACTTTTGAAATTGGTCCCAAGAAATCCCTGTGTATAAATTCTGGCCTAGAATCAGATCAACAACAAAAATTGATCTGAATGATCCAAGGACAATCTGATTATTTTTGCATGGGATTACTTTGATATGAAAGGAATTCACCCTGATACCTGTATACACCATATTTAAACATGATCAAATCTGACCTGTTAGGTAGCCCTAAAGAAGAATGAACCTAGCCTTAAAAGACATAGTGAAAGAAGAGCTCCAAAAACTCTTGCATGTCAATTTCATTTATCATATTTCAGATATAAAATGGGTGTCTCCATTAGTCATTGTCCCCAAGAAAAATTCTAAGTGGAGAATTTGTGTGGAATTTAGGGAGTTGAAAAAGGCTACCTATAGATATTATTTTACCTTACCTTTCATAGACCAGGTCTTGGACGCCTTGTCTAGGAAGAGGTACTTTTATTTCCTAGATGGGTTTAGTGGGTATAATCAGATCCAAATTGCCCCTGAAGATCAGGAGAAAACCACATTCACTTTCCCATGGGTTACTTATTCTTCTAGGGTTATTCCCTTTGGGTTGTGTAATGCTCCTGCCACCTTTCAGAGGGCTATAATAGCCATTTTTTTTATTTAACGCATGATTTTGTAGAAGTATATATGGACGAATTCACAGTATATGGGGATGATTTTTGATGCAGGAGAATCGCCAACAAAGCATAAGTGTGGAAGACAGCTGGGTGCACTAGCTCACATTTTGAAACATTTTGAATTTCAAAAGATCAATGTAATAAATGTAAACCTGAAAAATATTTTTGAGTATGAATATCTTTAATGATCAGAGGCTGAACCATCACGTAAGATTGATGGGGGAACGTATTTTGTTTTAAAGATCAGATCACAATACAGATTTGGAGCTTTCACTCTTATCTGTCTGACTCAATATTTATTGTAATAAGTGTTAATTAGTTGTTAGCATTCATTTACATTAACAGAACGTAGAGTATTTGGAGGGAAAGGCTCGAGGATCACCTCTTTGTATAAATATTTGTAATATCGCCTAGTAGTGGTTGTTGTTGAGGCTGAGAATAGTAGTTGATAGTGGTTGATAGTAGTGCATAGACTGCCATTGTAAGACGAGAGTTGGAGATACAGAGAAATATTGTATGAATGTATGTAAGTCTCAATTGGATGAATATAACAGAGGTTATTGTTCCAAATGTATATTGATTTCATGTCTATCTGAATGAATGGTAGAGTTTCTGTTATTTATGTTCTTGAGCCCATTAATGCATTTGATTTTTCGAATGTATGAGTCATTTTTGAGGTGTATATAAGTTCCAATTATTTCTTTTCATTGAGAGAGTGCAAGGTGTGCATAGTGTCCGCAAGGAGTGTGTGAATGAGTTTGTTTCGACTCGAATGCTTAGAAGAGATAGGGGAACTCAAATGTATGCAAGGAGTGCATCAATGTCTTCAAGGAGTGTGTGACGAAGTTTCAGATCAGGAAGCTCAAGAGGGACGACATGATTCTGTTTCGAGAGATAGAAGTGGTTGGAAAACAGTCGCAAGGAGTGCAAATTTGTTCACAGAAGAGTGAATGTGAACGAAAGTCTATTGCAAGGTGTGAACCGATCAAGAATTTAACCAAGGGTTGAAGAGATTGTACAGAGGAAAAAGTAGGAGAAGGGAATCTTAGGAGGAAGAGCTGCGGAATTATTCAAGGAAGGAGATCCCTGAAATCCCCACTGAAAGTCACTGAATGAAAGATTCGTTCTCGGAGGAAGGTGAATGATTCCAGACCATTAGATATGGTAAAGTTGCGGGAAAGATAGTTGTGGAGTGTTTCAGTAATTTGGAGCTCAACAAGTTTGGAGACTTGGAGAAAACAAATTCACGAGGTCCAAAGTCGCGATTCAATCCTGATCGTTGGTCGTAGTAGGAGATGTGGAAACGGATCTAGGATCTCGGGATCCGGAAGATCGGAGGTTTGCAGATCAGAAACTTAAAGTTCACAAGATCACAAAGTCTGAATGATTGTGGGGCCGACAAATTTGAGGAGACGCGTCGCACAAGTTCGAAGACTCAAAGCTGAGTACTTAGGAAAGGAGTGATGGAAGGATTTGGGATATCCCTGAAGTATGAATCCGTGAAGGAGGCAGACTCATGATCATAGCCATGGTCATTTGAGGAGAGACCTGTGTGTGTGGGTTAAGTGGTTTCGAGTGCCCGTAGGGACCCAAGGAGTCACTCCGACTCAACATTTTAAAAGATCCAATATTGGGAGGTCAAGTAACCCTTTTGAGGGAAGGGGATTTGCACCAGAGTGGTATCAGAGCGGAGTTCAGAATTGATTTCTGAAGGAACAAAAGCATCAGAAGCATCAACACAATGCCACCTAGAAGACATGTTGATCCACCTGTAGCCAACAGAGCTATGGAAAGGTAGATGAGAGAGTTGTGTGTGAGGCTTGATGCCATGGAGACAACACAAAGGAGAGCGCCAGATGCTGGAGATATCAACGAGGAAGAAAATGAAGAAGTAGAAGTTGAAGAAGCTATAGATGATGATGATGCGGAAGAATGCTTGTTGAGAGAAGTTGTCAAATTAGGTGCCAGAGCGAATATTGACATCCCTATGTATGAAGGAAGTTTAGACACTGAAGAATTGCTTGAATGGATATGATAAATGGACAAGTATTTCGACTATGAAGATGTCGAAGAGGAGAAAAAGGTAAGACATGATGTCACTAGACTAAAGGGACATGCAACATTGTGGTGGGATGAACTGCAGGTCGATAGGAGGAGTAAAGGAAAACAAAAGATTAAGAGTTGGGATCAAATGGTAGCCAATATGAAGGCGAAATTTATGCCCAAATATTACTAGATAAGTATGTTCAGGAGGATGCAGAACCTGAGAGAGAGAGGATTGACTATGAAGGAGTACACAGAGGAGTTCTACAAATTGAAATTTAGAGATGGACAGAGAGAATGAGATGAAGAGAACATTTCCAGATACATTAATGGCCTGAGGTATGACATTCAGGACAAAATCATTATGGCGACAGTCAGGACTATAGAGAACTTGTATCAAATGGAACTAAAGGCAGAAGAGAAGTTGGCTAGGAAGAAGAGTAAAAAAAACAGAGGTTGAAGTCTGAACAGAAGCAAGGGATTTTCCCAGGAGAAAACACAGAAGCCCAAGGATGAGGCAGAGAAACCACATAGTCACTCTAAGAGAGGAGGAAGTTCTTGAGGAAGGCAGAGTGGTGGTAGAAGTTCTTTTCCTAGAGGAAGAGGAAGAAGCATAGGAGGAGAAATGAGATGTTATGCTTGTGGAAAAACATGACATGTGTCTTGGGATTGTCCTGAGAGGGAGAAAGGAGGGGAATCACACATCTCAGAAGCATAGAAGCAAGATGTTGAGGCAGAAGGTGCAGAGGATGGAAGATCCTTGATGATGAAGAAGCTTCTTTTAAAGCAGGAGCCAGAGGTCGAAAAACTAGCACAAAGGAACAATTTATTCAGGACATCTTTCAAAATGAAGGACAAGGTTTGCAAGGTGATAGTTGATAGTGGAATCACTGACAACTTAGTATCCATGGAGATGGTGGAAAAACTAGAGCTAGAAACAACTGCGCACCCAACGTCATATAAAGTCTCATGGTTTCAAAAAGGTCATCAGGTAACAGTGACTCGACAATGCTTGGTTGAATTTAAAATAGGAGGATATAGAGATGAGATTCTATGTGATGTGATTCCTACATATTTCTATCATGTTTTTTTGGGAATACCATGCCAATATGACAGGAATGTTATTCATGATGGAAGAAGAAACACCTACACCTTGGAGAAGAATGGTAGAACACATATGTTTTTTCTGATTGAATAAAAGAAGGTGAAAGATGAAGCCAGCGTGAGCATACTTCTCATGAGTGGGAAGGAACTCCTAATTGAGGTAAATGAGGAATAGGAGATGCAATTTACTGTAGTGAGGAAACAAAGAGTTATCCTTACCAGTACTTTACTAGAATATTTGCCTGAGGAAGTTCAAGAATTGTTAGAGAATTTTACTGATATTGTATCGGATGAATTACCAAATTCATTGCCACCTATTAGAAGCATCAGTCATCACATTGACTTGATACCAGGAGAAATCCTTCCAAATAAAGCAGTGTACAGATTGACACCTCAAGAGAATGAGGAGGTGAAAAGACAAGTTCAATATCTGTTAGACAAAGGGTTGGTCAGGAAAAGCTTGAGTCCATGTGCAGTACCAACTGTATTAAGTTCAAATAAGGATGGAGGGTGGAGAATGTGTATGGAATCAAGGGCCATAAACAATATCACCATCAGATATAGATTTCCATTACCAAGGATGGATGACTTGATGGATTTCCTGAGTGGGGATTACTATTTTTCAAAAATAGATTTGAAAAGTGGATATCACCAAATAAGGATGAGAGAAGGTGATGAATGGAAAACAAGATTCAAGATGAATGAGGGGTTATATGAATGTCTTGTTATTCCATTTGGCTTAAAAAATGCCCCGAGCACTTTTATGAGGCTAATGAATGAAGTGTTGAAATATTTCATTAGTAGGTTCGTAATTGTGTATCTGGATGATATATTGGTGTTTAGTAAGACTAAGGAGGAACATCTGAGACATTTAATTTTGGGGATAAGGAGGTTACAACAAGAGAAGTTGTTGATTAATCTGAAAAAGTCCTCTTTCATGAATATGGAGCTCATATATTTTGGTTTTGTAATTTCTTCAAATGAGTTGAAGATGGATCCTAAAAAAGTGAGAGAAATCATAGAATGGTCGTCACCAAAGAATAACTTTGAGGTAAGAAGCTTCCATGGATTAGCAAGTTTTTACCGGAAGTTCATCGGGAATTTTAGTGGGATTAGTCCACAAATGATGGACACAGTAAAGAAAATGCACATGTCTTTCAAATGGACAGAGGAGGTTGAGAAGAGCTTCAATATATTAAAGGAGAAGATAACTAAACAACCGATTCTGGTTCTGCCAGATTTCGGGAAGATATTCCAGGTAAGATGTGATGCGAGTGGAGTTACAATTGGAGCAGTCTTAAGTCAAGACAATCGACCTATTGCATACTTCAATGAGAAGATGAATGAAGCTAAACAGAAGTATTCCACATATGACAAAGAGTTCTATGAGAAGTGGAGGCACTATCTCGTACCAAAAGAGTTTGTTTTGTATAGCGATAATCACACTTTTCAATTCATAACCAAACAATAGAAGTTAAACCAAAAACATGCCAAGTGGATAAAGTTTATGCAAAATTTCACTTTTGTCATTAAACATATTTATGGAAATGCTAACAAAGTTGTTGGTGCATTGAGTAGGAGCATTTTGATTCTGCAGGAATTTCAAGTCAATACCTTGGGGTTTCACCGCCTTAAGGAATTGTACCACAGTGATCCAAATTTTGGAGAAGCATACAAAGCATGTGCGAATCTTATGCTCGGAGACAGAAGCCAATGTGCAAAATATCTGATTTAGGATGGGTTGTTAGTTAAAGGATGCAAATTGTGCATACCAAGATGCTCTATGAGGGAGAATTTGTTGAAGGAAAAGCATAGTGGAGGTCTAGCTGGACACTTCGGCCATGAAAAAACATTTCCTCAATTGACTAGTTCATATTATTGGTCAGGTATGAGAGAAAAGGTGAAAATATTTGTGGATAATTGTAAAATTTGTTAGTATGCCAAGGGAAGAAACAAAATACTGGGTTGTATAAACCATTGCCTATTCTAGAGAGGCCTTGGGATGCAATAAGTATGGATTTGCAGTGGGATTTCCAAGGACACAAGGAGGAAGTGATTCCATATTTGTGGTGGTAGACAAATTTTAGAAGATGGCACACTTTATCCCATGCTAGAAGACCAGTGATGCATCACATGTTGCGAATTTGTTTTTCAAGGAGACTGTGAGACTCCATGGATTTTCCAGGAGTATAGTTTCATATAGGGATACCAAATTTTTTGGTCATTTCTGGAGGACGTTGTGGAAAAAGTTGGGGACGGAGTTATCTTTTAGTTCTTCATATCATTCACAAATGGACAGACAAACCGAAGTAGTGAATAGAATCTTAGGATATTTGCTGAGAATTTTGGTCACTGAACACCATATTCAGTGGGATCAAATTCTAGTACAAGCCGAGTTTCCATATAATGACTCAGTAAACAGAAGCATTGGGAAAATTCCATTTCAAATCGTGTATGGAATGAACCCCAGAGGAGTGTTAGAATTGATTGATCTGAAGCTTAATGAATTTAGGAGCATTGGAGCTGAAGACTTCACTGTAGGAATGAAGGAACTTCACAACCAAGTCAAGGAGAAGTTGGGGAAAAACAATAGCGAGTATAAGCGCAGAGTAGATCAACACAGGAGGAAACTTGAATTTGGGGTTGGAGATCAAGTCCTATCACATTTGAGGAAAGAAATATTCCCGAGGGGAACATATAACAAATTGAAATTGAAGAAGATAGGGCCGAGTAAAATTCTGAGGAGATTTTGTGAAAATGCTTATGAATTGGAGTTGTCATAGGATGTGGGTATATCACCCATATTTAATGTTTCAGATTTGTACCCTTACAGGGAGAATGGAACTGAAGGATCTGGAGATCGAGGAGAGATCCAGTGGAAAAAGAAGATGCCTGTAGTAGAGAAGCCACAGATGGAAAAGATCACAGATCAACGAATTGGTAAGAAGACTAGGAGAAAAATGTATTTTGAATATTTGGTGAAGTGGAAAGGATGACCAGTTGAAGATGCCAGTTGGGTTAGTGAAGAAGATATCCATAAGCATGGAAAGACAGTGCAGGAGCTCATGGACGAGAGTCCATGAATTTTTCAACCAAGGGAGTATGATGCAGGAGCATCGCCAGCAAAGCATAAGCGTGGAAGACAGATGGGTGCACTAGCGCACATTTTGAAACATTTTGAATTTCAAAATATCAATGTAATAAATGTAAAACCTGACAAAGATTTTTGAGTATGAATATCTTTAATGATCAGAGGCTGAACCATCACGTAATATTGATGGGGGAATGTATTTGCTTTTAAAGATCAGACCGCAGTACAGATTTGGAGCTTGCACTCTTATCTGTCTGACTTAATATTTATTGTAATAAGTGTTAAGTAGTTGATAACATTCATTTCCATTAAGAGAATGTAGAGTAGTTGGAGGGAAAGGGTCGAGGAGCACCTACTTGTATAAATCTTTGTAATATTGCCCAGTAGTGGTTGTTGTTGGGGCTGAGAATAGTAGTTGATAGTGGTTGATAGTAGTGCATAGACTCCCATCATAAGCCAAGAGCTGGATATACAGAGAAATGTTGTATGAATGTATGTAAGTCTCAGTTGGATGAATATAACAGAGGTATTTTTCCACATGTGTATTGATTTCATGTCCATCTGAATGAATGGTAGAGTTTCTATTATTTTTCAATTCTCTGTTATTTATGTTATTGAGCCCATGAATGCATTTGCTTTGTTGAATGTATGAGTCATTTGTGAGGGGTAGATAAGTTCCAATTGTTTCTTTTTATTGATCGAGTGCAAGGTGTGCATAGTGTCCGCAAGGAGTGCGTGACCGAGTTTGTTTTGACTCAAATGCTCAGAAGAGATAGGGGAACTCATATGTATGCAAGGAGTGCATCAATGTCTACAAGGAGTGCGTGACAAAGTTTCAGATCAGGAAGCTCAAGAGGGATAGCATGATTCTGTTCCGAGAGATAGAAGTTTTTGGAAAACAGTCGCAAGGAGTGCGAAGTCATTCACATAAGAGTGAATGTGAACAAAAGTATATTGCAAGTTGTGCACAGATTAATAATTCGACCAAGGTTCGAAGAGATTATTTAGAGGAACAAGTAGGAGAAGGGAAGCTCAGGAGGAAGAGCGGTGGAATTATTCAAGGAAGGAGATCCCTAAAATCCCCATTGAAAGTCAGTGAATGAGAGATTCGTTCTCTGAGGAAGGTGAACGATTCTAGACCGTTGGATCTGGTAAAGTTGCGGGAAATATAGTTGTGGAGTGTTTTAGTACTTTAGAGCTCAACAAGTTTGGAGACTTGGAAAAAATAGAATCGCGAGGTCCAAAGTCGTGATTCAATCTTGATCGTTGATCACAGCAGGAGACGTGGCAACGGGTCTAGGAGTTCGGGATCCAGAAGATTAGAGGTTTGCATGTAAGAAAATTAAAGTTTGCAAGATCATGAAGTCTGAACCATTGTCGGGCCAAAAAATCTGAGGAGACGCATGGCACGAGTTCGGAGACTCATAATTGAGTACTTCGGGAAGGAGTGGAGGAAGGATTTAGGATATCCCCGAAGTTTAATTCCGCGAAGGAGGAAAAGTCATGATCATAGATGTGGTCATTTGAGGAGAGAACTGTGTGTGTGGGTTAAGTGGTTATGGGTTCTTATAGGGACCCAAGGAATCTCTCCGACTCATCATTTTAAAAGATCCAAGACTAGGAAATTGAGCAGTCCTTTGGAGGGAAGGGAGTTTACGCCAATTTTAAACAAGCATTGGACAATTTGGAGAAAGTATTGATCGGGTGTAAAGAGACTAATCTCTCCCTCAGCCATGAAAAATCTAAAATGATTCTCACTGAGGGGATTTTCTTGGGTCATCATATTTCTGATATCGGCATACGGGTAGATCCTGCTAAAATTGAAATTATTTCTCAAATCAGAATCCCTAGCTCACAAAACGAAGTTAGAAGCTTCTTGGGGCATGTTGGATATTACATGAGATTCATTTAAAATTTCACAAATTTGGCTACCCCATTATTCAAATTATTAGCAAAGGAGGTTGAATTCCATTGGGATGAGCAATGTCAGATTTATTTTTAAATTTTAAGGAAAAATATTTCCAGTGCCCCTATGTTAAGAGGACCGAATTGGTCTCTTCCCTTTCATATCTGCACCGATGCCTCAAATAGCACTTTCAAAGTTGTTCGAGGACAACGAGAAAACCAACTCCCCTATGCTATCTACTTTGTCAAGAAAAATCTCTTCCCTACTGAAGTGAATTACACTGTCATTGAAAATGAATTCTTATCAGTGGTTCATTCCATTAATAAATTAAGACACTACATAACAGGGTATGAGGTTTTTGTACACACAGACCATTCAACTATTATACTTTTAATGAATAAGTCTGTGATAGATGTTAGAGTTACTAGATGGTTGCTACTATTGCAAGAATTCAATATTACTATCATTGACAGACCTGGAAAAGATAACCTTGTTGTTGATTTCCTATCTAGACTCATTCATACAGGTGATAATACCCCAGTGGATGACAATTTTCCAGATAAAAGTATGCTTTCTATTTCTACTTACATTCCATGGTATGCAGTTGTGGCAAAATATCTTGTAACTGTTCATTATTTGGGTTGGTTTTCATTGATGTCAACCCTTGAAGAAAGTCTGCTAGCAAATTCCAGTAGCACAAATTTTTGGGTAATGGACCCAAGTTTGTTTGATGGATAATGGTATGAGATTTGATATATTTTTAGGTAAGACTATTCTATATGGATAGTACATGTCATGCCATTTCCGGTGTTATGTGGAATGTCACATAACTCCTCACGGTTAGAGATTTATGGCTATGTGAAGTTGGAGAACCCTCATGAGTCATCTAGAAGCCCCAAAAGGTCAAAGTGGTCAAAGTGGTTGCAAAGAAGAAATTATTTAAATAATAAATTTAAGTGATGAGTGTACTATAATTCAGATTCAATACAAAATAAATTATTTAAATAATAAAGTTAATGGATAAATTACTAAGTGGACAAGTGGTTAGAAGTGGGTTAGCCCTAAAATAAGGAAAGTGGTTTAAGAGATTTTAGAAGGTAAATAATAAAGTGAAGTGATGAGTGTACTATAAGTCAAAGTGGATACAAATAAATTATTTAAATAAAAAAATTAATGGATAAATTACTAAGTGGACAAGTGGTTAAAAGTGGGTTAGCTCTAAAATAAGGAAAGTGGTTTAAAATGGTTAGAAGGTAACCCATTGAGGAAGTTACATAAAAGTATAAATAAGAGGCAATGGTCTCTCATTTAATCAAAATTGAGCATAGAATATCTACAAGTGACTACAGTAACCAAAGGATATCTAAGGCAAATTTCAGAGGAAAGGTGAAGTAAAGAAGGTGAAAATTCAAGGGAGGATAAATTCTTTTGATGATGTTTTCTAAGGTATCTTATTTACAGGCCATCTCACGATTTTCGCAATAATTTTTTTTTATAGAATGATTTAGACCATGAAATATGGAGGGTGTTTAGGAAACATATCCATGTAGTTATGATAAAAATTTCATCTTGTGGGTCATTGTATTTTTGGAGTTACACTCTGTGGAAAATAGGGTTTGTGGCTAGTCCTGAAACTAGTCTAAAATAAGTGTTTCGGGTAAAAACGTCATAAATTATTCATAACATATTCAGATTCAGTAAGAATAAATGCATTGGTTAGATTACAATTTGTAGTATGTTTTGTACCATTTTTAGATCTATACAACAAATATTCCATGCGGGGAATTCTCTACAAGTTCGATCTCTAGAATAAGCCAAAATTCAGCAACGTATGCCATTTTTGCTATAAATCATTTTCTGGGAGGTTCCACGAAGTGAAACCTGGAGAAATTGTAGAAAAGACACCGAAGAATATTGTGTACTATTTTTAGACCTTTATTCATTACATGTACATAGTTATGATTATTGCAAGTTAGGGTTGTTGACTAATCCAAAACTAGTCATGTGAGACTAAAGTAAAATTTGATGAAAATGCTAGTCTCTTGTTAAGGAAGGTTTGCAGGTATGTGATCATATACAAAAATTCTATTATAGAGTTACAAATCAGATTTGGATTATGAAATTGATTAGGGATTTTGGTTGAGGTATGTTACAGATAGAGGTTGTATAACAATGAGGTTGTGGCACATGGTTTGATGTAATGGTTTATGGTATTTGGTTATGGATAGTGTGATGTATTGCTAGAGAAATTTTGATGGTTATTGATCTGAAAATAGAAGGATGACTTGTTATGCTATGCAAGCACCCTCTACTTCATAAAAATAAACTTTACAGGACCTTGCTTCATGTGTTAAAATATGCAAGATAAAATTATGTGCCAAGTTTATGCTTCTTCCTTTAAATGTTCATGTGTGAGAAAATGTT
>ML778840.1:373984-418465 GCA_009831015.1 Picea engelmannii
TCATGGCCATCAACTGCTCTTCAAGGGCAATGCTCTCATTTCTGTCTTCACACATCTCTTTCATCAAATCTCTCATGGTTAGAATCTCTTCTTTGTCAAAGAATTTAGATAATGAAGATGTATGAGAACTATCAATGCTTGAAACTTCCTCCATCCTTGGAAGATATCCAACTTCAACACAAAACTTTCACAAATACCAATAGCTAAATCTCAAGCTATCAATGGCAAATACATGAGCAAAACAAACTATGCTCTGATACCACCTGATCTGAAAATAGAAGGCTGACTTGTTATGCTATGCAAGCACCCTCTACTTCATAAAAATAAACTTTACATGACCTTGCTTCGTGTGTTAAAATATGCAAGATAAAATTATGTGCCAAGTTTATGCTTCTTCCTTTAAATGTTCATGTGTGAGAAAATGTTCTTTTAAATGGTTAAATATGTACTTTAAATAAATACACAGCAACACAACTTGCAGAAAATAAACCATCAAACTCACAACAAGAACAACATGATAAAGGAGTTCACCCCTCTCCGGGCTACATCTCCTTGAGCCTCCATCAATGGACTTGGCTCTTTGGGATTAATTTTTCAAAATTTCTTTTACAAGCTGCTACTCAACTCCAATGGAAAAACAGACTATACCATTGGGATCAGAACACATAAAAACCCCAAAAATGACTAATAAAACTCTAAAAATGGATCATGGCTCATCTGGGCATGACCTCTTCTACATGTGGCCTTAAGCTTCCCTGAGCTTCTCTTTGGCAAAAACACCAAAACATGTCCTCAATCAATGAGGGCTTCAAGCTCCCTGGAGCTTGCTGAAACTTCAATGGATAAAAACCTGCAAAAGAAGTCTTCAAATGGCCTTGATAACAGTGCCAATGGATTCATGACGTCCAAAAACCCCTAGCTAGGCTTTTATGGCACCTCAATCGGCCAAAAAAATGAGAAAGATAGGCCTCCTTCCATCCTCTTCCTTCAAGCTTGTCGTCTTTGCCTCTACAAAACACACCCTTCTTGAATGAACCTGGCACACACGCAATATATAGCGTGAAAACCCAGCACCGGGCGCAACCGTGCCAACGGTGCAAACTGTAGGACAGTTATGGGTGCGCCAGCCCCTAACCGCCTAGCACCTGGGCACATGAGATCCTCCATACGATCTTAGGCTAGCAACAAAAAGGGCTCTATTCCCAAACGAATAGAACAAAGACAAATGGCAGGTCGTTGTAACCGTTTAAACCACATTTTAAAACCCAAATGCGTGCGTCGTTATACCAGAACCATATGACAGGGTCGTATGGAATACAATGCAACCACGGGCTGGGGCTAAGCCCCAACCCGACCTCCGCACCAATAATACAAAAGCTTCAATTTAAATAAAATTAAACGCATATGTATAGTAAGTAACAACGCATGGCGCGCCGGTTGGGCGGCCATTGCTAAAGCTCTCGGTCTATGGCGGAGGTCCAGGGTTCGAGTTCGATGGACTCTACAAAATTTTGAACAAACCCAATAGCCAATAAAGGGGTGCCACGTGGCAGCGCATGACTGGGCCACGTGGCACCTTACCATTTGCCCAATAACTGCCACGTGTCAACAAATGATTCGCCCAAATCTGCCAATCCGAAACTGCCACGTCAGCATGTACGGTCAAGCCACATCACCTGCCAATTCATCTCTGCCACATCATCGTATGGACATGCCATGTCATCATCCGTATGGACTGTACGGACTGCACAATCAGCGTCCATTTTTTACATGTTTGACGATTCAGACAGATCGCAATATCTCTCGCTCCCGACATCCGTTTGAGACGAAACAAATTGCATTGGGATCGTGATGATGAGGGCTACGCTCTCATTCATTTTGAGGCAATTCCGAGAACGTTGATTTTTGAGCTAAAATTTGACCCCTGGTTCAGATTTTGATCAGTTATATTGGTATATGTATTTGGTATAGGGTTGAGGTACATGTTGGGTACATGGTTGAGACAAGTAGTTGATGAGTTGGTACGTACATGAGGTGTATAGTTGATGATGTTGTTACATCTTGATGAGTCATAGTTTATGTGTATTTGATGCATGATTGGTACATATTTGGTGCATGGTTGATGCACTCATTGATATTATAGGTTGAGGTACAGGTTGGTGTCAGGGATGATTTTAAGGATGGAAATTTGTTTTAAAATGTAGAAACCTTGGGGAATCTTACTAATCCTTCATATGCCAACTATAAATGTTTGACAATATTTTTGTAAAAATATTCAAATTTATAAGGATTTTATATAGTTTTTATAAAATTTTGGCTATTTTTGAGGTAAAATAATTTTATCCTATAGAATTTGGGTGAATAATTTTTAAAATAGTGAATCATGTTTTTGGAAAAACCATGGAAAATTAGCCCATGAGAGAAATTTATCCCCTAAAATCATCCATGGTTGGTGCATGGTTGAGACACTTGTTTATGGTACAAGTTGATTACAGGTTGTTTGGTAAATGTTGGTGCATGGTTGATGCACTTGTTTATTCTACAGGTTGATTACAAGTTGATTGGTACAAGTTTATAGCAGTATATCTCACAGTGACAGTGTGACAATGGTTCCATCATTCTACTTATATTTCAGGGCGGTTGGACGGGGCAAGGATAGGTGGTTGTATCCACTTTCAGGTTGTATCCAGAGAACATAGGGGGTTGTAGACAGAGAATTGGGGAGTTGGAGCTTCCTTCAGAGTGTAGCCTGAGAAACTAGGGAGTTGGAGCCTCCTTCCAGTTCAACCTGGAAAACAAAGGAAGTTGGTGCTTCTAATGAATGTACTTCTTAAAGACATATAAGAAAAATCATTATGTGGTTTTCTCCCCCTTTTAGTTTCCACGTAAAAACACTAGTGTATTGTGTATCTGTATGATTGCTCATTTGTTCATTGTTTATTTACTCTGCAACTATTGGATGATGCTACTACATTGATATAACACTTGCATTTTATGATAAAAAATGATTAAAGTGCTCTATTACTAATTCATGCCCCCTCTTATTAATCCAACAATTGGTATTAGAGCCAGTTCCTTCAGGAAACAATTTAACCACTGGAAGAAGATCATGGATTATTCTGAGAGTGGAGTACCACTGTTTAATGGTTAGAATGACTTAAAGTATGAGTTATGGAGTGGATGGACGAAAGTATTTTACAGGAACATGGGTATTATATTTGGCTATAATTCGTTACAGGATATGATAGTTCAAAAAGGAAAAGACTGCAGCTAAGAAGGAATTGAAGAATAAAAAAATAGCAATGGATTTCATCTTGGAAGGATTACCTAATCCGGTAAGAGAAAAGGTTGGTAATTTTTCATTAGCCAAAGAACTTTGGGATAAGTTACATGACATATATTCTTTACCCATCATAGATTCATAAAATGCCAAAGAATATGTGGGTACAAATCAAGAAGAAATATGTTCACCATGTCAAACAGATTCAGAAGATGAATAGTACATAATCAACAGAGGTATGTTTTTTTTCTTTAATTGTGAAAAACACGGACATCTTGAAATAGAATTCCATGAAGGAAATGAGACAGAAAAACTAATTGAAAAGGAAGAAAATTATGAAGCATAATTGATTAGTGATTTATATGAGCTAAGAAAAGAAAGAGAAGAAAACAAGTCACTCAAGAAAGAGTTGATGAAACAAAAGGAAAGTGTTCACATTTTTGAAGAAGCCCAACAGGTCATCAAGAAATTAAGAACTCAACTAGAAGAAGCCATAAATATCGAAGAAAATATTGAATATCGAAAACAATATTTGGAAGCCAACATAGCAGCATAGAAGGAAGAAGCAGAAATGAGAGAGAAGATATTGACAGATCATCTTAAGGAAAGAATTGACGATCTAAACTAGTTTTAGACAAAGTTTGGTCAAGAAGAGAAAGGACTTGAAGAAGAAATAACCACATTAAAAATCCAACTTGAAGAAGTGAAAAGAATAGAAGAAGTCATGAAGTCTCAGATAATGAAGAAAGAAGAAGAGCTTGAAAAGTTTGAAGAAGAAGTTGTCACATTGAGAAGTAAAATCATTAAGCTCAACAAGAACATTGAAGAGACAGAAACATCCAAATCATTTATAGATAATGAAGAGAAGCACTCTAGGTTGCTAGAAAAGAAGAATGAAGAAAATATAAAGAGTTATGCAGAAGTACTCAAAGGGAGGAATCATGGTCAACCAAAATCTAAGAAAACTATTGAATATACATCTTCAAGAAGACCATCCATGTTCAAGCCACAAAGAATCTTCAATCATGATCATGATCAGTCAAGGCAGAAATTTAGAAGGACTACAACACAAAGAATATCATTCACTCCCAGGTATGCAAATTTCTTTTATGGTCATTGTTTTTATTGTACTAATTTTTCACATAAGGTTGAAGATTGCAAGGATTATAAAAGAAATGTTCAAGAAAGAAATGTCTATGTGTCCCCACGTAACATTGAATGTTACAAATTTCATAATTATGGACACATAGCTAGTGATTATAGAAGCATGATCAATACTTCCATGAAAGAGAACACTGATATCAAATGTAAGAAAGTATGGATAAGAAAAAACGAAGAACAGGTGAACAAAGACTAGGTCCCAGTGATCGCAAGATTGGCAATAAAATGAGATGAAGAAAATTCTACAGAGAAAAAGAAAGATGTCAGATACAAAAAGGTTTGGAAAATAATTGAAAGAAAAGAAGGATAGGTAAATAAGGAATAGGTTCAATAGATTATACTTTCAGGCATTATAGTGAAAGATGAATCCACGGACAAAAAGAAAGAAGTCAGAGTTCAGAGAGATGATGAATCTTACAATGAAGATGATGATGAATACACATTAGAGCAGGAATTGTTCTGAGCCATCCGACTTAGAGACTCCCAGGTAATATGAATATTAGAGAGGGGGAGTCTGTGAGATAGTTGTGACAGATCAAAGAACCATCCTTCAATCCACTTGCAAAGTTTGAGTAGACAAATCCTGAGCAGTCAGTTAGCAGAAGTACAATCAGTTGTATTAGTGAAGACTTCATGATAGTATAGTGATAAATGGGTTAGGATTATGGATAGTTGTGTTGTAGAGTCTTGGATAGTATGGACATAGATGGATTCGTAAGAACACTTAGCAGTTTTGGACAAATATATGATAGTGGAAGAGAGACTGGATTCATAGATTGGTTCAAAGAGTGGTTCAGAGACAAAGGAACATTATCATAATGGATGATAATTACACAAAAAATGGATCTAACAATGCTAATGGATTCCAAATTGACATATTTTTTTTTGGACACATGCAGTGCATACAACATTTCATATTCAAAACATAGTAATGCCAAAAAAAAACAATGAAAAAAATCCCTACAAGCTATTGAAAGGAATACCAGCAAATGCGAAGCACTTCAAAGTATTTGGAAGCAAATGATACATCAAAAGAGAAGATGGTAGAATGGGAAAGTTTGACTCTCATGTGGAAAAAGGAGTACTTGTTGGTTAATCAAGTACAAGGAAATCATACAAGTGTTACAATCTGAGGTTGAACAAAGTTGTGGAAAGCATCAATGTAGCAATTGATAAAACATGTGGATGAGAATTAAAGGAAGAAGAAAATGAATCATTGGAACATATTTACGAAGAAGAAGGAGAAGATGAAGAAGAAGTAGAAGGGGAAGATGAATAGGATCAGACATAAGTAGAAGAGAAAGTTCAAGAAGTGCCTCTAAAGACACATAGAAAACGAGTACATAAGAATCACCCTTCATATTAGATTATGGGAATCAAAGATGTAGGAGTTGAGACTAGAAGAAGAATCTGTTCACCAGAAAAGATGCACCTAACACTCTTATCTATGATTGAACCAAACAATTTTGAAGAGGCCAACAAGGATGAATTCTAGAATAAGGCCATGGATGAAGAATTGGATCAAATGGAGAAGAATGACACTTGGGAATTGGTTCCAAGACCAAAGAATAAGAATGTGATTGGCACAAAGTGGGTTTTCAGAAATAAATTGAATGAAGATGGACATGTTACATGGAACAAAGCTAGATTGGTATGTACAGGATACACACATGTTGAAGGAATCAACTTTGAAGAGACATTTTCCTCAGTTGCAAGAATGGAAGCAATCCGATTGATTTTAGATTATTCATGCTCAAAGAATATTAAAGTGTATCAGATGGGCGTGAAATCATATTTTCTAAATGGAGAACTTGAAGAAGAAGTCTACATTGAGCAACCTGAATGATTTCAGTTGTCAGAGAACACAGATTATGTGTGTAAATTGAAAAAGGTCTTATATGGTCTAAAACAGGCTCCTAGAGCATGGTACTCTAGACTGGATAAATATCTACGACATACATGGTTCAGAAAAGGAAGTGCATATAACAACCTCTACATCAAGGTTAAGCAAGAAAATTTCAAAGGATATGCAAAATAAATTTGAAATGTCATTACTCGAAGAAATATCTTTCTTTCTAGGTCTTCAAATATGTCAAAGAAACCAAGGAATTTGTGTTTCTCAAACTAAGTATATCAGAGAAATGCTAAAGAGGTTTGGAATGGAAGATTGAAAACCAATTACTACTCCTATGAAAACCAGTTGCAAACTGAGCAAAGATGATGATTTAAAGTCTACATACCAAAGGAAATAAAGGTCAATGATTGGTAGCTTACTATATGTGGCAGCATCCAAACGAGATGGAATGCAAACAATTGTACAGGTGGCATGATTTCAAGAAACACCAAAGGAATCACATGTCTTAGAAGTGAAGAGGATTTTCAAATATCTCAAAGGAATAGAAGAGTTTTGATTATGGTATACAAAAGGAAATAATATATCGCTTATTTCTTAGATAGATGCAGATTGGGAAGGTTGCATTGATGACCGATGAAGCACTAGTGAATAAACATTCTACTTGGGTGAGTGTTTAGTATCATGGCTAAGCAATAAACAATCATCAATATATTTATCTACAGCCGAGGGAGAGTATATTGCAGTAGTAGGATGTTGTACACATGTTCTATGCATGAAACAAACTCTAATAGATATATCGGTTGAGTTTGATGAGCCCATTCCAATATATTGTGATAATACAAGTGCCATCAATATCTCAAAGAAACCAGTGATGCAATCCAAGATGAAACACATTTCAATCAAGTATCACTTTCTACAGGATCACGTTGTAGAGAAGAACACCAGAGTTGAATATGTGGGCACAAAAGAACAAGTGGTAGACATCTTTACAAAACCACTTCCACGGGAAGCCTTTGAGTATCTTCGCCAGAGACTCGAAGTAATTTATACTCCAAAATGAATTCTTTTTAATGCTTATCCTATATGTCTTAAATTTACATGAGGAAGCACCATAAAGAGGATAGTTCAGGTTGGGAGATCAGTTTTAGGAAGAGTTCAGTGAGGGTCAGTATCCCCAAGGACAGTTCAGTTAGGGGGAGCAGCTCTGGATGGAAAGATACCTTTTCCATTGATGACAAAGGGGGGTATATTTATCATATGTAGGATATAAATTCTTGGAGAAAGAGCACATAATCATATGCGGGATATAAATGCTTGGAGAAATAGCACAGAGGCATGGTTTCAGGGAGAGCGATGGTCATAGGGGGAGAATGAGTAACATGACTTGAATATTTCTTAGATTGTTTCCATCAATGCCAAAGGGGGTTATTGTTGATTATTTGGGTTGGTTTTCATTGATTTCAACCCTTGAAGAAAGTCTGGTAGCAAACTTTGGTAGCACAAAGGTTTGGGTAATGGACCCAAGTTTGTTTGATGGATAATGGTATGATTTTTGATATATTTGCAGGTAATACTATTCTACATGGATATTAAATGTTATTCATTTTCTAGTGGTATGTGGAACGTCACATAACTCCTCGCGGTTAGAGAGTTATGGCCATCTGAAGTTGGAGAACCCTCATGAGTCATCTAGAAGCCCCAAAAGGTCAAAGTAGTCAAAGTGGTTGCAAAGAAGAAATTATTTAAATAATAAAGTGAAGTGATGAGTGTAATATAAGTCAAAGTGGATACAAAAGAAAATATTTAAATAATAAATTTAATGGAGAAATTACTATGTGGACAAGTGGTTAGAATTAGGTGGGCCTAAAATAAGGAAAGTGGTTTAAGAGATTTTAGAAGGTAAATAATAAAGTGAAGTTATGAGTGTACTATAAGTCAAAGTGGATACAAAAGAAATTATTTGAATAATAAAGTTAATGGATAAATTACTAAGTGGACAAGTGGTTAGAAGTGGGTTAGCCCTAAAATAAGGAAAGTGGTTTAAGATGGTTATAAGGTAACCCCTTGAGGAAGCTACATAAAAGTATAAACAAGAGGCAAGGGTCTCTCATTTAATCACAATTGAGTATATTGAATATCTACAAGTGACTGAGGTAACCAAAGGATATCCAAGGAGAATTTTAGAGGGAAGGTGAAGTAAAGAAGGATGATATTCAAGGGAGGATAAATTATTTTGATGATGCTTTCTAAGGTATGTTATTTACAAGTCACCTCACCATGTTTGCAATAACTTTTTTTATAGCATGATTCATACCTCGAAGTTTGGAGGCCGTTGGGAAAACATATCCAAGTAGTTGTGATAAACATTTCAGATTTTGGGTCATTTATTTTTTGGAGTTACACTCCATGGAAAATAAGGTTTGTGGCTAGTCCTAAAACTAGTCTAAAACATGTGTTTCAGGTAAAAACGCCATAACTTCTTCATAACAAATTCAAATTCATTAAGACCAAATGTATTAGTTAGAGTACAGTTTTTAGTATGTTTTGTACCATTTTCATATCTATATAGAAAATATTCCATGCAGGAATTCTCTATAAGTTTTGTCTCTAGAATAAGCTAGAGTTCAACAAGGTATGCCATTTTTGCTATAACTCCTTTTTTGGGAGGTTCCAAGAAGTAAAACCTGGAGAAATTGTAGAAAAGACACTGAAGAACATTGTGTAATATTTTTAGAACTTTATTCATTACAGATACATAGTGATGATTATTGCAAGTTAGGGTTGTTGACTAATCCAAAACTAGTCATGTGAGACTAAAGTAAAATTTGATGAAAATGATAGTCTCTTGTTAAGGAAGGTTTGCAGGTATGTGATCATACACACCACATCTATTAAAGAGTTACAAATAAGATTTAGATGATGAAATTGATGAGGGATTTTGGTTGAGGTATATTATAGATAGAGGTTGTATAACAATGATGTTGTGGCACATGGTTTGATGTAATGGTTTATGGTATTTGGTTATGGATAGTGTGATGTATTGCTAGAGAAATTTTGATGGTTATATTGGTATATTTATTTGGTATATGGTTGAGGTACATGGTTGAGACAAGTAGTTGATGAGTTGGCACATACATGAGATGTATAGTTGATGATGTTGGTACATCTTGATGAGTCATAGTTTATGTGTATTTGATGCATGATTGGTACATATCTGATGCATGGTTGATGCACTTGTTGATATTACAGGTTGAGTTACAGGTTGGTGCATGGTTGATGCACTTTTTTATGGTACAAGATGATTAGAGGTTGTTTCATATAGGTTGGTGCATGGATGATGCACTTTTTTATGGTACAGGTTGATTGGTACATGTTTACAACAATATATCTCATAGTGATAGTGTGACAGTGGTTCCATCATTCTACTTATTTTTTAGGGAGGTTGGACGAGGAAAGTCCAGGTGGTTGTAGCCAGAAAACATAGGGGGTTGTAGCCTCCTTCTGGTTGTATCCATAGAATTGGGGAGTTGGAGCTTCCTTTAGGTTGTAGCCTGGGAAACTAGGGGGTTGGAGCCTCCTTCGAGTTGTAGCTGGAAAACAAAGGCAGTTGGTGCTTCCATTGAATCTAATTCTTAAAGAAATATAAGAAAATTCATTCAATGGTTTTCTCCCACTTTGGGTTTCCACGTAAAAACACTGGTGTACTGTGTATGTTTATGATTTCTCATTTGTTCATTGTTTATTTACTCTACAACTATTGGATGATAATGCTACAGTTATATAACACTTGCATTTTATGGTTAAAAATAACTAAATTTCTCTATTATTGATTCGCCCCCGTCTCAGTAATCCAACAGTAATAGGGAAATTGCCTCAGAATTTGTCCCTCTAAGAAAAACAAAGGATTATTCAGCTGAGCGCAAATTACATGTGGCATGATGATTGTCTATATCGTACATGACCTGAATTGGTGATTAGAAGATGTGTATGGGAGGATGAGATGTATGATATCTTCAAAGCCTGCAATGATGGCCCATGTGGAGGCCATTTTGTTGATAAGAGCACAACATACAAAATAATGTAGATAGGCTACTATTGGCCAACCATCTTCAGGCATGCAAAGAAATATGTGGCCAGTTGTGATGATTGTCAGAGGATGGGGAAACCAACTGCAAGTGATGATATGCCTCTCCAAGATCAGGTATTAATTGAACCATTTGAGAAATGGGCTTTGGACTTTGTAGGCCCTATCAAACCCATGTCTAGAAGAAGAAGGTATATACTGGTCTGTACAGATTATGTGGCTAAATGGGTAGAGGATAAATATTTGTACTCTGCAAATGAGCAATCAATTGTTGATTTTATATTAGAATACATATTTACTCATTTTGGTGTGCCTTGAGAAATACTGACAGAACAGGGAACCCAATTTACCTCCAATCTGGTCAAAGCTATTACTGAAAAATACAAATTAAACATAGGAAATCCTCACCTTATCACCCCCAAGCAAACAAACAAGTGGAATCAACCAAAAAAGTGACAGAGGCTATACTTACCAAGACAGTTCAATTACACCATAAATATTGGGTGGATCGGTTTCCTGAAGCCTTATAGGCCTATAGAACAACTTGGAGAAACACCACAGGCCATACACCTTATGAATTGGTGTATGGGAAGCAGGTGTTGCTTCCCATATAATTTCAAGTAAAAGATTTCAGGACTTCTATGAAATTGGGAATGGATTTGGATGAAGCCCAAAAACAGAGGATACTCCAGCTAAATGAACTTGATGAAATCAGGAAAGATGATCTACAGAGGACTACACTTATTCAAGAAAAAAGGACCAAATGGCATGACAAGTATATCAAGAAGAAATATTTTCAGTCTCGTGATTGGGCCCTTGTATACGACAATAGGTTCAATATTTTTAAAGGTAAATTGTCCACTCGATGGTTGGGAACTTATGAAGTAGACACAATTTATGAAAATGGTTTAGTGAAGATAAAGACTATTGATGAATATCATACCTCATTTGTTGTGAATGGGAATCGATTGAAAGAATATCATAAGCCTATGTCTAAAGAGGATTTTATCAGACAAGTTCTTCAGAATTATGAAATGTAATTGGTAAGCAAGAGGGGTTCCCCTCTTGCTAAACCACCATTGTAATTTTTCATTGTGTGATTTGATTTAATTTTGTACATAAATGTATATATAGGTGTGTGTTATATAGTGATTCTTTTTTGGTGTTACTAACAAAGGCATAAGTTGATTATGTTCTCATGTAGATAAGAAACAAAGAGGATTTTTTCCAGAGGTGAGTTTATTCCTTTACCCAACCTTGGTAGATTACTCATGGGAAAGGAGCCAAAAAGAGTTTTCCTTAAGTTTTTCAGACTCCTAAAAATTGAAAACATCGACGAGCATTAATTGACCTGGGCTCGAGAAAAATCTAGAGGAGAGTATAAGGATTTTTCTTTAAGTTTTCCAGACTCCTAAAAATTGAAAAAAATGGTAAGCACTAACTGACCTTGGCTCGAGAAAAATCTGGAGGACAATATAAGGAGTTTTATTTAAGTTTTTCATACCCCTAAAAATTTAAAATACCTGTGAGCATTAATTGATCTGGGCTCGAGAAAAATCCACAGGAAAATAGTAGTTAGGATCTTGCTTTCAATAAAATTGGAGTGGAAACGAAAACAATGGTTTGTCTGGTTCCAAAAAGAGGAGGTTCTGCACCTCTAAAGGAGGATGTCCAACTGCATTTTCCTTCTTGTTACAGAACTTGGAGCCCAATCATTTGATATTTTGCCTCATTTTATGATACTTTCCCTGTATTTTCAAAATTTCATGCTGATTTTCCTATACTAGTGCGTTGTTTATAAATTTTCAACATGATTCATTCAGAGGAACAAATACATATATAATATTACTGAGTACCAACCTCTACTTCAACTAGACCCACAGAACATGTTTATACACGAAGAACAAACCTACATGATTCCAGGTACTTTTCCAAAGTTCATCTGGTATCAGGAAAGTCTTTCTGTGTTCATCTGGTAATAAATCGATTATCTGTGTTGGTCCTATAGTAAAAATCCTCAATGTGTTCATCTAGTACTAAACTGATTCTCTGTGTTGGTCCAGTACTGAAAATTCTTTGTGTTCATCCGGTACTAAATCAATTCTTTATGCTAGTGCAGTACTGACAAATCTCTATGCATCAGTCTGGTATTGAAATAAATCCTCTATATTGGTCTGGTACTATAACAATAGTGTTGTGGTGATATGGTACTGAATTGGTGCTCTAATATTGACGAGGGGATTCTGGTAACATTGCTCTACATTTGATATTGCTTCAATGGTTCAAATGCATTCCAGGTAATATAGAGGTATGGACTCAATGTTTATTCCTTTTTATTAAAAATCACATGAATTTTGCATTTTACATATGGTTACCCTCATATTCCCTTATTATTTTGAATCACTAAACCTCCATATCATTATTTTCAGAATTTCTTCATGATCCCCCTAGTTTCAAAATCAATGATAATATACATGACTCTCTTCATAAGGTGATCGTCCAGTTTGGCATCTCTTGTCAAAAATTCGCATCTGTATGATGACAGAACTATGATTATACCACTTCCTATGAACTCATGTTTTTTAAAATTATGACATCAAATGCTACCTAATGGTGAGTTTTGGTCACATCACCCACATTCATCGTAATCATTGTGGAAACCGGTAATAAAGGGATGTGACGCTACTTGTGGGTATGATCGTCACCTTATCCATGAACACGATCTTGAGGCATGATTTTAGACTTATTCCTTACCTCGCTATCATTTCAAGAATTGATCGTTTTCCTATCGATTTCATTATATATGATCTTCTGGATGGCTTTGCCATCCATATGAGCATTATTTAACCATGTTTTTGTTATACACCACTTGATCATCTCCTACTATCTTGTTACTCTGCCTCCATCACCCTATTCTTGTAGTGTTACTTCCAGTACCAAAACCCCGCCTAAGTTTTGTTTCCCATACTTGTTTTAAAACCCGTCTTTAAGCCGGCATGGGGGTTGACATGCATGAGCCAGTGTTTCATCTGTACATAGAAACGAAGGAGTCTCAAGCTTGGAAAGAAAAATTTGAAAAGGATGGTTGGGTTCCCTTCTTGGAAAAATTTAGAGGACATCATGATGGGGTATCCCGTGCCTTCATCCAAAGTTATGATGGAGAGAGCATCTAGTTGGGGGACCTGAAACTAACAAATACTGAAGCTACCATAGCTGAGGTGACCGAGTTACCTTCCACTAGAGAGAAGTATTTCAAAGGCATCATTGTGGATAGAGGCATCTATAAAAAATGCTTGAAACTTGAGCACATATACCTACATTGGATGAAAGTTATCTCCAGAGGCTGGATCAAAGATGAAAATTGTACAATGCTTGTCTACTTGTATAAATTTTTAACTTATGAAGGGAGGTATGCAGTAACCTTTCTTTATAATTTAAGGCTTTTATTGCATTTTGAATGAGGCCCATACATAGAATTTCCTCATTTCCTGTGGATGAGTTTGAACAAGATGGTGAGGGGTGTTAAGTCTGCATCCAAGAAACCTGAAACTAGTCTTTATCACCATGGGCTGATGAAAATCTTGGTTGTCCATGAATTGAGAAAACGAGACAGTAGTTGGAAGAAATTCCTAATAGAAAACATTTCTCATGAGACTTACAAGTTTGTAGAAGGGAGTGTAACAGGGAAACATAGTAAAGGGTTAGACGGGAAGAAGGGAGATAATAGAAAGAAAGGGAAAAAAACAGTAAAAAAATCGATCATGTTGGCCCTAGCTCACCGCTCACTGAAATCTGTAAATAAATTGAACAAAGGGAAGACAACAGTTTTAGAAGAACAACTTGCACCTATGGTGGAACAATCATCCAATATCAAGAACACTCAACCAAACATGTCCACGAAAAGTAAAACACAAATCAATATGAAAAAGAGGAAGAAACAAAGGCCTGGGAATGATGTTGGGAAGTTGTAGACGTTGTCCCCGAGGTAATTGTTGAAGGATCTCACAAGCAAGTTGGGGAAATTACATAAAGTATTCAAGGAGTTCTTGAAATACCTCAGGAACAGGTTTGGGAAATATAAGAGAATACTCCATAAGTGATTGTTAAAATTCCTAAAGAAAAAGGTGGAGAAGCAGAAAATACTCATGAATTGAGAGTCAAACGCAAGAAGAAATTCAGAGACAATTAAGGTAGTACTATATCACAAACCAATAGAAGGAAGACCTAGAGTACACCCAATTAACAAGTTGCAGCCCCTACATTCAAGCCCTCTGGTATAAATACAAGGAGTGCAAAAACAAAAACAAATTCTAGTCTCTCACCTCGACCCTTTAGAGGAAAAGTGAAGAAGGCACAGGAAAAACGAAGTCCACTACCCAATTCTGAGCCTAAAACTAAGAGGAGGAGATTGTTTAAAGAGGAAATTCTTGTTCTTGTGAGAACACCCAAGGAATTCCCAGGTCCAGGACGAAGAACCACTGGGAGTATGGTTAAGCAGGGGCCAATTCTTCATGTCGCTTATTTTGCAGAAGATTTGGTGGGCATTCCAACTTCACCAGATCAAGACGAAATGTATGTAGCAACTATTATTAAATGAGATTTATTAGTGACATAAACACTAAAGGACTTAAGGAGAGAAGTTGAAGTTAGAGAAGAGATAACAAAGAAAGAAGTACATGAACCAAACAACTCTTTGACCAAACATCAGTTGGAATTAAAAATTAAAAATATTACAAAACATAATGTAGGGTTGAAGAAAGAAATAAAGGAGTATAAAGTGTTGGATAGGCATATCAAGAAAGAGAACACACAACTAAAGGAGAATAATTGCAGACTATAGAGAGATCATGATGAGGCATCTTCCAAGATGAACAAAGTTTTGTGCCTAGTACAATATACATGAGTCATTAAGAGGGAGCTCAAGGATGAGGCTTCAGGGATGGATATCTTAAAACCATGCAACAAATGTTCAAGAAAGGTAGAGTATCAACACCAGTTTTGAAATTTTGAAGACCGGTTCAACAGCTTTGCATGAGGACATGCAATGAGTTAGACATGGGGGAAATGTTGAGCCTCCTTTTTGTCCCCTCCAATTTCCCTATCTTGGGAATATCCTAACCAATGTTTCCTAATACCGATGCACTTTCTTCCTAGTTTCCTCATCAGACATGCCCTTTAAGAAATTATTGTGTACCCATGAGGTAACTGATGTTTAATCATAATTTATGGTTATTTATCAATAACTAGGACTGAATATTTGATGTTCAAACAACCTTCTAATTACTTTGGATGGTTCAAGAATACTTCATGCTAACATTTTCTGTTAGTGAGATCGCCTGGTACTCGTTGTTGAGGTCGTCCAACACTCGTTGCTAATATTGTCCAGTACCCATTGATTAGAGCATATGGCACCTGTTTGTTATGATCATCCGATATCAACTTGTATGGATGTGTGCATCCGATACTATTTGTTATGCTCATCCAATATTGACTTGTCTTCCTGTTTGCATCTGGTATCAATTTTTATGCTCATCTGGTACCAAGTTATGCAGTTGTGTGCATCTGGTAACTGATATGAATTACCAGGCTTGGATGTTGGAATGAGATTGTTCTCGATGAGTTCAAGGCATTTTGTTGGTTCAAACATTCTCTGTTCGTTTGAGGTCACGATACTTTTCATCACTCATGCACTTCATGTCATGATGATGGAATCGTTTCCTTAAGAATTGATGTATCATCCAATTGTAATAATTATACAAATATTTGATGTTATCTTCAGACTTGGATTATAACGGTTGCTTCTCTTTAAAAGAGAGAGACTTGTATATGATAGGATATAGAGAAATAAAATAAAGCACAGTTATGCTGTAAGTTTGGTTATGGAACGACTGTGGATTGTACATCCATTTTTATGAAGCAATGATATAATTTATGTTTATAGATTATATGTTTGTGTTTACACCTTATCTACTATAAGTTCTCTTAATACATACCTTGTTGGTACGGCAAGGGACCACCAACCCAACTAAGGTAAATCTCTTTGTAATTAATTGTGAATACGATTATGATTTTCTCTTTGTGTGTGAACAAAGTTTTTTCATATTTTGATTATATCATTTAATTCCTTCTCTGATATGTTTCAGTGATGCATTTGGTAGCAGGTCCTCTGGATGTATGGTAATTTTGAATAAGAGAAAGTTGTGTATATGATATCTCTGAGTAATGGTTTGACATCTTTGTGTGAGTATGCAAGGACAATTATTCACCTTAAGTGCTTTAACATTTTTTCTAGACAAATGCTATAGTGTTGTTTTCATTCTGCATATCTAAGAATGGGTTGGATCTCCATCTTTCACCATACATGATCCTATAATGGAGCATCCTACCATACTCAGCTTTCTTTCCCATAATTAATTATGTTACACTTTGCATACATGGGTACAATTAAAACCTCCACCTCTCACCATACATGCACTTATAATGGAGTGTTTTTACCCTGCCTCGTAGTTCTTTTAAGCTTAGTTAAGTTTCCAGAATGCTAATGATTTTTTGTGTGGTTGTTCCAAGAGATAGAATCATAGGCCATCTCTATCTTTCATGATCCAACAATGATCAGACCCATCCCCTAAGCAAGAATTTTGAATTATATATTTGTTGATCAGTTTTGCTTTCTGAATTTTGAATTTTATGTGTGGAGTTTTATTTGAAAGGTGAGAAACAAAGTGTTTAGTTTCAAAAGTGGTTTCTTACATAGACTATACTCATTATACATAGACAATTATCTGTTATCGGTACATACAGTACATCAACTCTATTGATTACGAAACTGGATTGGCATATTAAATGATTACAATTTATTGAACATATAATTTCACCAACAATATGCCTTCACTTGTATACCATAACATACCATACCATTCCAAGGATACCATAACATACCATACCATACATTCCACCTTTTATTACATTTTTGTCATAATTTTCATCCCTTTAGGGCTTGATGTCTAGAATATTGTAGGGCTATCATGTGCCATCTTGCATTTCAGCATACCATGCAAATCCAAGGAAATTCAAGACATACCATACCATACCATGGCAAGGAAAGGAATACCATACCATGCCAAGGATACCATACTGCATCATACCATGTCATACCAAGGCATACCATACCATACCATATCATGCGAGGTTTAAGTTGAAATTTGTTTAACTAAATTGTTTTAAAGGCTAGGATACCATACCATACCATACCATGACAAGACAAGTCAAGGCAAGGAAAGGCATACCATACATACCATGGAAAGGTAGGACAAGGCATACCATTGCAAGGCAAGGTATACCATACCATGCATGGATTTGCAAGGCATGGAAATGGCATGGAAATGACATGGAAATGGAAAAGCATGGCGATGGAATGGCATAGCATGGTTTGGAAAGGCATGTCAATGACATGGAAATGGAATTGCATGGCTAGGCATGGCATGGCAAGGCATGACAATGACATGAAAATGACATGACAATGCATGACAAGGAAAAGAAAGGGAAGGCAATGCAATGCATGGCATGGTAGGACATGCAAAGGCAATACATGGCATGGCAGGGCAACCCAAAGTAAGGAAATACAAGGACAAATATAACATCCCTTAAAACAAATAATCATTATTTGAAAGGGGGATGAAAATGAAAGCTTAAACTAGGGTTTAGATAACAAATGTTTGGTGAAATGAAAGATGACACATGAAAACCATTCAATATTCATGACATCAATCCCTATAGGGCTGAAAATTGTGACATAAATGTAATAAAAATGTGTCAAGGTGTATTCCAAGGGTTTAATTGCGAAGCATGGCAATGCCATGACATGACAATGGCATGGAAATGTTTCTTTTTTTGTTATTCTTGTTTCATTTTAGTCCACATTTTGATTTGAATTTTTCTTTGCTTAATTTCATGGAACATTATATTTATTGTTATATAGGTTAAAATGGGAAACTACATCACAAGACACGAGAAGCTACATGACAATGTCATGGCAATGGAAATGGCATGTCTTGGTAAGGCATGGCAAGGGATGACAATGGCATGGAAAGGCATGGCAATGGAATGACATGGCAATGGAATGGCATGACAATGGCATGGCATGGCTAGGCAATGGCATGACAATGGCATGGCATGGAAAGGCATTGCAATGGCAAGTCATGGCATGGATTGGAAAGGAATGTCAATGGCATGGCATGGAAATGGTGTGGAAATAGAAATGGCATGCCATGGAATGACTTGGCAAGGCATGACAATGGCATGGAAAGGAATGGTGTGGCAATTGCATGGCATCAATAGGTTTGTGGGATAGGGTTTGGGAGGGTCCTCTATCTCCTTGTGTGTTGTAACCCAAAAATTGGGTAGCAGTGTCCAATAAAATCTCATAGACGATGAAGGGAAAATAATAATGGTTTCAATTCTCCCTAGAGGAATGTTTAGCATAGAAGTACTTTCTACGGTGTGTTAAGAAATGTAACCTCAAAACCATTATTTTTAGGTGCATCAACAGGTTTGTGGGATCGGGTTTGGGAGGGTCTTCTATCTCCTTGTGTGTTGTAACCCAAAAATTGGGTAGTAGTGTCCAATAAAATCTCATAGATGGTGAAGGGAAAATAATAATGGTTTCAATTCTCCGTGGAGGAATGTTTAGCATAGCATTACTTTCTATGGTGTGTTAAGAAATGTAACCTCAAAACCATTATTTTTAGGTGGAAAATGATACCCATTCTAAGATCTAGTTTCCATGTGAATGCTCTCATTTTATTGATCAAAATCAATAAGTATAGTGGGAAGCATGGAAGAATGAATAAATGTTATTAATAATTAATGGGTTTAACAAAATTTACATATACCCACTACACAAGCTAAACAAACATGAGTGCATTAATGATTTATTGACTAATCTTTTTCGCATATATGAAGAGCTACACATAAATAAAATGATTTTATATATGTCATGCATGGAAAAAGAGGAATAATGGGTGTTCCATAGAAATTGGTGAAATTATGGATTGAATCAACCAAGAAACTAACAATTGGGCTTCTCAAAGGAATGTCAAGGGAAGACTAGGGTCATCATTTTGTCCTAAGGAGACTAGGAATACTAGGACTTATACATACAGGAAGAAAGAAAGGCTTGTATCACGTAGCTCTGGTAAGAAAAGGAGTTAGGGTTTTGTGGCATTTTAAAACCCTTGTGCTACCTAATGTGCTAATTATCGAGAAGATAGAGGGAGTTGATCTTGTACAAGTGTGGGATACAAATGTATGTTCCAAAAAGGACTTACCATTGTGCATGCTACATTGTTGATGATCTCTAATGGAGTGAGCTATTGGCTATTGTTATCTTATGGTTTCCATCGCTAAGGTTTGAAGAGACAAACTTCTAACAACCACTGATAAGATATTGATAGGTGGATATACATCATATCCTAAATATATACAAAGTGTTTGGGTTGTCCAAATGTCGTGTACTTACATAATTGAATTTTAGCTTATGTCATCTTCGTAATTGAGTAATCCTAGTATTAGTTATGGAGGTTAATTTGACATAACATTGATGTGAGATTGTTAATTGATTTCATATTATGTAGAAGATAAATGAGAAACATTATTTCTGTAATAAATTATTGTAATATGTCATTTTTTAGACCAAAATATTTTCAAGTTACCCCTATTTGAGTGTGGATTGTCATTGGATTTAGATGGAGATAATTCAAGAGGTATTCCATGCATTGTTGGTTGTGAGTTAGAATATGGATATCGACAAACATTCAAGCAAATAATTCAGAAGGAATGATCTATTGATGATGTATATATACTAGGTTGATTAGAAAGAAATGCTACTTGAGAAGCATTAATTGGTTATGGATTTAGCACTTAGCAATATTTTCCACCATAAGATATTTTTTAATGTGTAACATAAGTATTTATAATCACTTTAGACAAAATCAAGGGATTAATACACATGAAATTCATACTTTCATCAACAAAAAATGTAGAAACAATGAGATTCATAAAAAAATGTGTCATGGAATGTGTGTGTGTGTGTGTGTGTGTGTGTGTGTCTATATACATATATTCAACATCATTTAAATTGTTCATTTTTTACAAAATGGAAACTCCTGGCCAATATTCAAAGAAACAACAAGTGCCCTAACATTAAAAACATCCATATCATGGAGATACAAAATGGCAGTAGTTGGTTAATCATTTACCACTTCCACCCACAAGAGCATCCTGGAAATAAATCTTTCTTCTCTTTCTCGAGGAAGCACCTCGAAAGGTTCTAGGCCTAGGCATGCTTCAACGCTTTAGAGACTGCACAAAGAATACACGTTGTTATAATTTTTTTCCTCAACAAATTAATAAACATGCAAAATAATACTTTGTAATTTAACCTAAGACAACTTAGCGCATATGCTACTATCATTCGTGATGGTCTTACCCTCCTCCACGACCCTAGTCTCTTTGCAATGCCACCCTGCATTACTTACAAGGACCAAGTCAAGAAAATTAAACAAATATGCATAAAATCAAATTCATGAAACATAAAAAATAATCATCAATGCATTATCTCACTGTGAATATCTCAGGCCTTGATGGAGATTCACTAGAAGATGGAGCACTAGGTTGTACAACCTGCTCTGAGACAACCTCTATTGTGGAAGTCTCAGTCGATGGGGTTGATGGAAATGTTGGGGGTGGGATGCGATGGTCACCCACAAGATGTACTAGTGATTGTAACTCCCTAGGCATGGAAAAAGGTAACCAAGAAGTAACACCTAGGTTCCCAGGGAGTGAAAAAGTACTATAGCTAGCAAATATATCTACAACCTGCATACATATTAATAAAATTGAACTATTAGTACCAACCAGTAAAATTCAAAAACATAAACACAAATGATCTCAAAATTATACGATATTTAACTCTATACATGATACCTATGATGCAGGTGACTTGTCTATCCTGAATGGACATTTCCCGACATCGCCTACTCCCAAATCCTGTAGAAACACGAAAACATTAAAAATTTGAGTATGCCATAAAATAAAGAAATTACTAAGGTGAATTTATCTTATGTCACACATACCTGAGTGTCAGGTGCACCCAATGAACATTCAACCTCTATTGTTGCATCAGTGTTGGGGCTAGGCATTGATGCATCCATCGATGTAGAGGGTCTAGTGCTAGGATATAACAACTGCAAAAAATAACATACAATGAAATATCGATATAAATACACATAATACAAAATAAATATATAACGATGAAGAAAATAAAGAGGGTTACAATACTAACCTCATCCATGAAGCTATGTTGTCCACTGGGCTTTATAGGCCTATAACATGTCCTCCCGCAGCTCTAGCATCTGTGAGGTTTACATGGACAATTGTTATGCCCATGTTCCCTCTCTTCAGTGTAATATGTTGTGCATGTTGAACCTCCAACCCGTCTATCAATGTCACTGGTAGGTACCTCCTGCCCAGATAGTGCAACAAAGCTATTGTGTTGCACTACACTAAGATTCAATGATGAAATGGATAGCTTTACTTGTTGCAATCTCTTTGCAATAGGAGGATGTTGGCTAGGGAGGTCAAGCCTTCGTCTAGGGGGATGAGGACCTAACACGGGGTCACACCTGGCATGTTCTCGATCTCGTGCAGTCCCTAGACCCACCCCCTGGAATTCTCCAATGTCAAAGAAGTTGATATGCTTACCCATAATAAACTCATCCCATAATTTTCTCATAAAATATATGGGCACCTCGTTATTGCAGGGAAGTTTATCAAAATCCATATACCACCTACCCATCCAATTTTGACTAATATGAGGATGGATGCACAAGTCAATGGAGATGCATATCTCGTTCAATGGTAGTTCTTGTCTAGTTCTAGGATCCCTAAAAATAGACAATATTTGTGGTTTTGAAATGCCCATATCTTTCACTTGGTTTCTGTCCAAACCAATGCTATAGTACTCATACATTATTTCCCTATAATAAAAAATAGAGGTCAATTTCCCTTGGACACTTGCAATGGAATTCACATGATGTCCAAAGAAGTGGTGAAGGAGACTCTGCTAGGATTTCTAGTGTCCCTTAATTGTTCCTCAAGGGTTCTTAATATATCCAACCCCTCATCAATTTGAGTGTTTACATTGGGTGGTTGTGGTGGGTTGGGGTTTTGATCTTCTTGGTTTTCCTTTGGTGCAATTTAAAAGCCATGGCATTTAAATTAGGTTGGTTTTTAAATTAAAATACAAAATTACATTTTATTTTTTAATTTTGATTCTTGGAAGCAAAAAAATTTTGGAAATGAGTGAATTGAGTTAAAGTATGACAAATTAAGCATACCTAGACAAGATCCTTCCATTCTAACTCCTCTCTAGCTCCTTTCTAGCTCCTCAATTCACTCAATAATTTAATGTATTTGAGACATACTCACCAGGGTCATGGAAACCTAAGGATTTAAGAATGTGTGCATGCTCCTAAGAACAAACAAGCTTAGTGGGCGGTCCTACTGCATGGCTTGCCACTTTTTCGACCATGAACTTCTTACACTTACCCTATAATTTAATGTATTTGAGACATACTCACCAGGGATTTCCCCATAAATAGAAATGAAAAATATGAATTCTTCATATTAGGGTTCTTCTCGTAATATTATTAGGGTTCTTCTCGTAATATTATTATTTTTGTGGCCTAGTTTAGTTTTTGTCTCTATCAGTTTGTAACCGGGATAAGGAAAGCTTTATATTTCTTTCTTGTTCTTTTTGTTTATTCTCCTCCTCTACAATCTTCCCACCACTATTTTCGATTGCAATAGCAAGGGGTCATGAGTTTCCTTGCGTCCTCGAGTTGCACTTCTACAACCCGTGAGCAACACAGAAGTTAGCTTTAAAGCAACCGGTTAACTCATTCAAATAACTTTTTGTAAAATTAGTAAAGCTTTCTGACAACTATGCTTTATCTGAAATTAGTGAAGCTTTCTTACGATTATGCTTTATCCAAAAAATGAGTGAAGCTTTCTTACAACTGCTCTAAAACCGCATGTTATACATGGCATGTTGACAACTACAAAAAGACTGCCACTTCACTTCAATTCTATGAAACTCGGCAACTATAAAAAGACTGCCACTTCACTTCAATTCTGTTGTGAAACTCCCATTTTTAGGCGTAAATATGCTATTTATTTTATAAATAAAAATAAAGAGTGCATTTTAATTTTAATAAATACAGGTTATTATGGACTGCCACTTTTGACAACTATAAAAAGACTGTCACTTCAATTCTGCTATGAAACTCGCCATTTTTAGGCGTAAATATGTTATTTATTTTATAAATAAAAATAAAGAGTGCATGTTAATTTTAATAAATACAGGTTATGTAACATTGATTTTTGATTGGAACTGTGAACTTTGGATGAAACGACGACATGAGGATGGATGCAAAGATCTGGCAAGAGCTCCCTGAAGACTTAATGCTTATGATTTTAGGAAGGCTGCCCGTTAGACTTTCTGTCAAACTCAGAACTGTATGGAATCATATTTTGTGTTGTCGTGATACCCTCCAAAGAATAATGGACGCTAACTTGTCTAATCCCATGCCCCCCATGAGTCCCATTCCTGGGTTTTTGGTTCAGATCTGGACATTTGCACACCAACTTGAAACGTGGGTTATAGAAGGGAATGGTTCAGAGGTTTACAGAGTTCGTTTGAGAGATCGCGAGGTTGTGAATGCTTGCAACAGCCTCATCTTCTCCCACCATATAGAAGGGGATGATCACGAATTTTCCATAGAAAATCCAGCTACCAGGACATCCACACGCCTCCCTTGTTCCGACCAATACTACTGGACGTTCAACGCCATGGCTTTTGATGCTTCCAGCAGGCGTGCCACTGTCGTGGTCGGCAGAAATAACTCTGCCTGGATAGGAAAAGATGCCATGAATATAATCAAGATGGAGATTTATGATTCAGATGCTAATGCGTGGTCTAGCATTTCCATGACAGTCCCCGACTTCATTAATCCTATCGATGGGGGCATTTATTCACGAGGAAAGTTTTACTGGCTGACTGGCTGGCCTAGTGCCTCCCAGCGCGTGGTAGCTTTTACTGTAGCAGACAGACTTTGGGAAGAGATTCCATTGCCCGAGGGAGGCACACGGGCCACGCACACAGCCATACCAGATTTAGAATACTCCCCACGTTTAAGTGGGTGTGATGGGCGAGTGGTGATCATATGTCAAAAAGGTGATCGTGATATTTATTTGTGGAAGTTGAACGAAAATAACGGACATGAATGGTGTGAAGTGCGTGTGGATTTGCCAAAAGGCCACGATCCCATTCCACTCGGTGTATGCGGCAGTGAACAGCAGTGGATGGATAATGGTGATGGACAGAACATTCAAAGCATTGATATTCAATGACGACGGAAAATTAGTGCGGAGTGTGAGATTACCAAGGCCTCAAGAACATCAAGCTATCCAAAAGATAGCTTCATTTAGCTATATCAATGTGTTTCCTTTCGAAGCCAACAATATTTGGTGGCCTGAATAGGTCTTAGCTGTTGAGATTATTTTGAATTGGTTTTTTTAACATTAGCAATGACCTGCATTTTGTGTATGCTCAAACTTCAATTCTGGTCTCTAAACACTGTGGATAGAGGTTTGATTCTGATCTCTAAACACTGTGGATAGAGGTTTGATTCAGTCCAATTCCAGTGTTGAGTAGTCGCTTAGTGTTGTAGTCGAATTCCATCAATCTATCCAGGGAGCAAGGGCCCAGTCACCTGGGATAGATTGTTGTTCTTGTCTTCTTCGTTATTGTTTATTAGTTTCATCTATTAGTAATAGTATTATTACTGTTCATTTCAGTTCTTGCTTCATTTACTGTATTTAAATTTGCGGTTAACATCTATACACAGTGTATTCAAATCATTAAAACAAAGTATTGTCTACAGGATTAAAGTCATTTGCAAAAGAATTTAATTACAAACACCTATAGCATGCAGTCATTCCATCCACAAGATTAGAGTAGAATGCAACTCTTGAAGATCATCCAAGATTAGAATGCAACTCTTGAAGATGAATTAACAGTAGGTTAGTGCACTGTTAGTTTATGTCGTTTGAGTAGTGTGGAGATCTCCTAATTTAACTGTTTATTTACACTCTGTAATTGCTTTCATTTTTCTTTGCAAATAACATAAAATTCTTTTATATTTTATGATATCATCTTTTGTTTGTTTTATTTACAAACTATAGCAACCATATAAATGAAAGATTTGATTTTGAATTTAGTAATCAGAGAAAAGTAATGTATCATAATGATACAATCATTCCCATTTGCAAAACAACTAAGCACCATAACCTAAAAGAAACCATAAACATATATATTGAGCTGCTGGGATTTACTCAGAGATCAGTCAATACAAGGATTTAGTTATGTACATACAATACATGGTATGTCGCTAGTTCTCCATGACCCTGGGTTGATAATTAAATGCAACAGTTAGCATTTGTGTTTGTGACATTAGAGAAGTGGATAATTAGCATTTGTTTTTGTGACATTAGGGAAGTGGATAATCTGCTGGTCAAATTTGTACTAATTCACTTGACATTGGTTAGGGTTCATATATTTCAAGTTTACATTATTTTGTTATATGTTTGATTTGGCTTGAGAAAGGTCTTGTTTTTTTTTTAAACATGTGTGTATGTTTGAAGAAGCATATTAAGCTGAAATATTGTAATTCAGATTTTTCATATAGATAAAGGGGATTCACCATATAATTTAAAGGACTTTTCTCTAATTTATCTCATGCATTTAATATTATATGGTTTGTGAATTCATGAAATATAGTTTATTGTCTTTGCTTGTTTTACTCAAGGGGATTTTGCTATAAATAGAAGTGACAACTCCAGTATGGAAGATTTCATAAATTCTTCTTATTAAAATTGTTTTTCTTATAATTTTACTAGCTTTGTAGTTTAGTTTAACCTTTGTCTATGTAGATCTATTACCATATTACATTGGATAAGAAAAGCTGTAGAGTTTTTTTCCATTCTTTTTGCTTTTTCTCCTACTCTACCATCTTCCCATAGGTATTTTCTTTAAGGTAACCTGTGAGCTCGTTCAGATAACTTTTTGTGAAATTTTGTTCTCCTAGACGGAGAATTGCACTTGCAAATTGAAACAATGCTTTTATATAATCTATTCCTTTATTATACAAAAACATTCTTTTATTATACAAAAACTTTATTTTTATAAATATAAACTATAATATAAAGATATTGTGATTATATATATTTAAGTTTTTAATTTAAGTTAAATAGAATATATTTTGAGTAAGTCTACTCACATGACATGACCAAATTGACATAGACAAATGGTGATCAATAACTATCTTGATACATAACATTAAATGTTGCATGGGGTCATGTATACATTGTTGTGTTGTATTTGAGGCAAAGATGACATATACATTGCCTCATGCAACATTTTAATTCTCCATAGCACAATGGTTATTGGTAGTCTAGACAAATAATTAAAACACTCATGTGAAATTTTGATCATCCTCTTTATAAAGGTTTCATGGAACTATTAGCATCAAATTAGAAAAAGCAATTAAAAAGATTATATCTAGAAATAATTAAGTAAAATAAATGAAGATGAATCAATGTAGACCCATCTTAAATGAGATTTATAAAGCACCCAGAGGGATCAAATGTATTAAAGTGTAATTTTTTTTATCATTTCATTTAATTGAACGGACTTTATTTTTATTATTGTTATACTTTTTTTTAATTTTTCTTACTTATCGGGTGCAATTAATACCCCTTTAAAAATGATGTAATAATTTATTATTATATGAATCTTATAAAATATTATGAAATATTTAAATTATGTAATAAAAAATATTATGAAATAACTAAATTATACAATAAAATTTGTTATGATGATGATGATTAACCTCCATTGAGATGAATTGGTCTATCACACCTTAAGAGGGTAAGGGATTACTTGCAATTATTTAGAATTTTGTTTTTGTGCTAAAAAAACATTAAGAGAAGCTTTCCAAGATCACCATACATTTGTTGAGTTAAAAGGTTTGGAAGGTTGGTAGTGTGATAAATATTTTGAAATTGAGATCTGGCTGGACAATCTAAGAGAGAGTTTTTCATCTTCAACCTTTTTAGTGTCACAATGGGGACACACTCTTTCATCCCATGACGTTTTAGGAATTGACGAACACCAAAGTTCACTATAGAGCTCGTGAAGATTTGTTCTTATCTTAGCAATGTTTATTTTTTTCATTACACTTGTCAAAAAACTTGTCAAAATAGAGATATAATTTTGATCTTCTATATTAGGGTTGATTACATCCTTTTTTTTTTTTACAGACACTGGGAAAAGATATATTAAAGGTGTGGAAGAATTCACTGGATTACAAAAAATTGGTCATTAAAGACCTTCGAGAATGGCATCTAGAGTAGATCCTATAATAGTTGTAAGATACATAACAATAACCATTTATGTTCCATCCTGCTTTTCTAACAAAACTTCTGTGATTATAATTCACCGAATACCTCCGGTAGAAGATACCATCAATACATAGCGTAAGACAAAACATGAAAACAACAGTGTTCAACTACCCTTCTCTAATTTGACCTGCTGAATTTCCAGTATAGCATCCAGATGTGGCTCATTCAGGTCTGTAATTTGGTTCATTGATCTCGAATGTTCATTCTTAGAGGTTTCCTGATGGCCTCCCTCCTTGCTTGGATGGTGTTTCACACCTTCCAACTGATCCATTCGCCTCTGCATTGCCTCAATGTTTAATTGATGTTTCTCTAACTAACATCTCTGGGTGTAACTCGCGTCTTGGAGTCTATCTATCATATGCCTGTGTTGGGACAAAGTTTCTAGCTTAAAGGCCCTAGTGGAGCTGAGTGCTCCAAGTTGAATTCTCATCCTGCTACATCTGATGCATTCATTCTTAATTGGGTCCTTGTCCAAATGCCCTGAGTCTGCTAAGGCAACTTTACCACTCTGCATTACTGCGTACTCTGGTAGTGCTACGCTATGTCTGTTGTTGGAGCCACAGACCTCCAGTAGGAGGTGGAAATCGAGGGCAAGAAAATATAGAAGCAGAGGCCATGGGAAGAGCGAGGAGCTAAGAGAGAGAGGGCAGATAGAAAGGATCCAGGAGTTAGGAGGCGTAGAATGAATAAAAAAACGGAAGAAAGCAGGTCCAGAAGGAGGGAGGGCTCAAAATGGGAGGAGACCAACTGAGCTTTCTGGGAGCGGGCAAGGCCAGGACTAGGAGGAGATCTTGACAAGAAAATCAGGGAATAACAAGGAGAGAAAGAGATTTGGGGGGAGATAATCTGGACATGACCGAGGGAAAGGGGATGGGAAGAAAAAATTATCGAGGCTACCGAACATATTTTCTCATGCAGGAGCGAGGACACGACCATTATCTCCCATGTTTCAATTAATGGAAAATTCATGCCAACCCATGTTCTCGCGAGATCTTCCCTATGTACTGTACCATCATCTCCCATGATCCTAGGCTTGGAGGTGTATCTGACATCAGTTTGATGAATAAACTGGGTGACAGGGATATCACACACCTTGTTCATCTGCTTCTGGTCTTTGATGGCTTGAACTCCTACAAACACTGAAGGACAGGGCACTTGATCTTTCCATTCCATGATGAAACTGCTTAATCCGTTAGCCGCCACTTTTCTTTGAGTGATAGGACGTGTCCTCCCTTGCCATCTTCTCATTATTGAGTTATCCTTCTCCATGTGTTTTAACTTTAGCTCCTGTCCTGCTCTGATGTCAGCACATCTCCTCCATCTGGTCTATGCTTACGATGCAGTGCCCGAGATCCCCACCCACGCCCGTTTCTGCTTTCTCACTCCCTGTGTCTTTTCTTAAACTGGTGTCTCGAGGGACCCAAGCCCCTCCCTTGTCCATGTGTCCATCCCAACTGTTTGAAACAATGATGAGGCGCCTCCTAGCCCCTCCCTCGGCTTTCCTAGATTGGAAATTGGTCATATGATACATTAAAAAAAGGGGGCTAAAGTTCCCACTCCTTCCACACCTAAGGTTCCAAGCATTTTCTCGATGGTTGTGTTTGCCATTTTATCTTCTTCTTTGTTGTGTTCTCTCATAATGTGAAATAAATTTATCTTAATATCCTAAGAATCAACTCATATTCGGTCCATTATACGTTTTATCCTTAAATCCCTTGGATCTATCCCGTGGACCATCAACCTTATTATAGTTTTGGAGTCTCCAAGGGCGTTCAGATCTCGAATTTGCAGAATCTGAGTGAGTTGGATGCCTTTTAGTAATGCATAGGCCTTAGCTTTGTTGTTAGTATCCATCCCAAGGTTCCAATGATAATTTAAAATTCTTTTTCCTCTGGGTTCGAAGAGAACCCCCCCTGCACCTGCCTCCCATGGGTTTCCCTTTGGAGCACCATCAAAACACAGAGTATGAACTTGTTGTTCTTGGATCCAATATTCTATGTTTTGGATTTTGTGAAGCTGTCAGCACGATCGATGTGTTGAGTTTGAAGTCTTACTAGAGTGAAGATTAAAACTTGCCATCCAGTCTTTTTCCAGGGCGTTCCAATTGGTCGGGTCTTCTACATTTAGAGATTTAGCGTTCAAAACTTCTGAGAGGGGCATTTTGGCCTTGGCAGTGACACTTTGAGGGGGAGATTTGATCCCCTAGAAAATTTGATTGTTTCTTGCAAGCCATATCTGCCAGCATATGAACTTCGGGACTGCCCTCCAGATACGTTTCAAGACTTGTTTTTTCATGAAGGATCCCTGGTAATACTTTTCCCAATTCCCTGAGCTATGGATTGGAGTAGAGGGCCATATTATTTTTCTGGACAAATCTCTGAAGGCCACTCTCCAGACTGCTTGCAAAAGGGGCAATTCCAGAAGAGATGATGTATACTGTCTTGGTTTCTTTGGCACAATGGGTAGATGAAGGGGTCGTGGAACCCTCTTTTCATTAGATTCTCTCCCGTGAGGATTTTCCCATGTGAAAGGGACCAAGTGAAGAAGTTAACTCTAGGGAGGGAGTCTTGGCTTCAAACATTTTCCCATTTTGCTGAGTTTTGAAACACTCTCAGAGTGGAGAGGAGCGTGATGTATCCTTCTTTTACTGAGTAACCATTTATTCCCCAACCACGATTGACTGAGGTGGCTCTGAGGATGGGGGATACCCCTTTTGGGGAAGAGAGAAGAAGTTGTGCCTGGTTGATCAAGTGATCAGGGACGACTCCCAAATACCAATCCTTCCAACTTCCATTCCCATTCCAAGCTAAAATATCATAGAGGGTGCATTTGTACTCATCTAGCATCCATCTTTTTAGATCGCGAGTTTCTACTTCGCAGGCATTGAGATCCACTCCTAGAATTGGGTCTTTCCAGATTATGATCGTTTTTCCATTTCCCGGGATCCAAGAGAGATGCTCCTCAAAGAAGGGAATAACAACTCTTATTATTTTCCAGATTTGCGATCCAGGTTGAGGATCATGAGTTTTTTCCATGCACCTTTTTTATCCACCCATTCTATATTTTTTTATTAGAGCCATTTTCCACCATTCCTTTTTTCGTGTGACTATCTTCCAAAGAATTTTAGCTCCCATTGATATGTTGGTAACTTCGAGATCTCTAATTCCAAGTTCCCCACTTTTTTTTGGTAGGGTGATTGTGTCCCAGTTCCCAAGATGGAATTTTTTGTGATTAGGTTTTCCCCCTTGCCATAGGAATTTGCGAATGAGCTGTGCCAAATCTTGAGCCATCTTGAGCCCCAAGACTCCATCTTTTCCTTGACCTTTTGTAGAGACAACTGCCAAAACTTGCCAGGGAGCGATTTTAGACAGAGAGGAAGACCCATATATTTGAAGGATTTCCAATCCAGTGAAATGTTGAATCCCATTATTTGAGCATTCCTGCTTTGATGGCAGTAGAGACATTCCAGATATAGATTTAACACTTTTCATTATTAAGGAGTCCCCCAAAACTATGAGAAATGTGTCTATAACTTGCAATAGCCTTCTGGCCATTATTTTTGAGGCACCACTCAAGAGTATTGTGTCGTCAACAAACTGGGAGTGATTAATTCTTTTGATCCCCTGGGTGATTTTGATTATTGGGATTCTGCCATTGTTGTTTTCCCATTCTAAGGTACGATTTAGAGTCTCTTCCATGATCACATACAAGAGGGGGGAAAGAGGAAAGCCCTGCCTTAATCCTCTAGAGGCTTTAAAGAAAGGGGTTGGTATTCCATCTAGGAGAGGGGCAATCCAAGGGGAAGCAATGCAGGCTTCCATCCAGGAAATGAAATTTTGGCTGAACCCACATTTTTTCATAACTTTAAAGAGGAAATTATGCTCTACTCTATCGAATGCAATCGTCATATCCAATTTTATTTCCATACTTGGTTCCCCTCAACAGTTGTTGGTGTGGATTGCTTCTTGAACCATGATAAAGTTGTCCCATATCTGACGACCTGCCACAAAACCTCCTTGATTTGGAAGAATTAGTGATCTGAGAAGAGGATTCAACCTGTTAGCTATAATTTTGGTTATGATTTTGTAAGAAATATTGCATAAAGAGATGGGTCTAAACCTGTCCAGAGAAGAGGCACCATTTTATTTTGGGATGAGCGCTAAGAAGGATGAGTTGGTAGCTCCTCCCATTTTTTTTGAATTGTAAATGAATCTTATCATCCTGATGAAGTCCTGCTTGATTATGTGCCAACACTTTTTATAGAAATGTACAGTGAATCCATCTGGACCCGGGGCTTTGTCTTCGTTGAATTAGTCTATTTCTTTTAGGATTTCATCTTCTGCAATTTGTCGATTAAGATGCAGATTGTCCTCCTCCGATACCTTGTCGAGAATGTGCCTGAGGAAAGCATCTGCTATTTCATCTTCAACTCTACCGTTTGTGATTTAAAGTTTATGGAAATGCATTGAAGCTTGTTGTTTGATTTGGTCAAAGTATTTTAGGATTTCCCCTTCTGTGGTTTTGATTTCAGAGATTTGGTTAGCCCAATTTTTGGCTTTTGTCTGTCTGTGGAAGAAGGAGGTAGTATGATCCCCTGCTTTCAACCACATGCTTCTAGATTTTAAATGCCAGGTGATTTCTTGTTCGACTGGCGATTGCATGTATTCCTTGTGAGTTTTTTTCTCTCGTGTGATGTGGCTTTGATGTATCTCGATTGTCTCCATTTCCTCCTGCATGTTTTCAAGTTGGAGATTTTTGTCTTTGGCATTTCTTTGCATCAAGGTTTTTGCCCAGATTTTAAGGTGATCTTTTACCAGCTTTAATTTCTGCTCCCAAATGTAGTTGGGGGATCTTGTCGTCCACTGATTCCATATTTGGGCAATGGATTGAATGAGCTTTGGCCGATCCAACCAGAGGGGGTTAAATCTGAAGGGGATGGGCCCCCAATTTTTTTGAGTTTCGAAGGTTATCCTGATAGGTCGATGATTTGACCCTTCCCAAGGGGTATTCAGGGAGCTGGATTTTCTTAGAAGGGCCAAAAATGAGATGATGATCAGGAAGCGGTCCAATCTTGCCGCTATGTGTCCTGGACCTTCCCTTCTATTGTTCCAAGTGAACATTCCTTTGTCCGTAGAGACGTCGAAGAGATCAAGGTCCGATATAACATCGTCGAATCTTTCTTTGAATTTATCTCTCACAATGGAGCCCCCTCATTTTTCCTTGAAGACTTTGGTTGTATTAAAATCCCTGACGATGACGAGGTTTTGAGGGGGATTTTCAGTGGCCAGGTCCAGAAGGGATCTTTAACATTCAACTTTTTTTGTATAATTATTTGGCATATAAACATTTATGATGGAATAGAGCATGCCTGAATCTTTCTTGATGAGGGTGACCATGATCCATAACTACGTCTGCTCCTGATCTCTTAAGTGGAATTCTTCTGTGTTCTAGAAAGTTCCTATTCATCATGAGACTCCTCTAGAGCTGACTGGTTTTCCTTCACCTTTTTTCCATATTTTTTGAATATCTTGGAGGGTTTCAAGATCCCTCATTTTTGTCTCCTGGAGTAAGAGGACTGAGGGCTTTTCAATTTTTAACAATTTTCTAACTTCTTCTCTTTTGTCCCTGCTCCCTAGTCCTTTGCAATTACAAGAGACAACTTTCATCAATTATCAGTGGATTTTGGTGCCCACCCCTTTAGAGGGCTGTGAAGTTGTTCCCTTGTGCTGGGCAGCCTTGATTTTCCCAGATTTACCATTTTTTTTTAGTGCCTCCTCTATTTTTTCTTCAATGCCCAATTCTTTTTCTCTGTCTACAGTCGATTCTCTTTTGTTCCTTTGGGATTTTCTTCCTGGTTTCTTTATGATGGTAGGATGAGAAACTTCAAGATCAGAATCACCGTCAAAAATGTCTTGCCTTTCCTCTTCTGAAAGATCTGGAATCTTCGAGGCATGACTTGGGGTTGTTTTTGCTGTGGAGTCCCCACTTATGTCCAAGGTTTCTTTTTCTTTTCCCTTTTTGGTCCCTTCTCCTGTATCGTCTTGTCTTTGGCTATCATTTTCTTCCTGAGTTTCTGTGAGTTCCTTTGTGTTCCCTTCTAAATTAAGACCAACATATTGGTTATGGCTTGATTCTCCTTTGTGTGGGGATCCTGGCGGTATTTCTCTCAAATCTGGGGGTTTTTCTCTCTGTCCTTGAACTGAGATTGCATGATTCTTCCCATTTGCTTTTTTCTTCTTTGGTTGATGCGACTGATCTTTCTTTGGATCTTGGTCTTGAGATTCCTTGGCCTGAGTACATGATTTGGAAAAATGTCCATACTCATGGCATGCTTTACATTTGAAGGGGATTTTCTCATAATCCACTTGTTGTATGTAAGACCAGTTATCTAGATTTAGTTGTATTTTTTATGGGAGTCCTTTTTCCAAATCTATCTCCACATAGAGTCTGGCGCATGCCTGAAGTCCCTCTCATGGTTCAGCATGATCGATATATTTTCCTAGAGAGTTTCCAATATTTCTTATGGTTTCTTCATTCCAGTAGTGTAGAGGAAGGAAAACCAGTCTTACCCACACAGGGACTGCTGAGGGGATATCATTTTCTCAACTAAAATCAGGGGTCCATTTATTGAGATACATTCCTCATGTGGCCATGAAGTATGAACCGATTCGGAAAATCAGATCCCTATCTTCTTTTTTTTCAAATAGGAAAGCAAAGAATCCCTTACCGCAGAAATTCGCCGACATTTGGCCCTAGTTCAGCTTGTGCCAGTTTGATTCCAACCAGAGGTGCATGGATTTTGGGGAGGGCCAGAGTCATGGGAACTGCCTGATCAGTCCTCTATCCGCGAGTCTGAGAGCTAGGGGCCGCATTAAGGGAGAATGAACAACCACCTTAGGAATTTATGTCACTTTTTTTACAAAACGCGAGGGGTTTGCTCTATATGCTTTAGCATAGGAAGAGATGAAGGCCTAGAAGGCCTTCGGGTCTGAGGACGAGGATCCCAAGGGAGGATCCCCTCCCTCAGAGGAACCATTAAAACACTGGAAGGAGGATACACAAAATCTCAAACCCTAGTGCGTAGTCCGCAACAACGTTCGTCAAATTTTTTAGGGTTGATTACATCCTTATAAGACCTTTATTTTATTTTTTCCTCTAACTCTTTCGCACAACATATTTTCTCCCTAAATTTTGATTTAATGATATTTTTAATAGTATCCTTATTCTGTAGAATGGTTTTTTCTATGGTTCCCCAATGGCTTAATCAAGACTAGGCATCTTTATGCCATCCTCGCTTGAGTCGAAAGTGGTTACAACTGGATTTCCAAGCAATTTTAAGAAGCCTCTTCTCTTCCATGTTGTTTAACTTGTTCTTATACATTAGATATCTAGTCATAGCCATGCTCTCAATGGGGGGAAGGCTTACCTCTAAGAGGAGGATTGGATAGGGTGTATTTCCTTTAATTTTGAGATTATAGGTTATAAATTCTTTTGGATTTGCTCTATCTTTCTACATGATTCATGAGAGATATTGCATCGCCAAAATTCACATGCATATAGAGTAACATGTGTAACAAGAGTCCCGAAGAGGAATTTCTTCTTATCTCATATCTAAGGATCGGTCGATTGACAATTGTTTGAGGAATTTCTTCTTATCCCATATCCAAAGATCCATTGATTGACAATTGTTTTCAAGCCCATAAGAAGCTTTCCATCCCCCATTAATCATTTTCTCAATGCTATAATTCTAGTTGAGCTTGTGGTGAATATATATTTCAGGATATTTATATGAAGTCACTTCCTCCAAGTTGTTGTTATCATATAGAAAGATATCATAAGTGATCTTATTGGATTTAATGATCAAGACCTTAGTCTTTTGTGGGAACTTCTAGCCATAAGAACTAAAAAATAATAATTATAATCATCTATATTTAAGTATTTAGATGTAAGGAAAAAATGGAACAAATAAACAAATTAGAAAATTAATTATAATGAATAATTAATAAATAATAAATAAATATTTGTTTACTAGTAAAAATAAATATAACAATGATTATATATATATATATATATATATATATATATATATAATAAAATAAGAAATAAATATTATTTAATAATAAAACAAATATAATAATGAAAAAAAATTAATATGATAAAAAATAAATATAATAATAACAGCTGACCTGCCAATGCATTGACAGCTGTAAAAGCTTAGATTTAAATGACCCCCAATGCCTTTACTGCTGTAATAACTCAACTCATGTTATACATATACATGCATGTTGACAACTATAAAATGACTCACTCCACTCCAATTCTGCCATGAAACTAGTCATTTTTAGGCGAAAATAAATCACGCCACTCCACTCCACTCCAGTTCTGTCATGAAACGACTGCCTCTCCACTCCAATTCTGCCATTTTTAGGCGAAAATATATGATTTATTTTATATAAAAAAAAATGACTACCACTCCACTCCAATTCTGCCATATTTAGGCGAAAATATGTGATTTATTTTATATTAAAAAAAACAAAAACAGTGCATGTTAATTCTAATAGTAATTACAGGTTATTTAAGAATGGTTTTTGCTTGTAACTGTGAACCTTGGATGAAACGACGACCTGAGGATGGATGCAAAGATCTGGCAAGAGCTCCCGGAAGACTTATTGCTTATGATTTTAGGAAGGCTTCCCGTTAGACATTCTGTCAAACTGAACTGTCTGTAAACGATGGAATCATCTGTTGTGTTGTCGTGATACCCTCCAAAGAATAATGGACGCTAACTTGTCTAATCCCATGAGTCCCATTCCTGGGTTTTTGGTTCAAATCTGGACATTTGAACACCAACTTGAAAAGTGGGTTATAGAAGGGAATGGTTCAGAGGTTTACAGGACCAGGACATCCAGCGTGAATGCTTGCCTCATCTTCTGCTACCAGGACATCTTCCTATACGAATACGACTGTCGGTTCAACACCATGACTTTTGATGCTTCCAGCAGGCGTGCCATTGTCGTGGTCATGGTCGGCACTGACATCACCAAAATATGGTGATGTCAGTGACGCAGAGCGAAGAAGGAGAAGAGCTCGAAGCAAATGATGCAGAGGATGCTGCACAAGATCGCTTGATAAAAGTTGTTTCAAAGATAGGAGCTAGAGCAAGGATAGAGGTACCTATGTATGAGGGAAACTTATAAGTTGAAGAATATTTAGACTGGATACATGCTATGGACAAATACTTCCATTACGAAGACATCAAAGAAGATAATATGGTAAAACATGTAGTGACAAGACTAAAAGGTCATGCAGCATTATGGTGGGATGAACTGCAAGCCGAACGCAGGATAAATGGTAAGCAACAAATTAAAATATGGGATAGGATGGTAGCCAAGATGAAAGCCAAGTTTATCCCAAAGGATTACCAAATAAATCTCTATAGAAGATTGCAGAACCTGAAACAAAGGGGTTTATTAGTGAAGGAGTACACCGAAGAATTCTATCGACTGAACATCAAGGTTGTACATAAGGAGAATGAAGATGAGAAGACAACCAGATACATCAATGGAATGAGATATGAAATACAATAGGAGATCAACACGATGTCTATCAGTAAAGTCGATGATGCTTATCAAGTAGACTTGAAAGCTGAGGAGAAATTGGCCAGTAAGTAAAGACAAGGAAGCAGAGGCAGAAATTCAAGAAGAGGCAAGGGAACCAGTAGAGAGAAGTTCCAGAAGTCGAATCCTGAAGCTGACAAACAACATAGTCATCGTGATAAGGGTGGAAGTTCTGATGAAGGACAATATGGAGGAAGAAGTTCTTTTTCCAGAGGTAGAGGGAGAGGAAGAGCTGGAGGAGGCATAATTAAATGATATACATGTGGAAAAGAGGGACATAAATCTTGGGTATGTCCCAACAGGAAAAGAGAAGGAAGAGAGGCACACATTGCTGAAGTAGAGAAGCATGTGGAAGCAAAAGCTGCAGAAGGAGGAAGAAACCTCATGATGAGGAAAATCCTTCTTAATCCAGAAAAGGAACCAGAGGAACCAATTCAAAGAACAAACTTGTTCAGAACTTCCTACAAGTTGAAGGACAGAGTTTGCAAGGTGATCATAGACAGTGTGAGCACTAACAATCTAGTATCGAAAGAGATGGTGGAGAAGCTGGAGCTAAAGACAACTGCACATCCAAATCCATACAAGGTATCGTGGTTGCAGAAAAGACATCAAGTCATGGTAAGTCAACAATACCAAGTTGAATTTAAAATAGGAGGTTACAAAGATGAAATACCATGTGATGTAATTCCTATGGATGTCTGTCATATTTTGTTGGGGAGGCCATGGCAGTATGACCGAAAAGTTATTCATGATGGAAGAAAGAATACCTATACCCTAGAAAAGAATAGTATAACACACATGTTGTTTCCCATAGAAAACAAAGAGACAAAGGCAGAAGCTAGTTCAAGCATACTTCTCATGAGTGGGAAGGAACTCTTGAATGAAGTCAAGAAGGAGAAGGAAATGCAGTTTGTTGTAGTGATGAAGCCTAGAGTTATCCTTACAAATACTTCATTAGAAGATTTTCCTGTAGAAATCCAGGAACTGTTAGAAAACTCGGCTGATATAGTCGTGGATGAGTTACCACACTCATTGCCACTCATAAGGAGCATAAGCCATCATATTGACCTTATTCCAGAAGCTAGTTTACCAAAGAAAGTATCTTATAGGTTGAGAAAACTTGGCTCATATAGTCGTGGATGAGTTACCACACTCATTGCCACCCATTAGGAGCATAAGCCATCATATTGACCTTATTCCAGGAGCTAGTTTACCAAAGAAAGTATCTTATAGGTTGACACCTAGAGAGAATGAGGAGGTCAGAAAGAAATTCCAGGAGTTGTTGGGTAAAGGGTTAGTTAGAGAAAGCCTAAGCCCATGTGCAGTACAGACTGTATTAAGCCCAAAGAAAGATGGAGGATGGAGAATGTGTATATATTCTTAACTGATCAACAAGATAGCCATTAGGTACATATTTCCTTTACCGAGAATGGATGATTTGATGGACTGTTTGAGTGGAGAAAGCTATTTTTCCAAGATAGACTTGAAATATGGATATCATCAAATACAAATGAGAGAGGGATATGAATGAAAAACAACATTCAAGACAAATGAATGATTGTTTGAATGGTTGGTCATGTCGTTTGGATTGACAAAACACCAAGCACATTTATGAGGTTAATGAATGAAGTGTTAAAAGACTTCATAGGAAAATTTGTCATAGTATATCTGGATGACATACTAATCTTCAGTAAGACAAAGGAAGAACACATAAGACATTTGACATCAGTGATGGAAAGGTTGCAACAAGAGAAATTGTTGATAAATCTGAAGAAGAGTTATTTTTTGAAGAAGGAAATCATATATTTGGGTTTCGTGATCTCTTCAAATGAATTGAAGATGGACTTAGAAAAAGTGAGAGCAAGCACAAAATGGCCATCGCCAAGCAGTATATTTGAGGTAAGAAGTTTTCATGGGTTAGCGATTTTTTATAGAAAATTCATCAGAAATTTAAGTGGCATATGTGCACCCATGTTGGATACTGTGAAGAAGAAACACAAGTCCTTCAATTGGACGGAGGAAGCTGGAAAAAGTTTCAAAGTGTTGAAAGAGAAGATCACACATCAGCGAATTCTGGTTTTGCCAGATTTTGGAAAAACATTTTAGGTGAGATGCGACGCAAGTGGATTAGATGTTGGAGCAGTCTTGAGTCAGGATAATAGGCCAGTTGCTTATTTCAGTGAGAATCTGAATGACGCGAAGAAAAATTATTCCACGTATGACAAGTAATTTTATGTGGTGATTCAAGCTTTGAAAAAATGGAGACACTATCTAATTCCTAAAGAATTTGTCTTGTACAATGATAATCATGCTTTGTAATTTATTACTAGGCAAAAAAAGCTTAATCAAAAACATGCAAAATGGGTAGAATTCATGCAAAATTTTACTTTTGTTATTAAACACATTGCTGGAACTGCTAACAAAGTTGCAGATGCTTTGAGAAGAAGGGGTTTGATTGTATAAGAATTCCAAGTGGAGACTTTGGGACTCGAACACCTCAAGGAGATGTATAAAGAAGATGCAGATTTCAAAGAAGCTTATGAGGCATGCAATAATCCTTTGTTAGGAGACATAAGCTTGTGGACTGAATATTTGATTCAGGATGGATTATTGTTCAAGGGAAGCCAATTATGCATATCGAAGTGCTCAATGAGAGACAACTTGCTGAAATAAAAACACAATGGAGGTTTAGTTGGACACTTTGGTCACGATAAGACATTTGCACAGCTAAGCAATTCATACTATTGGCCGAGCATGAGAGAAGAAGTAAAAAGGTTTGTGAACAAATGAAAAAAATTTCAATATGCAAAAGGAAGACAACATAACACTGGTTTGTATCAACCATTACCAATTCTAGAGAGGCCATGGGATGCAATCAGTATGGATTTTTTTTGGGGATTGCCTAGAACTCAAAAGGGGAGAGATTCCATATTTGTTGTGGTAGATAGATTCTCAAAAATGGCACATTTCATACCATGCCAGAAGACAAGCGATACCACACACATCACCAATTTGTTTTTCAGAGAAGTAGTAAGACTACATGGATTGCCAAGGAGCATAGTTTCAGATAGAGACACCAAATTTGTAGGAAACTTTTGGAGGACTCTATGGAAGAGGATGGGGACAAAATTGTCCTTTAGTTCAACATATCACCCTTAGATAGATGGACATACTGAAGTTGTAAATAGGATTCTGGGAAACTTATTAAGAAGTTTAGTCACTGAGCAAGGTCCATAATGGGATCAGATTCTGACACAGACAGAATTTGCATTCAACAATTCAATGAACAGGAGCATAGGGAAAAGTCCATTTGAGATTGTGTATGGTATACATCCAAGAGGGATTACAAAGTCAAGAAATTTGAATCAAGATGAGTTCAGAAGTGTTGGAGCAGAGGATTTTTCAATAGAAATGCAAAAACTCCATGACAGAGTCAGAGAGAAGCTACATGACAACAACCAGAAATACAAGAGCAAAGTTGATCAAGAGAGAAGAGAAGTTCAATTCGAAGTTGGAGATGAATTTTTAGCTCATTTGAGAAAAGAGAGGTTTCCAAGGGGAACATATAACAAATTGAAGATGAAAAAGATAGGACCATGTAGGATTCTCAGAAAATTCACAGCCAATGCTTATGAGATTGAGTTGCCAAACAATGTTGGGATATCACCGATATTCAATGTTGCAGACCTGTATCCTTATAGGAGAGATGAAGCATGAGAATCAGATGATCAGAAAGAAATTCAGTGGGAAGAGAAATTGCCCACAACAGAAAAAGCTCAGATGGAGAAAATTATCGAACATAGGGATGGAAAGAAAACCAGGAGGAAAACATATCTTGAGTACTTAGTGAAGTGGAAAGATCATCTAATGGAAGATGCAAGTTGGGTCACAGAACCTGATCTTTTGAAGCATGGAAAGACAATGCAGGAGATCATGGACAGGAGTCCACAAATTTTTTTAACCAGGGGAGTATGATGCAGGAGCATCGCCTTCAAAGACGACAACGCACATGTGGAGGAAAACATAAGACTATTCAGCAATGATAGAATTTCAAATCGAGTATTTAACTCATAATTTAATGGGTTGTTGAGATATTTTGTAACTGCAATTTTAAATTGTAACTTGTTTGTAAAGTCTTAAGGACTGTAAGAAATTCACAAATATGGAGTGCCAACTCTATCTGGAAGTACTTAGCAGTTTTGTAATAGGATAGAGTAGGTGTTAGTTTTAAATTTGAAATGATAGGTTTTAGAACAGGACGAGAGAGCCCGTGGAGCTAGTACTTAGAAAAAATTTCTAATGTTGCATTGTATCAATAGATGGGCGTATGTAGAATATATACAAAAAAGAGAAGAGTAGAGAAGACAGAGTAGAGTAGCAAAAACACTTTGTAATTTTGTTTTCATGAATGAATAGAATAAACAGAAAATCGTCCCAAATCCTTGGACTGTGTTCATTTCTTGTGAGATTGAATGAATGTTATTCTGTGTGCATGATTTATTTCAAGTTCATTTTCATGTATGAGTGTTCAAAATATTGATTGTATGAGGTTGTGACGAATGAGTTTCAATCGTTCCTCCTCTGAGACTCGTAGCAATGTGTGCATCTCGAACGCAAGGGGTGCATCGACTGAGTCATATAACAACTCGGAAAGAAGTTCGGAGAGGATCAAAGAAAATTAGACCAGGTGTAAGGTGTGCACAGCGTCAAGAAAAACCAACAAGCTTTGAAGAATTAAAGTCAAAGAACGTTAGGCGGGCGAGAAGCATTTTCTTTGCAAGAAAATCCTTCGAACTGAGTTTTTCGAAATCCCTAGAATGCAAGGTGTGCGTGGGAGATAGAAAACTCTTCAAGGGACGAAGATCATAAGAGATAACACTTTCCACGAGTGTTGACGATATCTTAGAGACAGATTTGTCATGAGAACAAAGGGTTGACACCTTTGAAAGCGGATAAAACTTCCAAGTGTGGAAGAAAGGTGAAAATCAGGAAGAGGAGCATAGGTGTCGTTAGGTCGAGCAGAGGGAAATTTGGACCATTGAACCTTACGTCCAGACAACGAAGAACATGCAAGGGAAGAGATCAGATTTGAGCTTTCACATTTGAGCGTGGAGGACTAACTGCGTTGGATTCAGAGGAAAACACACGATGTTTAATCCTTGTGTATGCGAGAGAGTGGACTCGTCAAAGTCCCAAAGTTTCAAAACAATTGAAACCGTCCATCATCAGAGGACAAGGGGAAGAAGATCCAGGGCGTTCGTGGAATCAGATATTGGGAGATCAGAAGGGAGTAGAGGAACAAACTTGCGAAATGTGAAGTCACGAAAATACTCTGATTTGTTGGATCGAGTCAGGCTATGGGACATCGATCCAAAGCACCAACATTTTAGCATTTCGGGAGTCAGAGGTTCGAAGGAGAGAGCCATCCCAAAGTCCCGAGTCACGAAGTCCTGACTACACGAAGGAGGAATGTGGACTGTTGGATCGCGGGACAGCGAGGATCGTTGATCTAACCCAGTACAATTTTGGGAATCGAGAGTGTGAAAGAAATAACTATTTGAAAGTCATGATATGCAAAATCCTGACACAATTAGGACCGTTGATCGAGGAAGAACTACTATAAATGGACAGAATTTCCGACGCCCTATTTCCGTACCCTCGATGTTTGACTTCGCTCAACCGCTGCTTATGAGGGCTCAACAGTAGTCGAAAAATCTCCCATGGTTTTTCTGACGTTGGACTATCGTCAGTATTTCGACTCCCCTAACATCTGACGATCGACGATCGTTAAAAATTTAATTTCAAAGGACAACCAGAAAACTACCGACGACGTCCGTCGGTTTACCGATGAATATTCTGACGCTATCCCGTCGACACGACCAACGAGTGTGCTATAGTTCCGACTCTTTACTGGGAGCGTTTCCTATCGAAAGTCTGACCTATAGTAGTCGGAATACCGACATACCTGAATATTTAAAAAAATATATATATATTGAAAAGAGGCGAGGCATTATTTTTCTCAAGTTCATAAAAGGCACAGAAGGTTTCTTCAACACTGACCAACCCATTCCGGTTTCCAAATTCTACAAGATCCCGGAGAAAATCATTAGTTGGCTCAAGCTTCAACAAAGGTAGAGATGGATTGGTTGTTGCAATTGGAAATGGGGCAAAGAAATGGCATGGAATTTATCAAAAGATGATTCTATCAAGTAATAGGGCAAAGAAATGGCATGGAATTTATCAACATTAGTCCCTCATGGCCGCATAAATGTATTGTCCATGTTCATACCAAACCAAAATTTATTCACTTGTAGCAACTATGGGATTCACAAAATGGGTTTAGTAACTCTAATCATCTAGTCATACCATTTGTTGAAAGTGGCCTCATTGAATGCAAAATTCTTAGTGTCCTTCCAACTCTTCCAAGCATCAAATTGCAATGAAAGAATTTGTTGATTGGGTATGGAATGAAGTTATCTTCCCTACAGGGGATTCCATTTCCACATCCTAAAAGCAACCAATGGATAGCCAAAGATGAATTAGGTGGATTATGTGTGGGGATTAGCGCATGCCTGAAAGACTTCATCTATTAATAACTTAAACCATTTCAATTTAGTTCCCTGCACACATAATTTAGTGACAAATTGGGCATTCAGGTTGAATTATTCCTTGGTGTATTTACACATGAGATGGATTCCAATCAACTAGCAAGCAAAATGGCCCTCGGGGTTAATAATCAATGAGATGATGGCACCACAACGTCCCCTATATGTACCATACTTGTGATATAGGCTAGGTTCATCCTTATTGCGACCATGCTTCCTCATAACTTGAAATGCATGGGAGACATATTCCCCCTCCATAGACAACCTTGTTAAAATGTGTACATCCTGCACATGTATAG
>ML778840.1:428623-439372 GCA_009831015.1 Picea engelmannii
CTTGCTTTCTAGATGGTTGAAGAATTGAATAGGCCTTTGCATGACATAGATATTATAACTTTTCTTCAAATTCTTCCCCTAACACAAGATTTAGCACCAACTTGATAAAGATAAAGGTTCTTTAATTTTATATCCTATTATTTATAAATTTTAAGGTTAGGTATGACTTGATATAGTCCTAAGGTTTAAGATATGACTTGTAAATTAGTGGAATTAATTTGGTATTTTGTTTCCTTAAGTGAACGATGATTAGAAATGATGTTCGAGGTTACCTATTGGTTCCAGTCGTTGATATGGATGAATATTTTTTATAGTTAGGAGAGTTAGAATCAAATTTTTCATCTTATAACATGATATGAGTTTCACATCAACATTTTGATATATTTTGTTTACAAGCTCAACTGATGGACATGGAGAAGTTGTTGTCAAGTTCCACAAAAATGTAGATGAAACCTTCTCTTCTACATGTTGATGAGTTGACATGATGCTTTGGAGGAAAATTCTCTTTGTATGCACATGTTTCAAAAGAAGGTTAAATATTTTCATATGTAACTCTCCTAGAATTATAGTAGTGCACATCTCTAGGGATAATGCCAACAAATTTGGGATAGTTGAAGCACTATGTATCTTATAGAATTGTTTCCTAAATTTGATGAATGAATTACTCATTTTCTCTACATGATTGTAAAGAAAATCATTTAAGGAGATAAAGGGGAAAATTAGTTAGATGTTAGTTATCCTTCCTAGAATAGGGTAACTACCCAAAAACCTTTTGATAGATGGTTTAAATCAACATTTTTAAGAACTACCTTGGCTCCTCAAAGTTAATATCCAAATCCATTGTTGAAATTACAAGATTAGAACTTAATATCCAATTATCTTTCTTCATTGCATGTTGTTTTTTACTACCTTAATAAGAATGTATGAAGAGGTAGAGGGATAATTTTGGGATATTTATTTTACATTCCTTTACCATAGAAAAAATAGAGACTAGAGTACAAGGGATTGGAAATATTTTTTTTATCGAAATTACTATTGAAGTCCTTGCTGAGATAATAACTTGGGTGGAATCAACGTTACAGGTCTAACTAGTCAATAGGCACACAAAAGTTATGGGCCATTAATCTCATTAATTTTTTTTAATATATATAGCTTCGTCAGATATCCGATGAACCTTCTGGCAGAGATATCCTTCGGAGGTATGGCACATTTGTCAGATATGTTGTTTGACTATTAGATATATGACGTACATTCTCGTTGGATATCCAAGGAACTGTCCGACAGACATATCCTTCGGAGGTATGGTACCTCCATCAAATATGTTGTTTGGCTGTCAGATATTTGACATACCTTCTCATTGGATATCCGAATCACTATCTGGAAAACATATTCGTCAGAGGTATGGCACCTCCATCGTATATTTTGTTTGTATGTCAGATATTCGACATACAAGTTCGTTGGATATCCACTGCAGAGTCTGACAAACACACTTCGAATATCTTGTTTCTATATTAGATATTCGACATGTAGTTACGTCGAACTTTTGACGCATATGCGTTGGAAATAATGGTTGATTTCAACAAGGTTTTGGTTCTTAGGGATATCAGTAAACCGACGACAGGGTGTCGGATATCCGATGGAAATATGTTCGTTGGATTATCCGACCAATATACATGGAAGAAATTGGTAACCACGTTTCTTCAAAGCATCGACAGAATGTCTTTGACCAACTGACGTACCTCCGTCGGATTTCAATTCACAAGAAGTAGTGTTTGTTCATTCTCTTATTGTTTACTTTTTTTATTCTTCTTCCAACTTCCTTCTGTTTTTCTCTAGCTCTCTACTAACTCAAGTTCATTTTCTACTTCTTCTCTTTTCCTTTGATATTTCTCTGCTTGTTACTTTTTCATTTCATCCTCTTCTGCTTCTAAGCTAGTCCTTGAATATTCATCTTCTTTCTCCTTATGCTCCTCATCAAGTTTCATGGAACAAACATAGTTGAATGTAATCACAGACCTTGATTTCATGGAACAAACACAAAAAACCCTAGGTAATTTTTATCCTTGACATGGTCAACGTGGATCATTCCTCCATCCCAGCCTCAGTGTCCTAAACCACCGAAGGATTTCTTCATGTACTCAATTCAAAATACAGTCAAAGAGGAAGTTAAAAATCAGGTGGTGGTGGAAAAATCTTCGGAGATGATGTGCATGTTTGATGACTAAACCCTACATAGATAACATGCTTAGATATGATCTTCAGAATGGTGACTATATGGTTGAGATCGAAGATGATTGGTCAAATAAGCCATTACTATCTTCATGGGAAGAAGAAGCCCAATTATCACAGTGCACAAATGACAATCAAATTCCGCATACCCAATAAGATTGCATGGAAGATGATGCAGAAAATTTCCCAAGAAATGCATAATGTCTGCCCTTGTGTTTTGCCTCACTGCTAAGGGAACATTACAAATAGGTAGTGAATAGAAAGAATGAGGAATGTTCTAATGTATCGGTTGAGGAAAATAGGGGAGATACAAAAGCTGATCTAGAGGTGCAGCCTTTGAGCCTTTTTGAAAGTCAAACCTCACATGAAATCATGAAGCCTGAAACAGGTAATGAGAATATCCATTGTGATTCATTGCCTCTGTGTTTTAATTCATTTCAAATTTTGAGAGGGAATTTTGGTCAGATTCTAGTTGAAAGTCATAGTGTAAACCATGAAGTACCAGTGGGGCCGGTGCTACCATTATCTGAAGCATTTTATGACCCTATAGCCGATATTCTGGATGAGGTGTGTTTTCAAAGTCTGTTTTCATTTACTCCTAATGAATTAAAAAAATGTTATAATATGGATATGATCAGACAATCTTCCCCATTTTCTGGTTCAGCAGAAATATCTGTGAAAAACCCATCAGATGAAATAGAAACACATATTGAAATGTCTGAAGACTTGAAGACCTCACAAGAAAAACAAGGTTAGGAGATGGAATGGACTGATTCCAAATGCCAAGGAACAACTCAGGTCTATTTCGACCCTATAGATATCTATATGGATAAATTTATCGTGGAAAGGCCACAATACATTTTCAGCAGTTTAGTTATTCTTCAGATTGATCGATTCTCATGTAAAAGAGATCAAGATAGAAATCCTTATCACATATCATTACCGGATCTACATATGAGTTTGGTGAAAATCAGTGAAGTAGCCCAGGTTTCAGATCCAATCTTTGACTGGTTATATTGGATATCTCATATTGATTAAGATCAAGCATCCTCAGATTAGAATAAGATGTATGTATATAAATAAGATCATCAGATCAGAGTTTTTATTAGATTTACCCTATGCAAATAAGCTTGCTGGGAAAGTATGTGGTTTATGTTGTTTTTTTCTTTACTTCAAAAACTCAGTCAAGTTCAGAATGGATAATCAGCTGATCTCTGGTCACTAAGGTACAGGACAGATCAAGATATAGGCTATGGGATCAACCCAATGGATAAGGCACTGATTTACGAATCCGAAGATATGAGATTTTTGACACCTCCCCAGGAGATGCCATCCCCAAATGGAGCCTATGTTAATATCCTATAACGATAGGAAATATGATGATTCAGGTATTATATGTGGATTTCATGATGAAATTCCTGGCTTGCTGGCCTGATTATCTCCTCAAATAAATTTTCCGGTTTTTATGTCTTTAGGTGATAGGATAGTCATTAGATGAAGTTTTTTTTGAATTTCAAGTGGAAAAGTCTTCAAATTAAGTTTTAAACTTGTCGTTTCAAAGAGTGACGAGTCTGTACTTTATTAGGAAAAAATCCAAAATTTTCACTTTCGGCAACTAAGGGCCATTTTTGAAAGTATTCTAAGCTGCCGAAAGAGGTTTCTTTCAGCAGAAAAAATAGCATGGGCGAGGCGCTCTAAGCTTCCGAAATGCAGAATTTCTCCAACGGTTAGGCTGTCCCATCGGACTCTCAAACCGCCATCAGTACACATGTCATGATGATCTTATATGCTGCTGAAATCATCTATGAGGATCGTTGTCAAGATCTGGGCGGTTTATTATGATTTCAATTGATGTTTCAAAAAATCATTAAACCCCAAGATATCAATCCGAAACCCCATCATGATTTCATTCGCCCTTACCATTTCGTGCAATAATTCACATGAAGGTTGGTCTTAGTCGGTTCTAAATGAACGTCATGTTCTCAGGTTCCTTATTTGCTGAGCATTTGTTTTAAAAAACTCATACATTTACAAATCTGTTGATCTCACCTTTTTCCCTCAATCGTTTTCCCTCTATCCTTTTTCCTAGCGCTCGTCTCCCATCCATCAACCCAGAGTTCAATATTTTCAAGATATTAACAGGTTTTTTGCAGATGACTATTGGAGGAGCATTGCTTAGGAGGGAGCTGCAAGATGTTTCCTATCTGGAATCTCATCCAGAGGTTTGTCAAATGTTCAAGGATGCAAGCTGCTACAGGTTTTGTGAAAATTTACAGGGGTATCATCAGGGAATTGCAGAGGCATTTGCCAAGAGTTTTGATGGTGTCAAAGTGAAATTAGGTCCTCTAGAAATGCAGATAGATGAGGCAAGTGTTGTTGCAGCTACTGAAATTCCAGGAGAGGGTGAGAGGTGGTTCAAGACCACTACCATTAAAGATATTGAATTTAGATCTTACCTTCAGATAGAGTTCCAAAGCATTATTTGGCAGAAGGATGTTCCCAGAAATTACTTGGAAGACAAATGGCAGAAATTGCTGAAGGTTATTTAGGTGTACATAACGTGTGAAGGGAGGTATGGCAGGGTCATGTTGTACCATTTTAGGCTTATCAATCATTTCAAAGGAAAAAACCCTCTAAAATTGCCTCATTATCTTCATAGGAGCCTCACCAAGATGGCACAAAAATTCCAAGCTAAACCTGAGAAAATAAACAATAGGTTGTTCCATCATGGCGTCATCAAGCTTATAGTGATGGGGGAACTCCAAAGAAGAGAGAGGACATGGAACTACCTCCTGTTTTGGGGAGAATTTGAGTAAGAGATCCAGCCTAAGGGGAGGATTACACCTACAAAGAGGTCATCTACACCAAAGAGCAGTAAGAGAAAGAGAAGAGCCCTATCACCAGTGCAAATAGAACAACCAACCCCTTCACCCAGGACTAAGAAGGCAAAAAAGAAGCTTGATTTTGATCAGGGAAAGGAGGTCCAAAGCAACATTGTTGAGAAAAACATATTGAATTTTCCATACTCAGACTCTGAGTCTGAAACATCCATGGCAGAGAGAGAATACGTTGCAGTTGAAATCCCAGCCTTGGAGTTACCTGAGACATCAACAAGAAAACACAGTAAGGTCAGCAAATCATCAAAGATGATTGAAAAGCTTAAAGAAGAGATACCAGAGATGAAGTTGCTTGAGAGGGTCATTAAATCCAAAAACGAGACTATAAGAAACACATCAGATGAGGTAAGAGATTGTTTTGAAAGGTTAGCTAAAATGCATGTAAAGGAACAGAAGAGGAATAAGAAATTGCTCAAGGAGAATCATAAGTTACTTAAAATGGTTAGATGTTTAAGGATCAAACTAAGGCTCAAAAATCTTAAGACAAGAGCACATCCTGATTTAAAAGCTCTAGCAGAAGTTGCTGAGAACCTAAATGAATATCCTAAAGAGTAGGTAGATCGAAGAAAATCCATTTTTGCAGTTTTGAACAGTTGTGGAAAACTCAGAATTTTCAGCATCTTATTCGCTTTTCCTTAAGGCGTTGTTAGTTGTCGAAAGCTCTGCTTTCGGCAGCTAACCCTATTCTATTTTACACATGTAAGCCACCGAAAGCACAAAGGATGACAGAATGCTCGTATTTTTGCCCAGATCAAAGTTTTTGGTGTCCAGATCATGCAGAAGGGGTTCCAAATGAAAGATAAAGATTAAAGGGATTCGGATCATCACCCTTTTCAAGTTTTTGATGCAGATATTATGGCAAAAAGGTTAAGTGGCTTTTATAATTCTCAGTAAAGATTGCTTATTTGATAAAGCAGGATTTCAAAGTGATTTTTCATCACTTTGACAATTATTGAAGATATCAGATATGGATGAAGCTGTCGATATTGTGGAATATTTAGTTGATAAGACTTTCACCCTTAAATCGGGACTAGATTTTGCATATTATACTAGTTTTGATTTTATTCTATTTTGAGTATTTCAGATTCATTTTCATAAGATCTTGAACTGTTATGTAAAGGCCATAAAGTGCTCACATGCTTTAATTGACTGTTATGAGTGAATACAAAGACTTTATTTCCAAATTCTTGTGTCATTTTATGTGGTGAAGTGTTTCGGATGTAAATTGTTGTTCCCTGGTTTATCATTTTGTGATATGTACTTCTTTTAGAATTTTTTGAACAAGAAACATAATAAATAATAAGTAAAGAATACGTACCTCCTTTACATGATTTGTATTGTCCTTGGTTGACGTAGTGTACTCGAATGAATAGAAAGTGTCTCCAAATTAAGCTTTCCCTTGCCACTTTTGCCCACTTGCCCTTCTCTTCTGACCTTATATATACAATATTTCAACATTTCAATACATTCATCAATATTCTAGTTGATCATCTTCGTCGAAATGAACATCCATATCATCTGGTTCATACAAGGTGTTGTAAGGATTGACCATATCAACATCGCCATCAATGTACTCATTTCCAAGCAATATATCTTCATCATGGATATCATCATCAAGATCTGCATTGCCTCCTACTAGTACATTTGGTTCATCTCCTTCAGGCTCTTCATCTGAGACATATGCTACATCGACTACATGTTCCTTTGCATCATCTTCTTCTTCAAGATCATTTTCTTCCTCTACAATATTATACTTTACTGGCCTTCCTCTTGGATCATACCTAACAACAAATGACCAACCTACTTTACCTGGAAACTCTGAGTAGAAGACTTGTTCGCATTGTCTTGGAAGAACATAATGATTTGTTCTTGGCTCAAATGACCTTGTATTAACCATGGTAAATCCTTTATCATGTAGAATAATAGTTCTATCAGGATCACGTTCATTCATTCGTAGCCTGTACCATTTGACGTCAAACAAAACTATTTTGAAGGATTTAAAGTCACACTCAAGTATGTCCTCCAAATACCCATAGTATCAATTTTTAGAGACTTCGGGACATCTGTCACTTCTAGAGGAAACATTAGTGACCTCGAAGACTGCAGTTATCCCACAATAATAAATTTTCCTCTTTTCGTCCAACTTTTTGATGCGAAATTTATGACCATTGCACCACATAGCCTTGTGATGTCTCAACTGCAATATGTTAGACACATAAAACATATTTCACATAACTTGCAATGTATGGATGGGAAAAACACATCGACACTAACATTGATAATTTATGAAATAACATAATGAAATTATATTGGATGAATAACATGCTTGCTTGTTTATCTTTCAAACCATGTGCTAAATCAATTTCCTTCTGCGTAAGATTGGTATCTCCATTACGATGAGCTTCTATAACCAATGTAGACACCCCTTCCCATGATAACCTACCTTCACGTTGTATGCATCTATCAATCCATACCTTCATCCAGTCAAGATTGTTTGCAATGTATATATGTAGTGCATCCCACTCTCGACCAACTGTATCATAAAATCATAATTCACTAATATATGTTAGTTAGAAAGGTATAAAATATTAATAATTGATGAAAGCATAAAAATTAAATAAGTATGATACACATAAAAAGGAAAAGTCAGATGTATTATAAACCTAATTACCTTTCACTTTCGTCATTCTACCTTTCCCCAACAAGTGCTCCCCTTCAAATTTTTTAATGGAGTTCACATCCCAAATGTGATCCACATGCATATTTGTGGCTAATTTAGGAAGATATTGACTAATATAAACTATCAATTGATATAGCATATATCCCTCCACCAGAGAACCCTTGGGACATGCTCTTTGTCTAACCAAAGCCTTTAATGATTTCAGGTGCCTCTCCACCATCCACATTGACCTTGTGTGTATTGGTCCACACAATTCCATTTCCTCAACTTGGTGTATGAGGTAGTGTTCTTGTGCATTGAAAAATGCCGGAGGTAGATACTTTTGCATTTCACACATTAGCCGAGGAATTTCTCTCTTCCAATACTTTATATCTTCTTGATGGATTTATTTCAATGACAATCATCCATAGTCGATGTTGCAAGCAAGTACCATGTTTCAACAAAACATATAAATTAATATATTACATTATAAGTAAAACATATGTCATTAAGATCTTGAATAACAAATTGGAAAAAACAATTTGCATATAATTTACTAGTTACCTCATGTATTTTCCAATATCATATATAATTTGTTTGACGTTGTTGTCGAAGTGGTCTGGGAGAGATAGAGGTAGAACATACTGTAACAATCAAAATAGATCGTTATTTGATTCTAAAGTATAATAAAACAAAACTAAAAACATGTATACCAATATAAATAGAAAAATAGAAAAATAATTACCTTAATGAAGGCATTCCAATCATGTGTTTTTACCCCACCAAATTCATCTTTCTTTGTTAAGTTATTATTTATGTTTGAAGAAAAACCCGTGGGAAATTTTATTCTCTGAATGACCTCTTTTACATCATTTCTTTGTTGCTCTGTAACCAGGGATCCCACTTTGCATTGCATGATTGGCTTCCTGAATGTCACTACAAATCTTGATGACTTTTTCTTTATCCCTCCTACCATCTATGATTCACCATAATGTTTCAGTCACATTCTTCCTGATATGCATTGTATCAAACAAATGAGCTATTTTTAGGTCCTAATAGTATGACAACCTCATGAATTGATAGGGATAAATTTTCATTCCTCATGGGAGCCCATTGTTAATACCTTCACGACATTGATGAAGCATAAAATAAATTCAATAAAATAAAAATTCATAACATTACATATACAATATTACATAAACAAATTGCAATATACCATCTCAACGAATTTTGTTATATTCCAACTTCCATAGGTGAGGTGTCATTTTTCGTGGTTTTAATCTAGTCTCTTCTTTCCCATTGAAAAGATGTTTTTCAATAGTACAATACCTATGGTTATTAGAGAGGAAGTGCCTATACTCATCAAACACCTCCTTTCCTAAAGTTTTTGAACGTCGAGATTTGATCTTAGGACCACAAACTGGACATGCAAATCTACCCTTTGTTTGAAGACCTGCAAAAGTTGGATTAATAATTATGTCAATTATATGAAGGGGATTATTTATAAAAACATGCAGCATGGTATCTTCAAATAATTATATACTATAATTAAAGTGCAATGGATCGTTACATACCACAAAAATGTGTTAGTCCCGGGGCATCATGAATTGTCCATACAAGTATTCCACGGAATTGAAATTCCTTCTGCCTTATTGGTTTACAAACATCATACATAGTGATGTCAACCCATAACTTTAGTAACTTGTTGATGAGAGGCTCGATATATACATTCATATCTTTAACCTGGTACTTACCTAATTGTTTGAAATTACACATAATTACTAACGTGATGTGCATATATAAGTAAATAAATAAATACAAGATATTATGCAACAAGAAATACAATTGAAATCTTACGTTCGGAAAATTAATGATAACATTACATACCTGGAACAATCCTTGTCAACATTATGTGCTCCCTTTTTATTGACATCCAAGGAGGAATGTTATTGTTGATAACAAAAATTGGCCACACTGAGTAAATAGACCTGAGATCCCCAAATGGATTAACACCATCAACGGCCAATGAAAGCCTAACATTACGAGGTTCATATTTAAAAAATGGCCATTTTCCCCCAATTTCCTTAAATTCATAACCATATACAGGCATTCAAATAACACCATATCCACTTCTATTACGTGGATGGTAATCCATAAACTGTGCTATGCTTTCACACCGAAACAGTCGTTGCAAATGTGGAATTATGGGAATATGACGAAGAACCTTACGAGGCACATTTTTTGTTAGTTGATCGATTCGTTATCTACAGGTCTGACATTGTGGGCATTCTATTTTCAATGCATGTTGTCCATAGTATATAATATGATCATTGGGACATGCATCTATAGCTTGATACTCCATTCCAATTTCTTTCATAATGGCATTTAAATCTCGGTAAGTGCGAGGTAAAATATTTGACGATGGTAACATAAATTCACCTAACAATCTACGACATAAAAAATAAGTAATTAGTGTAAAGAATGTTATAATTTGTAAATATTTAATTCTTATTTCAAACATTAATTAAAACTAAAAACAAGCAAAAAAAATCAACCTTTATGTATACGTGATGATGAACCATATTACATACCTTAGGATCTGTGTCATACAATTGTTTGACAAACTATTCAAAACCTTTAAGTTCACCAACAATAATGTAGCAGAAATAAGATTTTCTTTTGAACCTTCATAAAGTGGTTTTTCTGCCTTCTCTAGTAGAGGTACGTCAAGATCACCAATGTCCTCATCATCATCCTCGTCTGGTCGAGCGAACAAGTCTTGGATCATTTCATTTGTCCCATCATCTTCAACCATATTGTTATTATTTGTTCGACAACACAGGTATTCCAACAGAGGACGAACACCTTCAGTAACCACTCACATAACCAGATCAAAGATCAACACACCGATGTTTTCACGTGGTAAAACCCCTACGGGGAAACATCCACGGCCCCAGCCAACGC
>ML778840.1:444891-473876 GCA_009831015.1 Picea engelmannii
TCGGGAACATATCGTGACCGTCGGATTTCCTAACTACAAATGCATACTAATGCATACTAAAGAAACACACTTTTACCTAACGACATATTAGACCAAGTAGATCTTAACTAACTCCTAAGTGTCTAAATATCCTAACATTATTGTCATCTTCTTCCATAGGATCATTAACTTGATCTTCAATATTTGACACTCCAAATTCATCGGCACCTTGTAGTACAACATCATTTCTACTAGTACTTGGTGCGTTCAGACACTTAGGGGGCCAGCCTGACTTTATAATTACAAACAATCATGCAAAATTAGTGTACTGCATAAGAAATATTTAAAAAATATAAAATTTTATAAATACAATCAATATAAAGATATAATAATGAATATATAGTTTACCAAGGGACAATATTCGTTCGGTCCACCTTCAACGTGCCCATGGGTTCTGCAATGTCTTACAACTGATTGTATTTAAATTCTTCTGACTTTTGTGCTCCCGTATTTAGTGCAAGGGTAATAACATCTCTCATCACCTTGTTCATAATATCTCCACATTCTTCACCACAACCAAAATATTGAGACGATTATGTTATAAAGTTCAGTGATGATGTGCTAGATCTATTCGATTCTTGAAATGTAATGGACCAAACCATACAATACATTTTACCACATAAGCTTCAAAGCTTCACCATAACCAAGTAACATAATCAAATGACATAATAGAACTAGGGCAAGAGATCAAGTCACATATAAGCATGGAAAAATTAGCATGTTCACAGATGACATAAAATCTACATAAACGTATAAGGTTATAAAATATTAAAGGAGACAAAAGAAAAAAATATTTAACTAATTACCTTCAAAGTCTAAAATCCTCTTGCACGCCTTGAACAATGATTACAAAACTAAGCTCTGTAGATCAAAGACCAGTTTGATCTCTTAATCAACAAGAAAACCTTCACATAAAAACGAAGATTAGCAGAGCTATAACACATAAAAGATGTCGCAATTGTAACAAATTAGTCGAAATTCGGTTCAAATTAACTAATTTATAGATTCACCATCATCGGAATTCCGACTATAACCCTAAATTAAGGTTGACCATTTCGAAGTCAATGACCATTATGTTGACCTACAAACGACTATATTAAAGTGTTATAACTAGGCATCGTACTTCCGACAACCTTAGAGCACGTTGGAAATCTGACATTATTGGGACTAATTTAAAAAAAAAATAGTAAAATTTCGTTTTTTAAAAAAAATTTCGACAAAAAAATTGATTTTATCACAATCGTCGTAATAGTTCGTCGATTTTTTAGCCTATATGTAATAGTGAAGGATCTGAGCCGTCAGATCTGGAGTATCGACATTTTGGATATTAGGAGTTTGAAGGATAAGGGGTCGAGCTCTTCAAATCGCCGATACATGAAATCGTGACTCTCTACTTGTATGGGTGTGTGGTCATGGCCCACAGTCGTGTGGAGGTGAAGCTCACATCTGGAGCTCATATTGCATGGAATGAGTTTCGTATTTGGACATGTGGATTTGCGAGTCAAGGTTCTAGCAGGAACCCAAGGAGTTGTTCCAGCTCGAGAAGAAGAACGATCCAGTGACTGGGAGGTCGACAGACCCTGCTGAGGTAGGGGGGGCTGCATCACAAGGCAAGGCATACCACGGAAAGGTAGGGAATGACATATCATGGCAAGGTAAGGCATACCATACCATGCATGGCTTGGCAAGGCATGACAAAAATGTGATAAAAGGTGTCAAGGTGTATTCCAAGGGTTTTATTGTGAAGCATTGCAATGACATGACATGGCAATGGCATGATGTGACAATGGCATGGAAATGATTCTTTTTTTGTTATTCTTGTTTCATTGCAATCCACAATTTGATTTTATTTTTTCCTTGCTTTATTTTATGGAACGTTATATTTATTGTTATATAGGCTAAAATGGGAAACTACATGACAAGATAAGAGAAGCTACATGACAATGTCATGGCAATGGCAATGGAAATGAAATGGATTGATAAGGCATGACAATGGAAAGAGATGGAAATGGCATGGCAATACATGGCAATGGCATTGCATGAAAATGGCATGGCATGTTAGGAAATGGCACGACAATGGCATGGCATGGAAAGGCATGTCAATGGAAAGGCATGATAATGGCATGGCATGGCATGGATTGGAAAGGCATGGCAATGGCATTGTAATGGCATGACATGGAAATGGTGTGGAAATATAAATGGCATGTCATGGAATTACTTGGAAAAGCATGACAATGGCATGGAAATTGCATGGCATCAATAGGTTTGTGGGATTGGGTTTGGGAGGGTCCTCTATCTCTTTGTGTGCTCTAACCCAAAAATTGGGTAGGAGTGTGCAATAAACTCTAATAGATGGTGAAGGGAGAAGAATAATGGTTTCAAGTATCTCTGGAGGAATTTCGGTAGCATAACATTACTTTCTATGGTGTGTCAAGAAATGTAACCTCAAAACCTTTATTTTTAGGTGAAAAATGATACCCATTCTAAGATCTAGTTTCCATGTGAACTCTCTCATTCTATTGATCAAAATCAATAGGTATAGTGGACATCATGGAAGATTGAATACATGTTATTAACTTATTAATAATTGATGGGTTTAACCAAATTTACATATAACCACTACACAAGCTAAACAAACATGAGTGCATTAATGAGTCATTGACTAGTATTTTTGGAATTTATGAAGGGTTACACATAAATCAAATGATTTTATATATGTCATGCATAGAAAAAGAGGAATACTGGGTGTTCCCTAGAAAGTGGTGAAATTATGGATTGAATCAACTAAGAAACTAACAATTGGGCTTCTCAAAGGAATGCCAAGGGAAGACTAGGGTCAAGGTTTTTGTCCTAAGGAGACTAGGAATACTAGGACTTATACCTACAGGAGGAAAGAAATACTTGTATCATGTAGCTATGGTAAGAAAAGAAGTTAGGGTTTTGTGGCATTTTAAAACCCTAGTGCTGCCTAATGTGCTTGTTATCGAGAAGACAGAGGGAGTTGATCTTGTACTCAAGCATTTTTCCATAAATAAAAATGACAACTCCACTGAAAAGAATTTCATGAATTCTTCATATTAAGGTTGTTCTCCTTGTAATTTTACTAGCTTTGTAGCTTAGTTTAATTTTTATCTCTATCAATTTGTAACCCTGATAAGGAAAGCTTTATATTTCATTCTTGTTCTTGTTTATTCCCCTGCTCTACCATCTTCCCACCACTATTTTCGAGTGCAATAGCAAGGGGTCATGAGTTTCCTTCAATCAAACCATGGGTGCTTTTTTGCGTACTCGAGTTGGACTTCTACAACCCGCGAGCAACACACAAGTTGCCTTAAAGAAACCAATAAACTCATTCAAATAACTTTTTGAGAAAGTGAAGCTTTGTTACAACTACGCTTTATCCAAAAATTAGTGAAGCTTTCTTACAACGGCTGTAAAAACGCATGTTATACATGGCATGTTGACAACTATAAAAAGACTGCCACTTCACTTCAATTCTGCTATCAAACTCGCCATTTTTAGGCATAAATATGTTATTTATTTTATAAATAAAAATAAAAAGTGCATGTTAATTTTAATAAATCCAGGTTATAATACCAGATTTATAATACTCCCCATGTTTATGTGGGTGTGATGGGCGACTGGTGATCATATGTGAAAAAGGCGATCATGATATTTATTTGTGGAAGTTGAATCCTTCCTCCTAAGTAAACATATGATCACATTATTATAATGGAAAACTTTACATTATTATTTTGTTCGAAGCATTGGTCACTGTCTAATATCCATGGTTCTATTATTGACCCACTTTAATTTCCCATCATCTCTTCTTTGTGGTTGCACTGATGTTTTGCAAACATCTATTTGTTGTAATGAAAATGATGTTGTTTTCACTACATGATGATGATTAACGTCCACTAAGATTGAATTGGTCTATCTGACCTTAAGAGGGTAAGTGATTACTTGTGATTCTTTAGAATTTAAGCATTAAGAGAAGCTTTCCAAGATCACCATACTTTTGTTGAGTTAAAATGTTAGGAAGGTTGGTAGTGTGATAAATATTTTGAAAATGACATATAATATGGGTATAGACTAGACAATCTAAGAGAAAGTGCTTTTCATCTTCAACCTTTTTAGTGTCACAAAGGTGACACACTCTTTCATCCCATGGCGTTTTAGGAATTGACCAATGCCTAGTTTCACTATGGAGGTCATGAGAATTTGTTATTATCTTAGCAATGCTTATTTGCTCGTGAGAATTTGTTCCTATCTTAGCAATGCTTATTTTTTTCTTTACGCTTGGCAAAACAAATAGATAATTTTGATCTTCTAGATTAGGGTTGATTACATCTTTATAATACCTAAATTTTCGTTTTTCCTCTAACTCTTTATCACACCACATTTTCTCCTTAAATTTTGATTTGAAGTTTTTTTTAATAGTATCTTTATTCTGCAATGTGACAATGTGACCAACTTGTAGATTAAGAACATATTTGGGAATAAATGATAGAAGCTTGAAATTTAAAGAAAACCAGTGGTTGGATAGCTCGAATGTGACTTAGAAAAACACATAAGTTTTATATCTTGTTTATCGCTTTTTGGTATATTTACATATTAGTGTATAGCAATAACCTACATTTTGTGTATGTTGAAACTTCATTTCTAATCTCTAAACACTATGGATAGAGGTTTGAATCTTGTTATATTATTTTTGTCTATTTCAGTTGATTTGATTTGATTATTGTGTTTGTAGATTCTATTGTTACATGTGGCCACAAAGAGAGCCTTATGTCCTGAAAACCTCTTTTAAAAAAACAAAAAATCAAAATGGTAAGGTACGTGTGCACTATAAAATACCATCCTCCAAGTTTAAAACATTTAGTTTCATCGATTTTTATGTGCCCAAATCAACGAATTATGAGTTGGGTGACATTATTCTTGTAGCCTTCTTTTTCTATAACCAGCTAAGAGGTAATCACAAAATTCAAGCTTGGCCTTTCCCTTGATTTCTAGACTCGAATACCACTAGTCTATAGATTTGCAACCTATTTAAAAATATGTCATGCATCCACTCTCAAAATCAAATGAACTTGGAGTTGAATTAGAAACTAACAAGTAGAACTGCAACTATTAATTCTAAACAACATTACAAATAGAATTGGAACATTAATTATGAGCACTGCTCAATATGTGTAGCATGCAGTTCCCCCCAATTAAAAAAAAACTAGCGTTGCATGGATTAAATATCTCCTTTTCCCTATAGTCTCATAACTCTCCAAATCAAATTTCCATTTATTATCACCTTTTGTATCCTTTTCAAAATCCACTCATGTCTTGCTTTATTAATATGCCTTCGAAGATCATATTGAGAGATTAGAAGTCCCAATCCTAAATTTCAACTAAGAAGCTCAATCCTGAGCTTCAAGTTGGTAACATCTTTGGTTTCTTTTTTTCCATGGACAATTAAAGATACATAATATATGCCACAAATTCAACTAATTAACCAATTAGAAGCTGCAATCATTCTATATTTTGAAAGAGAATAGATTTTATAGTTGCATTTAAAGGAAATTACCAGAGAAATAAATCTAAGAGAATATCAATTCTATGGTAGAAAAACTATACCATAATGTAGCAAAACCAAACGGAAACCCAAATAAACCCCATGCAAAAACTGCCCATAGAGCAAAATTTAAAACCCAAAATCAAAACCACCAATCAGAAGAAGCTTTTCCATGGGTAACTTCTCATCGTTATACTTATTTGAGACCTGATTGGGACATTTTGTAATGCATAGAACAAAATAAATCAATCCTTGGTCAAACTATTTCATAACCTATCTTGAAATTATTTTCAAATAGCTCAAAGGACTATCATTTTTTCCTTTTTTGTATGTGTGGGTGGGTGGGTAGGCGGGTGAACAAATTATGGGAAAAACAATTTTACCTGTGGGAAGAAGTCTATTGGAGAACAATTTATTCCCTGTAATCCTTTGGTTCCAATAAAAAAATTGGAAAAAAACATGCATGCAATGTAATATCCCCAATAGATCTAGGCATATATTTTATGAATTTCTATGCAATTATGTTATTTTTCCACAAATATTTTTCATTCATTCTACTAAAGGAATTCCATCAAACATATTGCAATCATCCTAAATACACTTGGAATATAAGAGAATCATGGAATATTTTATTATGAATGAAGATTGAATACAACAATCCAATGGATGTTATAGCAACTCCAATACATCAATGGAAAACACACAATAAAATCCAAAAATCGAGAATCATTTCATGGCCCCCTCAACATATGGTATCCAACTTCTCCAAGAAGATCACTGCAATCCAAAATTGAAAACAAATCCAAGATGAAGCTCCAATGAATATCCTAGATGGATCCTCATCTTTGTATAACTAGGGTGGATATTGCACATATGAAACCAAACCAATAGTGGAAGGGTTTTTCCCAAAATCCCAATGAAAACACTGGCTACAAGAGCACTCCAATAAGATATCAAATCATAATCATAATCATAAGTGAGGGGTCACCCTTATTTTATACTTTTCCAACCCCTTCTAGATCCTTCTTGCATGCCTTCTAGAACTTCCCCTTTTGGATTAAATCAACTCTTCTAGAATTCCCCCCCCCTTTTTACTAAATCAAATATAATCCTTATTTCTCCTTCAATTATTAATTAAACATTAAAAATACATTTTTAATGCTTAAGTGATTAATTATTTAATGTCAATTAAATACATAACCTCACATAACTAAATGAGATTAAATGACCCCCTTTGACTCCCTTTTTCATCATTAACAAGTCACATAAGTCCTTTCTACTACAAAATGGGGAATCCAAAAAATGGGGACATGACAAATACTCCCTTCCCAAACATTGCTTTTCCTCAAGCAATGCCATCATGACTTGGCGCTCCATTGACTAATCCAAATTGACACAGAAAATGGTACCATATTTCTTGTCCTCAAGTAATGGCATCATGACTTGACGCTCCATTAATTGATCCAGACTGACACTGAAGATGATACCAGGATCCCAAACTACCCCGTGTGACGTGAAACATGCTCCTCTTAAGGCATGGTCTGTAAATTTTTGAACATAAGAGGCCTGCTAAAAACCTCTAGCAAGCAAGGCCACTCGATGTTGAAATAGATAAAACAACTCATCAATGTACTTCTCTGATAGGGAACAACCTCATGAGAGAAAATTTTTGGCTCTCTCCTCTATTTCAACTATTGAATTGTCTCCTGTCCCAGGGTCCCAAGCTATCTTCACAACGGAACCACCACATTGATGCTACACTACTCTGATCATAGTCATCTGATCATCGTACTCACTCTGCATCCACAAGATGTAATTCCTCAAAGGATTGCATACACTATCGAGGATCATGCCCATCCAATATATCATCACTCTAAGATCTGATACCATAGAGAATGTTATGTGGTCACCAAGTATCCAAGTATCAAAGGGAAATTCCTCAATACTTCCAGTACCTCCTGTCTGCTACAATCATCCAAATATCATCCGAACAATCTCCTGACATATCATCTGCAAAGTCTCTATGGGAAAACACAAGAACCATGTAGATGGTAAAGTCACCAATATCCCACATTATCATGTAAGACATGAAGCACCCTTTACTCATAACAATGATCTGTAAGGAGCCAATACAAGAATCAACTTGACTACCCCTGATAAGCCAATAAATTAAAAGATTCATAAATGTGTTTCCTCAGAATACCACTCCTCCAAGAAACCACTCCTAAGCCTCCCAAAAGTAAACTCCAAAAATTCAAATCCACAGCTCACATCTATAATAGTAGATGAACTATCAAGAAATGTAATCTCAGGGTCCCAAACTAATACCAGAAAGGTATCACCATGCTGACATTGCACCAATATGATCATCACCATTAGACCAATGCTTTCAGTATACATCCTCCTCTCCTGGAACCCCAAGCTAATCCCCTTGAAGGGATTGAGACTACCATCATGAATCCTCCCCTATGAAGGTGTCTCACTAAATTATAAGTCTACAAATCCACCGTTGGCCTCTAGTTGGTCTTGCCAAATAGAGTAAGTATCAAATTCCTCTCTACTGACATCCCAAAAATAAAGAAAACCAATCCCTATCACTACTCTATCAACCATCATTTGAATCAATTTGTCACTCAAATGAATTCTAGGATCCCACCACCGAATGGGGAGTTTGTCACTTCGAATACCTGCTATCTGTTACTGTTCCTTGCTGGTAACCGTCATAATCAAAATGAGCCAATTCTCTGGTATTCCATTATCTGGTGGAAACCAAGTAATAGGAGTCAATTATGTGCCTCCTAATTTGTTTGGCTCCTGTTGAATTACTACGGGTAATCGACTATCATGATCACCATCAATGTACCCAAGTACTCTATGGATTCCTATCATTTGTGGTGCCTCATACTCATACGAGTACTCGGAATTCCCTACCAAAGGTGAATCACACATAACCCTCATGATCATCTCCCTAAGCGTGAGCTTGGAAACTACATGTGTGTGATCCAATATAATATAGATCTCCTTATGATCTCCGACCACATAGTCCCGACAAAATAACTCTAACATGGCCAGAGTCCTGCTTGCCTCACTCATCAGACTTAATCCTGCCCGCCTCACTCATCGGACTTGAGTGATGAAAGTGACAACAATAAGAATCAAGTATATTTTTAGTTTTTACAATATAAGATCTTTCTTCTCTTAGCCATTAGTGCATTTATATGTTATTAATTTTGATGAACCTCATAAATGGCATTTTTCAAGATCCATATATTTTAACTTTATTATATCCATATTTATATCATCCAATACATCATTTGCCAATATTTCATGCATAATTATAACAAGGTTGCGTGGCAGCGTAGTCCCTACCAATGAGGTTAGAAATCAAAATGTGGAAAATGGGATTGAAATGTAAGTGAAACGAAGTGTTCGATGCAAAATGTATATCACAGAAATGTTGTGTGCAACATGTATATCACGGAACATGGGGCAAGACCAAATGACGGTTGGTAGGGAGAGCATTTGTAAAATTAAATGCATTTGTGATACATACTGGTGAAATATAAGAATAAAGCTTGTAACATATAAAAATTTAAATGCATTTTTATTTGAAATATGTCTAAAAATAAAAGTTTGTTACATAGTACTGGAAATTTTGAAATATACAAAGAAATTAAAGTCTGTTACATATAAACCAGAATTTCAATGAATTTGTCATGTATACTAGGATTGGGGCTCCCGCGGACCATTACAGAAATATGTACAAGAAATAGGACTGTGGAAAGAAGATAGAGTGCAATACCTGCAAAAATAAATAAATGGAAAGGTATAAGTGTTTTCCTATACAACTCTATTTAAGAAACTGGAATAAGTGGGTTGATAAAGAAAGGAGGATGCGATCAGTAAACTTACAGTGAGGGTACATCTAAGCCCTTTGGTTATTTTCTTGCGGCTTTCGTTTCATTGTTGTCGCCGACGACTGTAGTTTCAAGGATGTCCTCGATGGATGCTGGAATGCCGACAACTGCTTGTTGGCTTTCGTCGACGACTTGTGTCAATTGCCTTTCGAGCCGTTCTTGAATGTAGCTTCTCATTGGGGCGATGTTGATCTCATTCCAGATTATTATGTTGAAAAGATCATTTTCTAATTCTCGACAGTCGATAGAAAGTTTACAGAGAGCTTGATGACTTTCCTCATTCTGTACTGCATATTTGACTAGCCAGTTGTGGACGTGAACTTCATCAAATTGAAGGATGCTGTAAAAATTTTCTAGAGACAAGGAATTCAACATAGCAACCTATTTATCGAACTCTTTCTTGGTTAAGGGCAAGGAGTTAGCGATTAAGTCACGGTCTTGGAAGTTTTTGGTTTTCCCAGCTAAGTCTATATTTGATAGTGTTGTAAATAATTTATCTTTCTTGGATATGGATTATTCACATGACTGAACGATGAGATGCAGGTTCTTCAGTTTTTCTTTCCAACATGCATTCAATTGACCGATCTGGTTTTTGGATGGAAGATCTTCCTCTCTTCTTTTTGTTTCTGTCATATTGTTGACAATATTTCCAAAATGAATGACCATTTTTAAAAAGAAATTTTATTCATCTTTTAACTCGGCTTGCAAAGGATTGAGAAAACTAAGTTCCCTGGTTCCAAGGGAAGTGATGGTTCGTGATCTTTTCCATGCCTCAGTAACCAGTTCCATTATGTTTTTGATATTATTCTCGACATATCCTTTACAGGATGCGAGGAGGGTGGATGATGCTTTTACATTGGGTTCAGGGGTGCCATGCATGGCTATTGCCAAAGGATTGACAAGCAATGGCATAGGAATGAAACCTTCTTCCAATTCCTTGACCCGGTTCTTCAGTCTGGCATTCTTGGTCTCCATGATTCCAATGGAATCATGAAGTGCTTCTCCGCTTGCAGTGTGAATTTGACAGATTTGGGACGACTGCATGTTGGCAACGTGAACCTATGAACAAGATTTTCCTTTCTTATTTTTAACATCTTTTTTCTCAATTATCAATTTTTTGGATTGGCTATCAAAAACGGTGCTTTGGAACACGAAGGATTCATCTTCGTCAAAATTTTCGGTGACGGATATGTCCATTGGATGGACATGGTGGATGGTGTATTCGGGCTGATAAAAAAAGTGCATCATTCTATCTAGAATAGTGTCAAGCTCCATGTTCTTACTCTGAATTTTTGGCTCTTCCGCCTGCCCCAATTTTTTTTTTCTCTTCTTCTCTACTGGAAGCTTGTGAGAACTATCAATTTTAGAATGAGGAGGGTCGTTATATTCTCCTCCTTTTGAATAACTCTGAGTTTCTTTGTTGTTGTGGTGGGCTATTGGAGCGATGCTCTGGGATGTCATGATTTTTGTTGTGGTATTTGCGGATTGAGCACTCTTCTCACTGGGGTGCTTGTCCTATTGCATGTACAATTTGGTGCATCTTTGCACTCTATCCACATCGTCGACATCAGAGGCATGACCATTGTCACCACTGTCTTTGTTTTTGGGTAGGTGTTTATTTAAAAAACAATCGTCGACGCCAAGCGTTTGTAAATGTTGTCGAAAAATATTATAGGGATCGAACCCTCTTATGATTTCAGCATATCTCAGGTTGGATATGCTAGAATGTGCTGTGAAATCGTCAATTTTGTTGACATTTTTCAACATGAACTCCCCTACTTTCCAAGGCAGAGGAATGAACTGTTTTTTTTTCTTCTTTTGGAACAGACAGAACCAGTTGTTGTATTGATGTGCTACTTCTAGAACAAACATTATGTCCATAATGTGACATGGAAAGAGAGCATGATGTTCCATAGAGCCAAAAATTCTTATCACTGTGTAATTATCCAAAAGTTTGAGTGTCCCCTTCTTGTCCATAAAACTAGTTTCCCGTTCAGATATGTGGGGAGTATCTTCTCCTAACAACAAAACTTTGAAAACATACATGAAGTCATTAAAAACCTCATAATAACAATGGGAAGCCTTATGCTTCCACAAGGCCTGGAACTAGAATGTTATTGGGTGCAATTCACAGTTGACATTCTTGGACATAGACAATTGTGGAAACCGAGAGGAATGCGCTATTGAAAAACCTAAATAGGACGACATATAAAGTTTATTTTCCCTTTTGTTGCTTGACATTTGGGAACAAATTTCATGGGAAATTAACCTACCCCAATCAAAAATGGCTTGTTCATTGACTGTGAAATACAAAATATAAAGAACCATGTGGGAAACAATGGTTGTGGGCTCCTGTCCGGTTATTCTTGTAAACAACCAGGCAATTTCGCGAAACGAATTTCTAAATGAACTAACTTGCATGCTTGTAATATCTTCAGGAACTAAAAGTGGGTTTTCCAAAAAATGGGGAAGAGGTCCAATCCGTTATTATGCTTTGCTAGGAACTATTTGCAAACTTCTCCTCTGAATGTCAATGTTGGCTCCGACAATTTTAGCATCTAGCAGAAGATCCGAGGTGACAAAGAAACAGAAGAGCGGTCCCGCAGTGGAATAATTCTTTTCTCTGAAATAAATTTATTGGCACACCAAGAGATGAGGTCCTTATAGTCAAAAACCTCAGGGACATAGTCTGCATGAGCAATTTCGGAGGTCCAAATTACTTGGTTCTCTGCAGTAGAGGTTGAGTAACAATAATATTCCTCGGACCATTGGAAGTTCTGGTCCTCACGCACGAAGATGTTGAGTGTATCTCCATAGAACTATTGTCGGGATGATGCCATAGGTTTATGAGAACGTTGGTTTGTTGCAGATGATGGTTTAAATGAATAGTTAGAGCTGATAATGTAACTCTTAGCTAAATCTTGGTTAAATTCTTATGAATGAGAAATTTCCTCGAGCCTTTCGCTGAGAAATGACAATCTGTATGGGTTGTGCATGATGAACTGTTAGCAGTAAAGATTATTTAATGCATATTTAGAAATGTGAAGGTGGCAGGTACGACGAAGAGCAATTAAGGATTGGAGGTTTCGTGAACGTGCGAAGCCCACAACGTGTGAACGAGATTTCATTATTTTGAAATCAACACAAATTTAATCCCCCCACAAATTTTGGTTTAATGCACATCAATACGAGATCTCCTTGAGCCTTTTGCCCATCAATGACAATTTATACATTTCTGCATGATGACATGTCAAAATTAAATGCCAGTAATTCCATATTTAGAAACAAGATATATATATATAGATTTAACTTTTTTTTTTCTTTTATTATAGACAAGTGCGAAGGTGACGGAGATGACAGAGAGTAAGGAAAGAATGGAAAGCTCTGAAAAGTGGTCGGATGGGATTCAAAAAAGGATTACAGGGATACTTAGGACAACCGAGTGTTGCACGGTCAAATTTCATGTATCAGAATTTTTGAGTGCAAAAATGCGTAAAACAGAAGAGATCATCATGGGGTAGTTCAGCGACCGATTTGTATATTTTCAGAATTCTAGCAAAGTAGCCGAGTATGGAATAGGGAAATTGTTAATTGCATGCGTAGCAATTAGATATTATATATAATTGGCAACTGCTAATTGAAAAGGGGCACGGGCATAGGAAACAACGACTACAAACTGAGTATTTCTTCAACCTGCCAAACCGACAATCCGCCAAAGAAATTTGAAGAAATAGCGAAGTATGGAAAGAAGATAGACGAGCTTCAAAATGGGGTGACAATAGTTCCACAAAATATGCAAGGACCCCACGGCTAAATTGTATTTCTCGGAAGTTTTCAGTGCAAAATGTATACCACGGAAGAGGGCAAGTCCAACTGTCAATTTGTATAGTGTGGAACTGTGGGTGTTGTTTGCAGGACACGAAACTATAGAGGAAATACTTTTCCCTTTAATATAACTTATGTGCCGCAAACATGGTATGGCTCATTTTAGCACTTTTCCATCTGTAAAGAAAGGCAATCTTGAGCCTGCCAGCCCTGGAGACCGTCTCTCAATTTCTATATCGCAGAGCTATGAATGTTGTTTGGAGGTCACAAAAAAGTAGAAGTGAAATGTCGACAAATATGTAACAGGCGAAAGGTAGTTTTCGTAAGCACAAATTGGTTTCAAAGAAGCCCCATTGTTGCAAAACCATGATTTTCTAATAATTGTCAGCAAATGCATTGTTCAAGATTATATTTAATTGCAATGTGTGCATGTAAATATGTTCTTCATACATTCTTCCATGTCTGTAACGTATTAACTTAACTGTTAAATTTCATTTTCTCCTAATTGCCAGCAAATGCTTTCTTGAAGATTAGATTTTATTGGAACGTGTGGGTCTAATTGTGTTCTTGATACATTCTTCCATGACTGCAACATATTAACTCAAGTATTAAACTTCTTGCATTATGGGTTTTGAACATTAAAAATTAATAATTGAATGTCTAGAAACAAGAATAACGATTTCGTTGAAACATTGTGCATTGGCATTGCTATGTTCTATCTGCATTCCGAATAGAATTGAACGTTGGTTTGAAACTGTGCAATCCATTTTTGTTTTCATAAAAGGCTGGTGGATTGACATAGTAGATTGTCATATAATTGTTAGATGTTCCATTTTAGAAAAAAATAACCCAAGAAAACACAATATCGAAGAAGTACGATAACACCGAGGCCTGCCAATGAGAACATGCGTTAAATCTAGAAAAGAAGCAGTAACAAAGAGTCGAAGGAATTTTTTTTTGAATAACAAATCCATTTAAAAAAATAAGAAAATCACCGAGTATTGTACATCTATCCTTAGAAATTGGGCCCAGTTCTTCGGGCCAAAACATTGAACGTATCTGCGACACACACATGCACAGAATCCGTAGTATGAAATATCCTTGCAGTTTTTTCCTCGATGAATCATCTTGTGTTGAAATTGATAGTTTTCAGAAGCTTCCCGTGAGGAAGAAGACATAAAATGTTGTAGGGCAAATGGAATAGCCCTTAGCTGAAACCGCCTTTGCATAGTCCAAAACAATTCAGGAGCACAGGTTGTAGGTGCAATTCTAGAGGGCCATATTAGTCCATTCTGGATGGAAGGAGATGACTAGTAGAAAAAATGCCTTGCAACAACGACAGTTTTGGACGTGATTCCCCAAGATGTCAATCAATAATTTTTTTGGCTTGAAATATATCTCTGTGAACATCAACATATCATTGATTTATAGTGAAACTCTTCCACCCAGAACAAACTAATTTGGAACTCTGGAATTCCTACTTTCACACCGCAACATGGCTATTGTGTTTACCGTCGGCTTCTTTTCTAAAACTCCTTTTGGTGTTGTCAAGACCGCCATCACCGAGCTGGGGAGTTCCTCCGTTATGGTTGATTTCAATTTGGGCACAGGAGCAAGAAGATTCTCTGTATTGCCATATCATCTCCAATCAGATCATCTTCTTCCGGCTCATAATTCATGACATCAACTTCTACGATAGCCATGAATGCAACAGGCAGGTTCTGTGAGAAACCATGGTTGCCTTGGAATTGTTCAGCTTGAAATATATCTCTCGGTTTACCAAGGGACCATCTCCTTTTTTGCTCCCGGGGGAGGGAGATGAATAGTAATAATATGCCCTGGAATAGTGGAACCTCTGGGAATTATGCCCCAATGTTTTTACTGTGTCTGGACAGAAATGTTGCCACAAGCTATTAAGAATTTTCGTTTGCTAGAGACAATGTTTGAAATGAAAATCGTGGAGGTATAATATAACCCTCCTCAAATTATGGTTTAATACATATTAATGGAATATCTCCTCGAGCCTTTCATTGATCAATGAAAAGCTCTAAGGTTCGTGTGGAATGAGTTGTCACCATCACAATTCATTACTTGCACAATTAGGAAAAGTGCGAAGGTGGCGGTGACAACAAAGAGAGATTAAGAATTAGAAATTTCTTAAAAGTGCCATCCCACAGATGAACAAAAAAAATATTGCATCGTCTTTGAAATGAATACTTGGAAAGCATAACATACTTTTGCACAAATCTTAGTTTAATTCGTAGTAATGACAAATCTTCTCTGGATTTCGGGACATTAATGACAATGTTAACGATTCCTGCAGGATGACTACCACCATTAAAGCTTAATTATTGCACATCTGGAAACAAGTACGAAGGCAATGACGATGGAGAAACTGATTCCAAGAAATACCTAAGTATGGAAAGCGGTCAGGTGGGTTACAAAAGAAAAATGGCAGAAGATATAGCCATGAGATGTGAAGGGCCGATGGCCATATTGCATCTCAGTGACATATATCGTCCATCAATTTGTATGTCGCGGAATTTCTAAAAGGACCAACCAAATAGAAAGAGAAAGTATACGAGTCTATATTGATAATGTTCTTAGACATGAGATAAATCATGGACATGAGATTTTATAGAGCATTGCATATCCCTCATTCCATACTTAGGGATTTTTTGGATCCCGAGTTCTCGGCCCGGTGGGCTGAAAATTGAGCCTTTTTTGTTATGCGTCCTACAAATAGCACCCAGAATTCCACGATATACAAATTGACATACGGATTTGCGGGCTTCTTGACTCAACATGAGATTTTATAGAGCATATGCAGATCTCTCATTCCATACTTAGGAACTTTTTGGATCGCTGGTCCTCAGCCTAGCAAGTTGAAAATTGAGCCTCTATTGTTCAGTGTCCTACAAATAGCACCCATACTTCCGCAATATACAAATTGACATGTGGACTGGTTGGCTCAACATTGCACTTTTATTTTCCCATAGGGATTCCGTATTAATTCTATATTTAGCCACTTTTTTCGATCAAGGGCTCTTGGGATGAAAATCGGGCCTCTATTGTTCCGTGCTCTACAAATAGAACCCAGGATTGCATGATATACAAATTGACAACCAGACTTGCGGGCTGGCTGGTAAACATTGCACTTTCATTTTTCTGTGTCCTCTAAATAGCACTCAGAGTTCCGCGGTATATAGATTGACATATGGACTCTAGGTAAATTATTCATATTAAATATTGATATTGCATAATTTAATTAGACAAGAAAGTTTGTACAATATGGTCGGGCGAGTGATATAAAAGTATTACGACAAACGAGAAATACATAGTAAACATGTACTTTTATAAAGTATGGACATGAGATTTTATAGAGCATATGTGGATCTCTTATTCCATACTTAGCCACTTTTTGGATCGCGGGTTCTTAGCCTGGAGGGATGAAAATTGAGCCTTTTTTGTTCCGTGTCCTAGAAATAACACCCAAACTTCCACAATATACAAATTGACAGGAGGATTTGCGAGCTGCTTGACTCAACATGATATTTTATAGAGCATATGTAGATCCCTCATTCCATACTTAGGCACTTTTTGGATCACGGGTTTTTGGCCTGGCTGGATGAAAATTGAGCATGTATTGTTCTGTGTCCTACAAATAGCACCCAGACTTCCGCAATATACAAATTGACATGCGGACTTGTGGGCTAGTTGGCTCAACATTGTACTTTTATTGTCCCCTAGGGATTCCGTATTAATTCCATATTTAGCCATTTTTTTGGATTGGGGGTTCTTTGTCAGGCGGGCTGAAAATTGGGCCTCTATTATTCCATGCTCTACAAATAGCACCCACGATTCCATGATATACAAATTGACAACTGGACCTGCGGGTTGATTGGTCAACATTGCACTTTCATTATTCTCTGTCCTCTATATAGCACTCAGAATTCTGCGATATACAGATTGATAGATGGACTCCAGGTAAATTATTAATATTAAATATTGATATTGCAGAATTTAATTAGACAAGAAAGTTTGTACACTTTGGTCGAACGAGTGATATAAAAGTATTCCGACAAATGAGAAATACATAGTAAACATGCATTTTTATAAACTATGGACATGAGATTTTATAGAGCATATGCGGATCCCTCATTTCATACTTAGGCACTTTTTGGATCACGAGTTCTCGACCTGGCGGGCTGAAAATTGAGCCTTTTTTGTTTTGTGTCCTACAAATAGCACCCAGACTTCTACGATATACAAATTGACAGGTGGATTTGCAGGCTACTTGACTGAACATTGCATTTTTATTGTTGCATGTCCTACAAATAGCACTCAGAGTTCTGCAAAATAAAAATCGACAGGACTTCACGACTGGCGGGTTCAAGATTGCAATTGTTTAGGGATGGTCATCCTATCTAACTTTATCTAAAAACATTATTTTCAAATACTAAATTATTAATATTAAATATTGATATTATACAATTGAATTACATTAAATTATTAAAGGATGTTAAATCGCTTATTTTAAAAAAAATGAAGGAAATAAATCAAAGTTTTTTTAAAATTCTATCACTGCAAGCATACCAAGGAACAATTTCAATTTTAAGGGCCTCTTGTTCATATGATATCACAATTGCACTCCGCACAATATATATTCGTTGATTTCAAATTATTGAAGGACATTAATTTTACCAAGTTCATCAAATAAGCATAAATGACAAAACAATGACCAATTTGAATTTTAAGGGCCTCTTGTTGATATGATAGCACAATTGCACTTTGCACACTATATATTCGTTAATTTCAAATTATTCCAGAAAATAATTTGACCAAGTCCATCGATCAAAGAAATTTGCTAAAAGAAGCCACATAGTACATTTGTGTCACAACTCCATTGAAACTATCAGCCGGATCTGCGGGCCAGCTGGCAAAAAAAATCAATTATATTGTTTTGTGTCCTCCAAAGAATAGTTGGAGTTCAATGGTATACAAATTGACAGACAAAACACATAACCAAGAACCAACCAAATTTCAAACAGGCTGCAAGCAAGTTCCCATAAGGTTCCATAGAGCAGAACCGATCGGCCTTTGCACTAAACAATTTGTTATACAAAGAAAAGACATCACCACATTCGTTTTCTCTTGCATCTGGTATATGTTGCCAGGAGAAAATAACTAGGGCCATGGGATATATGGGGTTTGCTACCATGCTAATCCTATGCACGTGCAATCCCAGCTAGCCAAGTGCAAGGAACATTCATCTGGATGTTGAACAAATATTACAGAGACACATGAGGTATTTCCTTTTGCTATGAAAGTTTGATATATATATATATATTTTTTCCCCTTCTTCAGTCGATATGAAAAATTTCATTGTCCTCGTTTAAGGTGAATTTTCTATGTATCCGAAGCTCCCACAACATGTACACACTGCTTGCCTTTTTCTGTAAATAAGTTTCATATGACAACTCTGCCAACTTAGGAATCACATTTTGTAACAGAGGATGCCTAACCGTACAATGCACGGTTGTGTTGACCATAGTTCAGATAACAAAATTGACGCAATGTCCATATATATATGGAAATTTTTCACTGTATCGCAGACAATCAATCATATCATCACTTATCAAAGCGGAGGCAGAAGCAAGAGAGTTGCATTTTGCACATACAGGTTCAAAGGGGGTTGAGTATAAATTGGCTGCAACTAAAGCACCTTCAACCTGGAAATGTGAGCATAGGAATTAATACATTGAACAATATTATACACAACTGCACACCCCGTCGACCTTAAAAAAAAATAAAAATCAAACAGGCGCAGAAATTTGTGCAAGGCTATTTCTATAAGGAAAGTGAGGATGATTTTGTGGATGTATATGCACAATAGTTGTAGAGCTAGCTAGTTTCTTCAAATCATCTACTATATCTTCTTGCAACTCTTTTACAAACGTTGCTTGGGTTGTCTGAAAGATCCTTTCTCCAACATCCCTCTTCTTAGTTATATTTTTGAACAACATAAGTGGAATCTTCCCTTTATGCAATTGTTGTTCTATTGATGAAAACAAATCTGAATACATATCGAACAATTGTAGCTACAAGGAACAGTGAAATATCTATGTAACTTATCCGAGATACATGCACATGTGAAAGCAAAGGACAAAACTGAATATGAAAAGAGGTACCATTTCCTTGTTGTTGTCCGACTCTCCATATTTTATATGGAGAATGTGTTGTGAGCCAAATTTTCTCACCAATGTGATAGGTGCCCCAACCATTCCGATTGGGTAAATATCAGTGCTTTGTGTAGGCTGGCTGATAGTCGAATCTGGGACAAAACGATATTCTAAACAAACAACATAAATTTTTTCCACAATGCTTGTTTCTTTCAGAGAAATAATTCGATCGCAATCACCAGGGTCATATACTTTTTTGGGCAATATATTAAAATTTTTAATGGATATCCCATTACATGACAATATCTTTTCTGCATGTTTCTGGACAAGTTGTGGAGGAACAGTCAGTGTCCCTATCATCACGGTCTCCTTGTCTGTCATGTCAGCATGCATAATGGATCTACTTTTGTTTGCCTTGTCCAAGTAGGTGCTATAGACAACCATTATGTACTTGATGAACACTTGTCCAGATCATCAGTTGTTCAAGCCCTTTATTGACAGTACTTTGGATGTCACAACTCTAGACCTCATGACATTTTTTGAACAGGAAAACTAAAATGAATTGTAGTGCGTTTTTTTTTCTTTTCCCTGGCATTAATCTATAAGTACACGCATAGCTTTGATGAACTATGGAGCCATAGTTTCGCAACCACACCTCTTAGTCTGTGAAACATGCAGCGCGTTCGACGTCTCGCTTGTACTTGTTGATACTTCTTGCGAGATGCAAACCATGTATTGCAGATGACATCAACATATCCGCCATGCCATAGATGAATATACACCACATAATATTTGTTTAGTAAACATAGTAAGAGAAAAACATATGCATCTTTACCTTGGCCTTGTCAGTTTGTTGAAGTCTGGGATGACTGTCTGCTCATGCCCATGTCACTAGTCCAACTTTTTCTGATGCAAGCATGTGCAGATGAACATCAGGACTAAACAAGCATATGCATTGTATATTGTACATCTGAAAGAATAAATAACCGTAAAATTGTATGCATCTAATTTTTTTTTAACTGGAAAAATGTTTAACAATTAACATGGCGTGAACGCGAGGCACCATGGCCAATCTGTATATCACGGACCCTTGGAAGCCAGAGGAGAAATCTTCAACCTGCCAGCTTGGCACCCACAATCAAGAAAGTGGGTAACTATGGAATAAAGTAGAAGCATGAGCACAGATGTGAATCTGTTGGTCCGCCAACTGGTGTACGAAGAAATTATTGGAAACCACACTAAGCAGAGGAATTAGAAAATGAAAGGGATAAAAAACTGCAAAAAATAGAAATAGGGAGGGCAAAAAGGCCCATTACTGCCAAGCCATGTTTTCAAGTCTAATATTATATGCCCCCACCCAGTTTGTATATTTAATTTACCAACACACCTGGTATACCTTTTAGAAGATTGCACCACAAAACCCTCTGCTAATGCACAGAACAATTCATCTCCCTGTCCAAGCAACCCATTTTTTCCAAGGCAACAACGTCGAATATGCAATGCACATGAAGGAAAATTAGTATGAAGACATACATCTTAAAGAAATAGAAACATGTCTATTTACCCGCCAAAGAGTCCATCGTCCTGTCCAACCATTCTGTTTGTTTAAATGCACCAATGCAGCGAAAACACAACAGACATGAACCACCTTAGTATGCAGGAAGGCATGTATTGAAGATAACTTATAATGAAGAAATGCATGTAAAAGAAAGAGAAACATGGTTATTTATCTGCGAAACAACCCATTGTCGTCTCCACCTATTATGTTTGTTTAAATGTAGCAATGCAATGAAAACATAGCTAGTGAAGCAGGTTAGTATGCATGAAGGCATGTCACAAAAATAACTTACTGTCTAGGAAGGCACGCAACATGTACATATAATAAACTAGTTGAAGACATATACAGACCATAAATGAAATACAAAACAACGCAATGTGAAAAAACAGTACAAGCATGCACCTTTCTATATCCTCTTCAACTGATGCAGTGGAGACTCCCTTGTTTTCTCCAACTATTTTGTTTGTTTGAATGTGGGAACACACAAAATACAATGAACATCAATGGAAGCTAGTATTCACGAGAGAACAAGCAATACATACATACACTAAAACAAACTCAACGAACAGTCTAGAAAGGAAGAAACATGAAACTTTGCACTTCTTTATCCATGGATGTAAACGTGTAATTCTTTTTTTCCCTACCCAAAATATATTACAAGGAACAAAATATCACGCAAGTGCATGGCTGTAGCTAAACGATTTCTGGTTTTCCGTGGCAATTTATCCAGATATGCTTCCACCGATGGAAATACATGTTCTTTATCCTCTACATAGATTGTTGTGCCCACATTATAAGTTTTCGATTTTCCATGGAAAACTACCCAGACATGCTTCCAGACATCTAAATATAATATTGCAGAAACTTTGTTGCACATATCATATCTCAAGCACAACACAAATTGTATCGTGCGCAGACCACTCTATGTAGAGGAGAAAGAACATGTAATGTCATATCGACACATCTGACCATATATACTTTATAAATGTAGCCTGCATACATATGCTTTATTCCAACAAAAAAACAATGGATATTGCAATTTTACATGTGATCCTCGAACAATTTTGCATGCAACTATTTTCTTTCATGCCAACAGTGAAACACCAAAAAAATCTCATAGAATAACAGATATCGGCCTCGACAGACAGGGAAAACTACACAACTGCATGTCGACTCTTGGGTGCAGGAGTTGAACATCGTAAAGCACCCCAAAAAACAATAACAATCCAAAAAAAATAAAAAAATAAAATCTCCAACCACTGTTGCTGGACCCCAACCCTACAAGGCTGCATCAATCAAAAGAAAACAACAAGCACCAAGCCAGCGAGAAAGCACCAACAGGCCGAACTGCACCCCCAGGGCCCCAAAGCGCAAACCTGAGCCAAACAAACAGAACCAACAACCCATGAACCAACGAACCAACAAGAACCATTGAGCCAGTAAACAACATATGTATCTCAAATGGTTATGAAACTGCAGCCCAAGCATAGAACAAATCGAAAACATATGAGGAGCATGCCACTACAAATAAGAAAACATTTTTACTTGCAAACTGCAAGCACTGGACAACAAAGAAGGAATAAAAAATGAAACTATGGCATCGAAACTCACTCCGAGACGATGAAATGCAGATGTGCAGCTCCAATCACGAGAGAAACTACACCAAGTAGCAACCGAAAAACCAGCGAAGAAGAAGAACTCACCGAACCAGTAAACAATGTATGTAGCTTCAACGATTATGAAATTGCATTGCAAAGGCAGAACAAGAATGAAACATACAATGGCTTCAACTGGCGGTGGACAAAGAAGACTGTGCAAATTCACTGTTAATGTATAGAAAATTTCAAGGAAAAATGTGCTACGAGAAGCATATTTACATAAACATTTAAGGTTGTCAGTCTTTCTAAGGACCTCTCAATATGTAAACATTTAAGCTGTCAGGGCTGTTGGAGGACGTCGCGTCATGTAAACATTTAAGTTGTTAGGCCTATTCAGGCATCTCGGAATAAGTGTCAATACATTTCAACAAAAATACATCCGACAAAGATGCTATAAACTTTGGAATTCTCAATCACTATAAAGCTTGGATATTAAAACATTTCAATATGCTTAGTACATATCAAAACTTACGGATATATTCAGCTAGCAGAAAATGCTAATACAAACATTCAAACTAATGCTAGCATTAATCCACCTTCAAGCAATATGTAAAATTATATGATTAAAAAATAATGTATACCAGAAAAAATTTGGATTTGTTGCCATATAAAACATTGGGAATAGCAAAACTGGCAATAAGACCTCCAATTTCTTATCCAATCAGAATGCATATATGGTAGTTTTTATTATAAAAAAATATATGCTTTTAATTCCATAGCTCTAACAAGAGGTATTCTCCAAATATTTCGGGTCAAAGGACAACCTAATATGTAGTCAACGAATTATCCATTGCTATAGTCCCTCTATGCCTAAGGCAGGGACTAATAAGGATTCATTTACAAGTTTTTTCTTGTTTATAGATTAACTTGGAGGGTTTGCTAACGAGTTTTATGTTGATACTCTCCCTATATATTTATATTATAAAGGGTCTTTGCAAACTTCTCAAGGTGTCATTGAAGCCCCCCAAAAAAGGGTCTTTGCAAACTTCTCCTCGAATGTAAGGGCAAGGTGTCATTGAACCCCCCCCCCCAAAAAAAGTCACTACCTTGCTTATTAAGGCACGTTACAAGGTTTCAGCTATACATTGACACATCCACTTCAATGTCTAGCATGGATGTTGCAACAGCTCCACGTCAAAATGATTTATATGAGATTTTATGTTATGATTGATTTCCAACCATTGATTGCAAAGATCCTTTAGTTGCATATTTACTGTAGCCACATAATGAGACCGGGGCGCAATCAATGGAGTATCCAGGCGTAGGAACTAAAGAATTTAAAACATAGCATGATTGGCACCCGGAAATCGCAATGAGTTAATAAATGAACGTACCAACAAGTGCAAGAATCCAGGAAGGCGTTTAAAGACATCTCGTTGCAATTTAATGAGTTTTTAACAAAGATTTTGTTATCACTTTTGGGATCACAACTTCATCTGTTCTTTGTACTTATTAATGTAACCAATGCCAAATATTGCTCCTTGAAGTTGGAGTTCATTTCATATTCGTTTTACTTCATTGAATTTAGAATTTGTCAAATCTCTCTATATAAGCAACGATCCATACTCTTGGAAAGGGGGCGAATTATGTGAAGACAGTGCTTGTATTTTAGTGTTTACAATTGTTAATACAAGTTATGTTTTCAGTCCAATTCCTGTGTTGAGTAGTCACTTAGTGTTGTAGTCGAATTCCATCAATCTATCCAGGGAGCAAGGGCCCACTCACCTGTGATAGATTGTTGTTCTTGTATTGTTCTTCGTTATTGTTTATTAGTTTCATCTAATAGTAATAGTATTATTACTGTTCATTTCAGTTCTTGCTTCATTTACTGTATTTAAATTTGCACTTAAAATCTATACAGAGTGTATTCAAATCATTGAAACAAAGTATTGTCTACGGGATTAAAGTCATTTGCAAAAGAATTAAATTACAAACACCTATAGCATACAACCATTCCATCCACAAGATTAGAATGCAACTCTGGAAGATCATCCACAAGACTAGATTAGAATGCAACTCTTGAAGACGAATTAACAATATGTTAGTGCACTTGTTAGCTTATGTCCTTTGTTTGAGTAGTGTGGAGATCTCCTAATTTAATTGTTTATTTACACTATATAATTGCTTTTTCTTTGCAAATAACCTAAATTTTTTTTATACTTTATGATAAAATCTTTGGTTTGTTTTATTCACAAACTATAACAACCATATAAATGAGAAATTTGGTTTTGGATATAGTAATCAGAGAAAAGTAATGTATGATAATGATTGTAGAAACCATAATCATATATATATATATTGAGCTGCTGGGATTTACTCAGAGATCAGTTAATACAAGGATTTAGTTATGTACATACAGTACATCAGTCAATATAAGGATTTTAATCATATATATTGAGCTGCTGGGATACAGTACATCAGTCAATATAAGGATTTTAATCATATATATTGAGCTGCTGGCATTTACTCAGAGATCAGTTAATACAAGGATTTAGTTATGTACATACAGTACATCAGTCAATATAAAGATTTAGCTATGTACATATAGTACACGGTATCTAGCAAGTTTTCCATGACCCCGGGTTGATAATTAAATGCAATAATTAACATTTGTTTTGTTTTGTGACAATAGAGAGGTGGATAATTTGGGTTGATAATTAAATGCAACAATTAACATTTGTTTTGTGACATCAGAGAGGTGGATAATTGGCTTGTCAAGTTTGTGTACTAATTTATTTGATATTAGTTAGAGTTCATATATCTCAAGTTTACACTATTGGGTTATATGTTTGATTTGTCAAATTTGTGTAGTTAGAGTTCATATATTTCAAGTTTACACTATTCTGTTATATGTTTGATTTGGCTTGAGAAAGGTTTTGTTTTTTAACATGTGTAGTTGAAGAAGCATATTAAGTAGAAATATTGTCATTCAGATTTCTCACATGGATAAAGGGGATTTACTATATAATTCCAAGGACTTTTCTCTAATTTATCTCATACATTCAACATTATATGGTTTGTGAATTTATGAAATACAGTTTATTGTTTTTTCTTGTTTTACTCAAGGGGATTATCCCATAAAGAGAAGTGAGAACTTTACTATGGAGAATTTCATGAGTTCTTCCTATTAAGATTGCTTTCCTTATAATTTTACTAGTTTTGTAATGTAGTTTATCTTTTGTCTTTGTCTATCTATTATCTTATTAGAGTGGATAAGGAAAATTGTAGATTTTTTTCTCATTCTTTTTTCTTTTTCTCCTTTCCACCACTATTTTCAAATACAATAGCAAGCACTCACAAATTTCCATCAATAAACCCACAACAAATATTTTGCATCATGAAGTTGGAATCCTACAACTTGTGAAAAACATGAAAGTTGCTTTAAGGAAACATGTGAACTCGTTCTGATAGCTTCTTGTGAAATTTTTTTCACCTCAAGGATGCATTGCAATTGAAAATTGAAACAATGCTTTTATATAATCTATTATTTTATTATACAAAACCATTCCCTTATTATACAAAAGTTTTATTTTTATAAATATAAACTATAATACAAAATCATAAACCTATTAAGACTATTGTGATTATATATATCTTATATTCTATGTTTTTAATTTAAGTTAAATTAAATATATTTTGAGTAAGTCCACTCACATGACATGACCATATTGATATAGATAAATGGTGATTAATAAGTACTTTGATGCATAGCATAAAATGTTGCATAGGACCATATATACATTGTTGTGTTGTATTTGAGGCAATTCAAATCAGATGACATATCACAATGGTTATTGGTAGTTTACACAAATAATTAAAATAAGCAAGTGAAATTGTATCATCCTCTTTATAAAGGTTTCATAGAACTATTAGCATAAAATTAAAAAATTAAAATAAAAGAATTAAATTTTTAGAAATATTTAAGTACAATAAATGAAGATGAATCAAAGTAGATCCATCTTAAATCCTATTTATTATTATACTTTATTTTTATTATTGTTATACTTTTTAATTTTTTTAATGTTTTATATAAAATCTAACATCAAGCTAACTTGACAACATCTCCTTCATGCTAGGCTAAAGCACCTCTCTACTCTAGGTGCAATTAATACCCCTTTAAAAAACATGTAATAATTTATTATTATATGAATTTTATAAAATATTTTGAAATATTTAAATTATGTAATAAAAATTATTATGAAATAACTAACTTATATAATAAAATTTATTATGATGATTAACGTCAATTGAGACATAATTGATCTATCCTTAAGAGGGTAAGAGATTAGTTGCAATTCTTTAAAAAAAAAAATTGTGCTAGAAAATTATTAAGAGAAGTTTTTCAAGATCACCATAGATTTGTTGAGTTAAAAGGTTTGGAACGTTGGTAGTTTGATAAATATTTTGAAATTGAGATCTAATATGGGTATAGGTTGGACAATCTAAGAGAGTTTTTTTCATCTTTAACCTTTTTAGTGTCATAATGGGGACACACTCTTTCATCCCATGAAGTTTTAGGAATTGACTAAAGTCAAATATCACTATGGAGCTCCTGAAGATTTGTTCTTATCTTAGCAATGTTTATTTTTTTCTTTACACTTGTCAAAACACATGGCAAAATAGAGAGATAATTTTGATCTTCTATATTATGGTTGATTACATTATTATAAGATCTTAATTTTATCTTTTCTAACTCTTTGTCACACCATATTTTCTCTCTAAATTTTGATTTAATGATATCTTTAATAGTATCCTTATTCTGTAGAATTTTTAGGTCGTTACAACTGGATTTCTAAGCAATTTTAAGAAGTCTCTTCTCTTCCATGTTGTTTAACTTGTTCTTATATATTAGATATGTAGTCATAGCCATTTTCTCAATGGGGAAAGACTTGCCTCTAAGAGGAGGATGAGATATGATGTATTTCCTTTAATTTTGAGATTATAGGTTATAAAACTCTTTTGGATTTGCTCTATCTTTCTATAGGATTCATGAGAGATAATGCATTCACACAATTAACATACATATAAAATAACAGGTGTGAATTTCTTCTTATTTCATATCCAAAAATTAATTGATTGACAATTGTTTGAGAAATTTCTTTTTATCCAAATATCCTTTAAATTGTTTTCAAACTCATAATAAACTTTACATTCCCAATAATCATTTTCTCAATACTATAATCATCAACATAAATAAAAATAATTATAATCATATATATTTAGGTGTAAATAAAAAATGGATCAAATAAACTAATAAGAAAATATAAACAGCTAACATGCCAATGCATTGACAGCAATAAAAACTCAGATTTAAATGACCACGAATGCCTTTACGCCTGTAATAACTCAACTCATGTTATACATGGCATGTTGACAACTATAAAATGACTGCTACTCACTCCAATTCTGCCATGAAACTTGTCATTTTTAGGAGAAAACAAATCACTCCCCTCCCCTGCAATTCTGCCATGAAACTCGTCATTTTTAGGCAAAAATAAATCACTGCCACTACACTCCAATTCTGCCATGAAACTCTCCAATTCTGCCATGAAACGACTGCCACTCCAATTCTTCCATTTTTAGACGGAAATATGTGATTTATTTTATATCACTGCGACTTCACTCAACTCCACTCCAATTCTGCCATGAAACTCGTCATTTTTAGGCAAAAATATGTGATTTATTTTATTAAAAAAAAAAACAGTGCATGTTAATTCTAATAGTAAATACAGGTTATTTAAGAATGGTTTTTGCTTGTAACTGTGAACTTTGGATGAAACGACTACACCAGGATGGATGCAAAGATCTGGCAAGAGCTCCCGGAAGACTTATTGCTTATGATTTTAGGAAGGCTTCCCGTTAGACATTCTGTCAAACTGAGAACTGTCTGTAAACGATGGAATCATCTGTTGTGTTGTCGTGATACCCTCCAAAGAATAATGGACGCTAACTTGCCTAATCCCATGCCCCCCATGAGTCCCATTCCTGGGTTTTTGGTTCAGACCTGGACATTTGCTCAGCATCTTGAAACGTGGGTTATAGAAGGGAATGGTTCAGAGGTTTACAGAGTTCGTTTGCGACAGCGCGTTGTTATGGATGCTTGCAACAACCTCATCTTCTGCTACAATCGAACAGATGGCGATCATTCCATAGAAAATCCTGCTACCAGGACATCCAGACGCCTCCCTCGTCCTCCTGACGGATACGACTGGTGGTTCAACGCCATGGCTTTTGATGCTTCCA
>ML778840.1:474897-504020 GCA_009831015.1 Picea engelmannii
AATTGAATTTTTTCATGATTTAGAAAATATAATGAATCTTTTTCCTCATTTAAAGAATATAATAGAATTGTTAAAAACTAGACCATATGAAATATATTAGTATTTTTTTAATATGTAAATTCTACTACTCACAGATCATCTAATTTTATTTGTTAATGAATTTCTATCTAGATTATTTGCTTTAAATTCCACTACATTTATAACTATTGTTACAACATTTTTGATTAGATAAGTATATAAAATAACACTTCATATAATTGTAACACCATTTCTTAAATTTCAACATAATATTTTTTTTTTCCTATTTTGTTTCAATAATTAGGATGGCATTGCTAAATCAATGAAAGGGAACCATTACTTTTATTAGGCATTGCTAAATCTATGAAAGGAAACAATTACCTTTATTATGTATAAAAGGATTTGTTTTCAAGATTTTCTTGTCCATATCATCTGAGTATGTAGGAGTGGTTTTTTCATGCATCACTTTAAGAAAACAGTTGTAATGTTGATTAGTTTGTAAATAATATTTGTGTGTATTAATGATGTTGATTTTGTTGTAAATAAGATCTTTTCATGTAAGTTAATGTTTACATTCAAATTTGAAATATTGAATGTTTTTTTAAGTTTTTTAAAATTCTAATAATTTAAATGTTAAAATAATTTCCATTATTAACGGAGAAAAGTTTACATTGTTTGTTAAATATTAATTCAAAAGACTTTATTGAATTTCATTTTGATAAATGAATGTTTTCTCCATACTCCTAATTTATTTCCCTCTTCATAAAATCAAGGGCTCTCTGTAAATGATGTAATTACATGTTGAAGAATAATGAATGTTAAACTTTCTTATAATTTTCATGAGTTTCATCTCTGTTTTTTTCATTTAAATCTATATAAATGATCAAGAAGATTATGAAACATATTATGGTTTTTCGTTTAGATCTATATAAATGATCAAGAAGATTATGAAACATGGATTATATAAATAATCATTAGAATTATGAAACATGTTCGGGTTTTCATTTAAATTTATAAAAATGATCATGAAGATTATGAAACATGGGTTATAGAAAGGGGATATTAATGTTCGTAACATCTACTATTTTAGTGTTAAAGTCATTTACCCTTATTATACTAAGCTTCTTTCTAAATGAAAAGGATCCTTCCAAGGAATTCAAAAAGAAAATCATATTACTATATTAACAAAGTATAACCAATAGGTTAATGTCAACAAATATATGGTAAATCTTTCACATATCATCCAAACAAGTTTCTTAATGAATCTCCATCTTAGCTACTTTTCTTTGAATGCAACACCATTTTTCAATGATATTTGAATACAACACAATTTTTCACTAGAGAAGTGGATGTAAAAATGACATGTTTCTAAAAGTGGTGAATTTCTCACTCATAATCATTATATTTATTTTTTTACTATATATTTTTAATTGTTTTCAAATGATGAAGTAAATCAAATTTTATATCAATATGAAAATGTTAAGAATGTTCATGGAACATGTTTGAATTGAGTTTTCAAAGTAAAATAAATTTGTATATATGTAATTTATCAAATATTTTATAGAAAAAAGGTTTAAACTTAATTTTTTTTATTGATAAGAAATTGTGAGTAGATTTATGTGAAGTTAATAAGTAGTAGATCTACAAAAGAAAGTCTAAATTTAATTCTTCTATTGATGATAAATTATGAATAGATTTATGTGAAATTGATCTATAAATAATATCAAATAAAATACTCCATATAAAAATATAAAAAGATTTTATATAACTATATTGCAACATCTAAAAAATAAATTTTTAATTTATTTATAAAACTCATAAAATAAAAAAATCCATATAAAAATAAGAAAAGATTTCTTATAACTATATGGCAACCAAAAAAAGAGTTCTGAAAAACTTTCTTATAATTATATTGCAACATAAAATGTCTAAAATTTTAATGATGAAAATAATTTATGAATAGAGTTATAGTATATTAATAACTAAAAAATTCATGGAAAACTTTCAATAAAAAAATGTTGTATACAAATCTGAAAAATTTAATTTTAACTATATTACAACACATTAAATATGAGAATAAAACAAATAACCCTAATAATTCATCTCAAACAATAATGACTCGAATAATAAAAGATGAAAAAAAACTCCACTCATGCATAATTTGAGTATATAGGAATGGTTTTTCATAAACAAATTTTCTTTGAATGCTATTTTTTTTTAATAAGAATTTTCCATGTAGAAATATCTTCTTTACATTTTAGTTTTCGAATATTGAAATTTAAATATTACACCTTTTTTTTTTAGTAATTTTTGTTTTCTATGGAAGAACATATTTCTACATTATAATTTTAGAATGTTGAAATTTAAACGCTGCACTTTGTTTCCTAATTTCCATTATTGGTGGAGGAAAGCTCATTTGGTTAGAAATATGTGAAAGATATTAACCAACTTTATTAGCATATCAATGGTGAATTTCCTTTTAGTATGCATGGATTTTTTCTTTATACAGCTAATTCATTAGTTCACAACAATATTTGGTCCCTATGTCTCTTTCTCTTCTCAAGGATTTACAATGAGATTTTTCTCTAAACATTGATCCTCATTTAAACAAACATTCAATATCATGTTACTTTCACTAATCTATCATTAGGCATTGTTCATTACAAAAATACTTTAACACATTGTTGTTATCATTGAGTTGGTTCTCAATTTTGCACAATACATGAGATTATGAATGGAGAAACTCCTTCAAACTTTTTATGTAATATCTTCTCCATTATTGGTGGAGAAAATCTCATTTGGTTAGAAAATATGTGAAATATCTTAACCAACTTTATTTCCAAATCACTCATTTTAGTATGCATTGATTTTTTCTTTATGCACCTAATTCATTAGTTCATTTGCTTAATTTTTGTACTGGCCCCTTCAAACATACAACAATATTTGGTCCCTATGTGTCTTTCTCTTCTCAAGGATTTACAATGGCATTTTTCTCTAAACATTGATCCTCATTTAAAGAAACATTCAACATCGTGTTACTTTCACTAATATATCATTGGGTATTGTTCATTGCACAAATACTTTAACACATTGTTGTTATCATTGAGTTGGTTCCTAATTTTGCACAATACATGAGATTATGAGTGGAGAAAATCCTTCAAAATTTATGTAATATCATTGATCTGGATACTACCTTGAACATAAGGGACAACCAAAGGATCGAGACATCATCATGGTTATGATAATAATTCAAGTTACTTTAGCAATGAAAACAACAAAAAATAAAACATATTTTCAATTAGCCAATTTAATGTAATATTTTTGAAGGGGATGTGGAGGAAATCACATAAATTATAGCAAATAACAAAACACATCATAAATACAAGAATACTTTGAGGAAAATGATCATATTTTCCTTCTTTTAAGCACTTTAGACACTTTAAAATAAAATTATTTATAGAGATAAAGAACATCAATTAGAAAATTAATTGATGGCCTAATTCATTGTAACAACCCTAATTGTTATGACCCCATGTGACGCAAAGTAAGTGCAAAAACAATTTTTTTTTATTTAAGCAGGAAGGAAATCAACGACAATAATTAATCAACACGACTTGATGATGAAAACAACTTACACATCCAGGCAACAGACAACAATGACCCAACGTACTATCACATCATGCAACCAAACGAAACATGCAATAATAAATAGACAGATAAAAATGGCTACTTGCCCAACACAAGCAAGATAACGCCTACAAGCTAAAGGCCGACATCAACAACTTGACACATCAGCTTCGACGACCAGTAACTAGAAACCTCTATGGCACGCTAAACCAACCACATTAAGGCATTATAGAACCAAGTACCAACATCAAATAAAATGAACAATACGCCCACATCGAGAAGCAAAAGACTCCGACCAGGTTATCATTCATGTCTATCCATCAGGGCGTGCAATGATCCCATCATCATGAATCATGCCATCACAAGGCAATAGGTGTGATAGTAACCATGGCACAACATAACATATCTAGACCTTTGGCCCAAGCTAAAATCCAACGCAATAGGAGACTAAATTATTGTCAAAAATACAAGAAGACTATAGCCAAGCACCCGATTAACAAGTCAACAAGACGCAAGGTGACGTCATTCAATATTTAAATTGCACGACCAACCGAAGAATTCTTGTTTTCCTATGAGGCACAGTTTTCAAGGAAGTCTCCCACACTGTAAAACATAAATAAATTTAATAATATCTAAAAATTCACGTGCATGGATATTCTATTTAAATTCCCTATATAATAGAATTTTATAGAAAGCTAGCTTAATCTTATGTGATATAAGAAACTAGTACTTATATTTTGTTAAGCCAATAATGCTTACCATCATATAAAGATAAACAAGTAAATTGATATATTAAGAACATGAATACAAGGTTTTTTTTTTTGGATTAACAAAGAACTTCCACATCATCTTATCTGCCAATTTAAAATAGTTGTTCAGAAATCCCTGTCCATTAATAAAATCGTTGTCAAAAATTGTTGTCTAAAAAAAATCATATCTAAAAAGGAGATTGTTGTTTAATGATGTATTACTATCCATTAATAATATTGTTGTCTAACACTAATGATATTGTTGTCTAAAATATATTGTTATCCCTTAATGAGATCATTGTCTAACAAACTGAAAGCTAATAAAGATATTGTTGTCTAATAATATATGGTTATCCATTAATGAGATAGTTGTTTAAAAAAATGAAAGCTAATAATGATATTAACACTAATGATATATAATAATTATATTGTTGTCTAAAATATATTGTTGTCCCTTAATGAGATCCTTGTCTAATAAAATGAAAACTAATAAAGATATTTCTGTCTAATAATATATTGTTGAGCGAAAATATGAGTTCGCTGTGTGTTATGATATCACCATTTAATATGATAACGATGCGTAGTGTGATATCGTTGTGTAAAATGATATCGTTGTGCAATATATATCAATGTCATTTAACTGCATGATAATGTCGCACATTAAATAGATGATGATGTTGTCTATCAACCATATGATATGGGTATCCTTTAAAAGTATGATATTACTGTCTTATTAAATGTATAAATCACTATCCAAAAACATAGAGTATAATATGCTAACAATAATATCGCTATCCAAAAATGCAGAGTATAATAATGCTATCAAAAAACGTAGAGTATAATAACGCTATTAAAAAACGCAGAGTATAATATGCCATCCAAAAACTCAGAGTATAATATGATATCCAAAAACGCAGAGTATAATATAAAATATGTTGTCAAACATAGTCATAAAACGCAGTGATGTTCTGGCAAAAACGATTTGGAAAAAACTATTTGGGAAAGACAATTTCTTCAGAGATTAATCCTTCAAAGATTAATCATTCAAAGGTTAAACATTCAAAATGCAGAGTTTAAACATTCAAGGATTAATCATTCCAACACAGAGTTTTATCATTCTTGGATTGATCATTCAAATCGTAGAGTTTAAAAATTCAGGGATTAATCATTCAAACAGAGGGTTTAAACATTCCAAAGAAACGCAAAATTGATCATTCAAGGAAAAGAAGAGGTAATCATTCAATAGAAATGCAAATATAATCAATCAAGAAAATGCAGAGATACTCATTCACAAAGATGGCACAAGGATTAAAGATCAATCAGAAAAGAAAAACGCAGAGATAAGTAAGGGATAGATAGCTGGGAGAAATTTATCCTTCACTTATTATCCATGCACAGGAAAGCAGGGCATTTGAATCTATAATTATTTAAACACCGAAGTGACGACCTTTGATTCTTCTCCTAGATGCCTGCTCAGGAACATACTAATAACTTAAGAGATAAGGGAAAAAGATAAAAACACAATTTTCTTCGTATTAATCAATAAAAACAAACACAGAGAATTCATTGCAATCAGGGGTTGGTTTCACCATAGTAAATCAATTCAAAATACAATGATCATAAGGATGGGATGACTTTAATTTTTTTTATCATTAAAAGCTAGGCTCATCAAGACAAATTGTTGAAGATAAAAATGAAATCTTTGGATAGTGTTACACTGAATAAAACATAATATTTAACATAGTATAAGTACAATACTGAAGGCGCATGAAAAATATTTAAACTACCATTCAATAAAAATATACACATGTGTATAATATCCAAATGTGAAATCTCCAAAGTTGTTGTCCCGTGCGTGCTCCATCTAGCTCTTGCTTTCTAATCGATGTGACCTCATCGGTACCTCCTAACTAACGCTAGGGGTACTCTTCTTCCCCCTAAACACCCTAGCCAAAAATGGGCCACACACACAATACCAGAGAATGCTATCACCCAGCTCGCCTCACAAAGTCGAGCTACCACTAGTTACTCGAGCTGGGTATCCCAACTCCCACAAAAGAAAGTTCAGTCAAGATAAAATTTCAGCAGCGTAACGTTACACAAAAAGATGAGAGATCCATATTCCTCTCCTCCATCCTTTTTATAGATTTTTTAAGTAATTAGTTTCCCAAATTCTCATTAAATTACTTTTTTAGTTAATTAATTTCGAAAAACCTCCCCCGTACAAATGTTGCCCGATCCCCTAGTTGCACTAGAAAATAAATTTTATTAATTAATTAAATATTTCTATTTCCCTCATCCACCTAAGTGCATTCCTAAAAATTCTCCTCGATGTCCCAAAATCCCCTTACACTTCTTAAATGACTTACACCTTACTTAATTCCTAGCTGAGTTCACAATTAGAAAGTTCCAAAGGAAAAATTTCTTACTAAGTTAGACATTCAACTTTTTATTCACGTTTCCCCTTTTCTTTAAGTTTCCTATTTATTTTAAGTTTCCACCTTTTTCGTTTTTAACTAAAAATCAATTTAGAAAGTGTATATAAAACAACCATTTACCCTTTTTCCTTTTTAATTAAAAATTAATTGAACAAGTGTAGATAAAAAAACAACCATTTACCCTCTTTTCTTTTTAACTAAAAATTAAATTAGCAAATGTAGATAAAAAAAACCATTACCCATTTTTAAAAATTTAATCCTCCATTATAATTTTGAATTTCTTACTCCCCTTCTTATATCATATGCGTCCTCCCAGGTCGCCAAGTGCAGACTATAGTTGTCGCACTTGACCTTGACATGATCTACTATTCGATGCAGTAATTGTCGAATGCGATGGTCCAGGATGCAAATTGGCTCTACCATGAGTGCACCCTCGTCATATACCTACAAGGAACTCATGTCAATAACATGTGTAGGATCACTAACATAATGTCTCAAAACATATACATGAAAAACATTGTGCATATGCCTCAAAGAATCAGGCAAGGCTAGTCGATAGGCCACGAGCCCCTTCTTTTCCACAATATCGAAAGGTCCCATGAACCTAGGAGAGAGTTTAGCACCCTTTCCAAAATTGATCAAACTCTTATGCGATTTCACCCACAAGAAGACTCGATAGCCAACTTAGTAACTATGGTTGACATGATGCACATCGACATAACTCTTATGTCGATCCTGCTCTTCCTTGATCCTTTGTATTATTGTTTGCATTTGATCTTCCATTTTTTGGATCACTTCTGGTCCCACCAGGACCTTATCCTCAAGCCGATACCAACTCAAATACATCAGACATGGTGGACTGTAAGGAAACTCGAAAGGCGCCTTCTTGATGGTGCTTTGATACTTGTTGTTATATGCGAATTCTACCAGTGGGAAGAATTCTTCCCAACTCTTATGTTGGTCCATCACGTACATATGCAACATGTCCTCCAAGATTTGGTTTGTTTGTTCTATCTTCCCTTTTGTCTCTGGGTGATACACGGTACTAAAGTTAAGTTGGGTTCCAAAGGCCTCTTGGAAACTAGTCCAAAATCGTCCAGTAAACACCGATCCTTGATCAGATATGATCCACTTAGGCATGCCATGTGACATCCCCAAAAATAAAGTATTTTTGAAATTCAAAATTTGTTAGAAAATGATTCCATTTTTAGTAAATTCGAATTTGGAAATTTTTTTCCATTTATGGCAATTCCGAATTTCAAATTTGATAAATTGTAATTAATTATTATGACTGTTGGGAAGAGACCTGATTTGACCCAACTAGCTATTTGACAATGACACTTGTATGTAAAAATATTATTGTTTTAATTATTGCAAGAGGACAAATGGAACATCCATGTTAAATTTAGCTGTCCATGACTCCATGAGTGGGGAACATGTTGAAACTACCCCTGGGCTGATTGTTACAACTGGAAAATCAAGGATTTGGCCATTGGCAGCCCCTAAAAATCAGGGATTTAGAAAGCTGCGAAAATTCCCAAGGGAGGGAAAAGACCTAGGAAAAAATATTGGTTGGATAAATAGCATATGTGAGGAGACAAGACATTGCCTAGTACGCTGGAAAAAGGAACTACTGTATACCTGTTGTTATGAACACTGAATATTGAGTGTGAGGCAAGGAGAGGACTGCAGATAGATGAAACATTGTTGAAGAGGAGATTTCAAGTTCTCCCTTATGGATTCATGGTCAGGCTAGGGGGTGGATTGGGCAAGTGATTTGGCTACCCTGTCCTACGGTTGGGAGGAACGTGGTTGTTCCCTTTGTCATCCCACAAATTGGTTCAGATATGTATTATATTCCTTCTCTGTTTGGGATGATTAAAATTGATTTATTGGAATGTATTTCATTTAGATGTGGAATAATCTTATGGATGAATTCTGTTCGCCCTTGTAGAAGTATAAAACTGATCGATTTTCACCAAATTTAGTTTTGCGTATTTTGTCGTCTTGAATACAAAATGAATAATGTAGTCATCCTTTTATGTATGAAAGAGTATGTATGGAAATTTATGAAACTTATTCGATGGACTAAATTATTGCTAAAGATATATACATACTTATGCCAGAACTAGCATGGAGCAATAATTATTCCTTATATAAATACATGAAGATATTTCACACAGGCATATACATATCTATATATACATAAATATGTCTTTGCATAGTCGGCAATAGACAATATAGAAGAGAATTCAKATGCAATGTTGATAAAAAAAAATTATATATTTATGTACAGATATGTTTTATACTCTGTAAGKAAATATTAATTTCAGCAGGCTTCCAATTGCRATAATAGAAGAATTTACAAAATGGTAGGAACTATATGAAAATAATTTGATTTTACATATCCTTTCCTTCTTGACAAACGCTACCGTGGGTCATCTAGAAAGGCACTGTAACATTATAAAACACTGCACACCTTTCCAGAATTCTAGGCGAGAGGACCTAACCATTACCAAAAAACCCACAGAATAACCAAGAACGACCAATATATATATATGTGATTACATATGCATAACGAAAACTAGTCCAGATATAATTAACAGAGTTGGGGACTTTCAATCTACTTGATATACTAATAGACTCAGGCCTGTATAATTACCCAATGCGTGGATCCGAGCAATCCCTTTATGACCGGAAATAATAATATAACTTCAGATAGTTTGTATATACAGAAGTAAGGTGAAATTTGAAATGAAACAAGTGGTCTGTCTAATTATTACAAGATCAAACTGAAATGTTACAACTGTAAACGTAAAGTGTTACACATCCAGTACTTTTATTTTTCCAAGGGCCTACGATGATAAAGATTCAAGGCAGAGTTACAAGAACGAAAGAATAAACATCATGCTATTCATAGTATCAATTAATTCCAATATAACAAAAGAATTTAGATTGTATTTTCCATTCCAAAATGTCGAGTTAGGGACCAGTAAAGAAATCCGACTAAGCCTCTCAGTCAGACCTTTAGTTTTACGGTCAAATCTCGTATTGGACCATGAAAACAATTTTTACAGAGATAACAAAAAATGGAAAAACGAACACTCTCTACCACAGAGGGTTAAACCTTTCTTCTACGTTGAATGCCTAGGCTTCTTGGAAAGGGAAGAACGAAACCGGAATACCTCTTACACGGGTGACATAAGTTGGCTACTTCATAACTTCGTGTGATTGAAAACCTTGTACATTGCAAAAAGGATCTTTATAATTTTGATAAGAGGATTTAAGTTAGTAATAAGAAATAATAGCCAAAGTAATACTTATCTGTAGGGGTTCGACATCCTTCACCATTGCAACGAACCACGTGCCTTCCAGAATGAGAAGGGAGAAGGGACCCAAAATCTTCTTGGTGGGTACCCTCACAAGAATCAGAGAGACCTACCATTAGCATTAAGGACCAGTAAATAACCAAAGGAAATTTTACATATATATATATATATATAGGTCACACGACAAGCATAAACCAACATTTAATTCAAAATAAATTGTATAGATAGGATGCTTCGGAACATTAAGAAATATCAATAAATCTATCTTGCACCCATTGGAATTTGTTAACTAAGGGAGGAGAATACGGAGACAGTACATTGCCAAGAGTCCCAGTCATGCATGCTCTTTTGAAAATACGTTCTGATTCATAAGAAAATGGCCGTGAACAGAATGAACACAATTGTTCTTAGGATATATTCTTGCAGGGTAGAAGTCTTGTGGTAAGGATCTGCTCGACTATTAATTTCATGGGCAACTTTCAAACAAGAAAAATTATAGTCGCATGTCTTTCGTTGAATAGTTTGGGTAAACAGATGATCCGAGAATAAAATTTCCTAACAGACACCCAACCAGGATAGGAAATGGAATTCCAGGCTTTCCATGGGATTCACTTATAAGCATAGCAAATTAGGCACATACGAAACCCTAACCTAATAAATTTCAGAGTCATGATTCTGACGAGGCACAGTGTATGCTAGGACAGAGAGAAACCCAATACTCGAACCAGTGAATACAAAAGGTGACTAAAAGAAAAACCTTTGAACAAAATGATACCCATGCGAATTATGGGAAGGAAATAGAAGGAACAATAAGTCGGAAGGGCCTTACAGAGCGTTTAGATAAAAGTTACAACAAAGGAAAAAGTCACTTACCGATAGGAGGAGTAGTTCTGGGAGGCGCTCCTTCTCACCATACTCATCACACCAAGAGAGGCCCATAAAAAAAATGGGAAATGTAGGGCCAAATGCACAACAAACTAGCTCCAAAATGACAATAAACAACCACTTTTACCTTGAAAAACGAACCCCACATGTATTGAATACGATGAGTACAATAGAGAACACACCATGTGATAAGAGTGACTTGGCGTGTTTGGGTTTGATGAAGGTACAGGATGGGCCCTCGTCCCTCACCCACCTCCTTTAATGGCCGGTCTGATATTAACTCCCGACTGTCAAACCTCTTGACATACTTAATTCATTTTACGAGGACAAGGGTGGCCTCCTCGAAACCTACGTTTGAAAACATTAACCTTTCATTACTACTAGTCCAGTTGGTACCGGTAGTTAGACTTTGCTTAAAACATGTAAATTTTAACCAACTGTCATCCTAGAGAGTGCGCCTAACTAGAAAAATACTTAGACTGTGTTGAAAAGGAAAGACTCTTAGTCAACCATAATTTACCAAGGGGACCATCGAAACCTTAGTTACTTTTGGGAAGCCACATAGCTGAACATAACAACGAAGAAAATAAATTTGTCAATCTTTATTATGTATATAATGTATTATAGGTGGTCTTGGGGTTATAGACTTGCGCGTATGTTTTACAGGAAATGCTAGGACCCTTATTCTTAGGCCTATATGTCACTTCCACTTTATTCCAAGTATAACTTATAATTCCTTGCTAAAGTTAGTATAACTTATAATTCCTTGTCAAAGTTAGTATGAATTAAATGAAAGTTGAGAAGAGAATATTGGATGATGGATCTGTCATGTTAAGAAAGGGAAAGTGAATACACTAGGTATCAGAATTTAACAAGTAGGAAAAAAGAAATTTCTCGAGTCTGCTTTACAGATTTAGGGCCTAATACCCCTTAGAAGAATTTTTTTTTATTATGAAATTGAGGTCTCGTACATATGGTATCAGAGAAAAAAGGTTACAACACTAGACCTGAATAGGTCCACATTATTTGCTTAGCATATATTTCAATTTAGGCAAAACTAATAAACCTTTTTGAAATAAACAAAAAACCCTTTTTGTTTTGTGTGAATTATGGCAGCTCAGGATGATGCAGAAATCAGAATGGAAGGAAATCCGGAACAGGGACCTCCTAGATATCCAAGACAAAATAGTGACAGAAGCTCACCTACTGAAGTACTGGAAACAATGAGGAATCTTATTGTTGAACTGCATGTTTTCAAAGAAGACAATGAGAAACTAAAGAAGGCACAATAGGAACAACAAGAAATAAATGAAGTCTTGTTGCTCATCATAGTGACAAAGAAAATCCCAAAGGACGGTAATCATGAGGAAGAATTCAGTAAAAGGGCCTCCAAGAACTCTGGTCCTAAAGCAAAAAAAGAGGACAACTCATCTAAGGGTACCCCTTCAACTGAAGATAAAGAAAAACTAGACAAAAAAAGGAAACATGTAGATCATCTTGAAGGGGAATTCAAGAAGATTAAACTTGCTACATTTGATGGGGAATCCAGAACAGGAGAGGAAGCTGAAGCATGGTTATTAGATATAAAAAAATATTTCCAAATATACAACTATTCCAGAAATATGAAAGTCATAATGGACATTTACAACCTAAAAGGAAAAGCCAACATCTGGTGGCAAGATCTGAAATTGGAGAAGGGCTTAAAAGAGAAACAAATGGAATGCTTTGATTTCAAGAAATATTTCAAGAAACAATACCTATCTGAAATCTACTATGAAAGGAAAACAAAAGAATTTTATGAGTTACGACTTGTTCAGATGTCAATGGAGGATCTTATAAACAAATTTATGGAATTACTAAGGTTTGTACCTTACATCCGGGAGGACAAGGTAAAAATCCAACGATTCTTAAGTTGTTTACCATAGTCCTACAGGGACAAAATTGAGTTTGATAATCCCAAGTCCTTGAGTGAAGTATTCAGGAAAGCACGAATGTGCTATGACCAATAAAAACAATGGGCAGAGTTTCCCAAAGCTTGAAAGGATAAGAAAAAAGATCGAATGAACCAATGGAAGAAGGGATACCAACCGGCTCCATATCAAAATGCAGCAAAAAGTTTTATGAGAAAATACTTTCACTTCAACTATTTGAATATGCAAGGCAGTGGTAAACCAATAAATCTGGGAATGAAGAAGTTTGGGGACAGTCCCCATGAACCATTAAAGTGTTGGGAATGTGGAGAACCTCATCTAAGGAGGAACTGTCCACGCTTAACTTCATAAAACAAAAATGTTGTTCATAATTTGCAGGAAGCCTCGAAGGTGGGAGATGTGGGTAGGATCTTGCATCGGATAAATGCAGCCGTAGATGGTCAGAAAGCTGACCACCAGTCCTTTGTGGTAGAAATCGAAGGTAAAATCAATAACACTCAAATTTCTGTTTTAATTGATCCTGGAGCTATGTTAAGTTATATCACTCTTGGTGTAGTAGAATCAAATAAACTTAAGAAACTGAAGCACGCAAAATCATGGATGGTACAATTAGAAACAGGAACAAAACGGAAATTGGTTGACTTCATTCCTGATTTTGAATTCAGTTTAGATGGTAAAAACATAAAAACGAATATGAATATTCTTTTACTAGGATCATATGATGTGATTGTCAGAATGGATTGGTTGGAAAAGCACAAAATAGTTCTAGATTGTTATACAAAGACACTTAATTATAAAGATGAGTATGAAACTACTAGATACCAAAACCAGTATCAGTTAGACAAGTCTCAACAATGCAATTCAAGAAATGCATAAGAAAGGGTTGCCAATTTTACACCATCCAAGTAACGAATCTGCTAGGAAAAGAAGATAAGCCAAAGTTAGAAGACTTTTCTGTCCTACATGAATTCAGAGACATGTTTGTTGATGAGATACCAAAATTACCTCCTATAAGGGAAATAGACTTCTCCATAGACCTGCTACCTGGTTCAACCCCTATCTCTAAAGAACCGTACCGAATGAGCTTACCAGAATTGACAGAATTAAAAATACAATTACAGGAATTGTTGGACAAAGAGTATATCAGACTGGGTGTGTCACCATGGGGGGAACCAATTCTCTTTTTGAAAAATAAAGACGGTACTATAAGACTTTGTATCGATTATAGACAATTGAATAAAATGACTATTAAGAACAAGTACCCCTTACCCAGGATAAATGACCTATTCGATCAAGTAGGTGGAGCCAAGATCTTTTCGAAATTGGATTTATGATCTATTTATCATCAAGTTAGGATAAAGTATGAGGATATAAGAAAAACAATTTTTCGAACAAGATATGGATACTACGAATTCGTAGTCATACCTTTCGAACTCACTAATGCACCAACCACATTTATGTGCCTGATGAACAGTATTTGCAGTCAGTACTTAGACAAATTCGTACTAGTATTTATCTATGATATTTTGGTCTATTCTAAAAAAAAGGAAGAACATGAAGAACACTTAAGAATAGTTGTGCAAACGTTGAGGAGACACAAATTGTACGCCCAATTTGATAAGTGTGACTTTTATCAAAATAAAATACAATATCTAGGACATGTAATTTCAGCAGAAGGCATTGTCGTCGATCCTGAGAAAATAAAATCCATCATGGAATGGTTGGTACCTAAGGATGTAGCGGATATCCAGTCATTCATGGGAATCACCGAATATTATCACCGATTTATAGAGGGGTTTTCTAAGATAGCCTACCCTATCACGTCATTACAAAAGAAAGGGACCAAGTTTAACTGGTCACAGAAGTGTCAAGACAGCTTTAAAAAGCTGAAGGAATTATTGACAACGACACCCATATTGAAGGTAGCAGACCCAGATAAAGACTTTATCGTATGTTTTGATGTGAGTAAAGAAGGGCTAGGTGGTGTCCTAACTCAATAAGGACACATGATTTGTTACGAGTCTCGGAAATTAAAATAACATGAACAAAATTATGTCACTCATGAATTAGAACTAGCAGCAGTAATACATGCCTTAAAAATGTGGCGACACTATATAATGGGTAGAAAATTTCTATTATTGATGGATAATAGTAGTTTGAAATATCTATTTAGCCAACCCGATCTTAATGCAAGGAAATCAAGGTGGCTATCCTTTTTGAGGGAATTCAACTTCGAGGTCAAACATATCAAGGGTAATCAGCAAGGTAGAAAGTGATTTGGAACCAAGAATAAGGACGACAGGTATTAATGACGAAAATTACACTAAGATAATGGCAAAATTACAAAATAGGACTGCAAACTCAGATAAACTAGATATGAGTATCGAAAAAAATGGACTATTACAATTTAAAAATAGACTCTACATACCAGATTCAATAGAGTTAAAGATAATAGTCTTGAATGAAATACATAAGAAACTGTATTCTGGCCATCCAGGATACCAGAAAATGATAACAACACTTAGAAAACTATTTTACTGGCCTAATATGAAGGGTGAAAAAACAAAATACTTGGCTAGGTGCCAAGATTGCCAACAGGTTAAGGCCGAACACTAGCATCCAGCTAGCTTATTACAGCCATTACTAGTGATATAATTGAAATGGGAGACCATATCGATGGAATTTTTATAGGTTTGCCTAAAACTCAGAAACATAATGATTCTATTATGGTGGTGATCGATAAAATCAGTAAGTCTGCACACTTTATTCCCATGGAATCTACTTTTAAATATATAAACATCGTTGAAATATTTATGAAAGAAATTTTTAGACTGCACGGTATTCCTAAAATGGTGATCTCAGATAGAGACGTAAAATTTACATCCACTTTTTGGAAAGAATTGTTTGCAGGGATAAATACTAATTTGAATTTCATCATGAGTTACCATCCACAAAAGGATGGACAGACTGAACGAACAAATCAGATCATAGAAGATATGTTCTGCATGTACGTAAGAACAAAACCAATTAAGTGGGAAGACTACCTGTACTTGGTAGAATTTGCATATAACAACGGGTACCAAACTTCGGCTAAATTGAGCCCCTTTGAGGTACTGTATGACATAAAGTGTACGACACGGTTGAAAGACTCATGGTTGGACCAGAAATGTTCCAAGAAATGGAAGGTACGGTAAGAAAGGTGAAACATAACTTAAAAGAGGCACAGGATAGATAGAAAATTTATGTGGACTAGAAAAGAAGACACTTGGAATTTCAAGTGGGAGATCATTTTTACTTAAAAGTCAAAGCTCGAAAGAGTTCACTAAAACTAGGGAACTGTGCCAAGTTGGCACCCAGGTTTTGTGGGCCCTTCAAGATACTAGCTCGAATTGGACCCATAGCATACCAACTTGCACTTCCAACAAATCTAAGAATTCATAATGTATTTCATGTTTCCTTGTTGAAAAAGTATGTTCATGACCCTACTCATATGATTGATTGGAACTTGGTGCAGGTGGAACCAGAAGGCGAGTTCCAGGCAGAACCCCTGCGCATTCTAGAATGGAGATAAATAACACTTCAGAACAGAGTCATTGCTCAGGTAAAGGTGCAGTGGAAGAACTTTAGTCCTGAGGAGGCCACTTGGGAGTTAGAGGGAGATTTGCAGAAATATCATCCACTCATATTCCGAGAAAGGAAAAAACAATGAGAAAAGTGTTTTATTGAAGGGAGAAAGGATGTGACATTCCCAAAAATAAAGTATTTTTGAAATTCAAATTTTGTTAGAAAATATTCCATTTTTAGTCAATTCGAATTTGGAAAATTTTTGCCATTTATGGAAATTCCGAGTTTCAAATTTGATAAATTGTAATTAATTATTATGACTGTTGGGCAGAGACCTTATTTGACCCAACTAACTATTTGACTATGACACTTGTATGTAAACATATTATTGTTTTAATTATTGTAGGAGGACAAATGGAACAACCATGTTAAATTTAGCTGACCATGACTCCATGAGTGGGGAACATGTTGGAACTACCCCTGGGCTGATTGTTACAACTGGAAAATCAAGGATTTGGCCATTGGCAGCCCCTAAAAATCATGGATTTAGAAAGCTACGAAAATTTCCAAGGGAGGGAAAATACCTAGGCAAAAATATTGGTTGGATAAATAGCATATGTGAGGAGGAAGGACACTACCTAGTATGCTAGAAAAAGGAACTACTATATACTTGTTATTATGAACACTGAATATTGACTGTGAGGCAAGGAGAGGACTACAGATAGAGGAAACATTGTTGAAGAGGAGATTTCAAGTTCGCCCTTATGGATTCATGGTCAGGATAGGGGGTGGATTGGGCAAGTGATTTGGCTACCCTGTCCTACGGTTGGGAGGAACGTGGTTGTTCCCTTTGTCTTCCCGCAAATTGGTTCAGATATGTATTCTATTCCTTCTCTCTTTCAGATGATTAAAATTGATTTATTGGAATGTATGTCATTTAAATGTGGAATAATCTTATGGATGAATTCTGTTCGCCCTTGTAGAAGTATGAAACTGATCGATTTTCACCAAATTTAGTTCTGTGTATTTTTTCGGCTTGAATACAAAATAAATAATGTAGCCATCCTTTTATGTATGAAAGAGTACGTTTGGAAATTTCTGGAACTTATTCTATGGACTAAATTATTTATGAACATATATATATACTTATTCCAGAACTAACATGGAGCACTAATTATTCCTTATATAAATACATGAAGATATTTCACACAGGCATATCTCTCTCTCTCTCTCTATATATATATGTGTGTGTGTGTGTGTGTGTGTACAGATCTGTTCTATACTCTGTAGGTAAGGAATCATTTCAGAAAGCTTCCAATTGCGATAATAGGAGAATTTACGAAATGGTAGGAACTATATGAAAAAAAAATGATTTTACATATCCTTTCCTTCCTGACAGATGCTACTGTGGGTCATCTAGAAAGGCACTATAACACTATAAAACACTGCACACCTTTCCAGAATTGTAGGAAAGAGGACCTAACCGTTACCAAAAAACCTACAGAATAACCAAGAACAACCAATATATATATATATATATATGTGTGTGTGTGTGTGTGTGTGTGTGTGTGTGTGATTACATATGCATAAAGAAAAGTAGTCCAGATATAATTAACAGATTCGGGTACTTTCAATATACTTGATATAATAATAGACTCAGGCATGTATAATTACCCAATGCGTGGATCCGGGCAATCCCTTTATGACCGAAAATAATAATATAACTTCAGATAGTTTGTATATATAGAAGTAAGGTGAAATTTGAAATGAAACAAGTGGTCTCTCTAATTATTACAAGCTCAGACTGAAATGTTACAACTATAAATGTAAAGGGTTACACATCCAGTAATTTTATTTTTCCGAGGGCCTACGATGATAAAGATTCAAGGTAGAGTTACAGGAACGAAAGAATAAACGTCATGCTATTCATAGTATCAATTAATTCCAATATAACAAAAGAATTTAGATCGTATTTTCCATTCCAAAATGTCGAGTTAGGGATCGGTAAAGAAATGCGATTAAGCCTCTCAGTCAGACCTTTAGTTTTACAGTCAACTCTTGTATTGGACCATGATTTTTTATTTTTACAGAGATAATAAACAATGGAAAAATGAACAGTCTCTACCACAGAGGGTTAAACCTTTCTTCTACCCTAAACACCTAAGCTTCTTGGAAAGGGAAGAATGAAACCTGAATACCTCTTACGTGGGTGACATAAGTTGTATGCTTCATAACTTCGTGTGATTGAAAACCCTGTACATTGCAAAATGGATCATCATAATCTTTATAAGAGGATTTAAGTTAAAAATAAGAAAGAATAGCCAAAGTAATACTTATCTATAGGGGTTCGACATCCTTCACCATTGCAATGAGCCACGTGCCTTCCAGACCGAGAAGGGAGAAGGGGCCCAAAATCTTCATGGTGGGTACCCTCACAAAAATTAGAGAGGCCCACCATTAGCATTAAGGACCAGTGAATAACCAAAGGAAAGTTTACAAAGAATAATTATTCGAATGCTGAATATATACATAGGTCACACGATAAGAATAAACCAACATTAAATTCAAAATAAATTGTATATATGGGATGCTTCGGGCCATTAAGAAATATCAATAAATCTATCTTGCACCCATGTGAATTTTTTAAATAAGGGAGGAGAATGTGGAGACCGTACAATGTCGAGAGTCCCATTCGTGCATGCTCTTTTGAAAATACGTTCAAATTCATAAGCAAATGGGCGTGAATAGAATGAACGCAATCGTTCTTAGGATATATTCTCGCAGGGTAGAAGTCTTGTGGTAAGGATCTCCCTGACTATTAAATTCATGGGCGACTTTCAAACAAGAAAAATTACAGTCGTGTGTCTTTCATTGAATAGTTTGGGTAAATAGAGGACCCAAGAATAAAGTTTCCTAACAGACACCCAACCAAGATAGGAAATGGCATTCCAGGATTGCCATGGGATTCACTTATAAGCATAGAAAATTAGGCACATACGAAACCCTAACCTAATAAATTTTGAAGTCATGATTCTGGCAAGGCACGGTGTATGCTAGGACAGAGAGAAACCCAATATTTGAACCAGTGAATACAAAAGGTGACTAAAATAAAAACCTATGAACAAAATGCTACCCACGTAAATTATGGGAATTAAATAGAAGGAACAATAAGTCAGAAGGGCCTTACAGAGCGTTTAGATAAAAGTTACAACAAAGGAAACAATCACTTACCCATAGGAGGAGCAGTTCTGGGAGGCACTCCTTGTCACCAAACTCATCATGCTAAGAGAGGTCCAGAAAAAAATGGGAAATGCAGAGCCAAATGCAAAACAAACTAGCTCCAAAATGACAATAAACAACCACTGTTACCTTGAAAAATAAACCCCGTGTGTATTGAATACGATGAGTACAATAGAGAATGCGCCATGTGATAAGAGTGACTTGGCGTGTTTGGGTTTGATGAAGTTACAGGATGGGCCCTCGTCCCTCACCCACCTCCTTTAATGGCTTATCTAATATTAATTCCTGACTGTCAAACCTCCTGACATACTTAATTCATTTTGCGAGGACAAGGGTGGCCTCCTCGAAACCTACGTTCAGAAACATTAACCTTTTGTTACTACTAGTCCAGTTGGTACCGATAGTTAGAATTCTCTTAAAACAGGTAAAGTTTAACCAACTGTCAGGCTAGAGAGTGCACCTAAGTAGAAAAATACTTAGACTATTCTTAAAAGTAAAGACTCTCAGTCAACTAGAAGTTACCAAGGAGACCATCGAAACCTTAGTTACTTTTCGGAAGCTACATAGCTAAACATAACAACAAAGCAAATAAATTTTTCAATCTTTATTATGTGTATAATGTATTATAGGTGGCCTTGGGGATATAGACTTGCACGCATATGTTTTATAGGAAAGGCTAGGACCCTAAGTCTAAGGCATATATGTCACTCCCACTTTATTCCAAGTATAAATTATAATTCCTTGCTAAAGTTTGTATAAATTATAATTCCTTGTAAAAGTTAGTATGACTTAAATGAAAGCTGAGAAGAGAATATTGGATGATGGATCTGTCATGTTAAGAAATGGAAAGTGAATACACTAGGTATCATAATTTAACAAGTAGGAAAAAGGAATTTTATCTTATTACGAGTCTGTTTTACAGATTTAGGGCCTAATACCCCTTAATTTTTTATTATTATTATTATGAAATTGAGGTCTATTACATGCCATGAAACCTCACAATCTCACTGATGAAAACTCTAGCTATGTCAGGTGCCTGATACATCGAAAATGAGCACTCTTCGTAAGAGTGTCGACTACCACAACAATCGAGTCATGCCTCCTTGTCGTCAGTGGAAATGAAAAAATGAAATTCATCGAAATGACCTCCCATTTCGATTCACTAATATCGTGTGGCTATAGTAATCCTGTTGGATGTTTATGTTCATCCTTCACCTACTTAAATTCTAGACATCTTTCCACGTAGTTGGCTATGCCTGCCTTCATTCCTTTCCAGAAGAATAAGGGTTTAAGGTCTGCCCTCATCTTTGTGACTCTTGGGTGATCCATGTACACTGCTCTGTGAGCCTCGTTTAGGATGAAATTATTCAACTCATTGTTGGGAGGCATGTAAATTTGACTTTTAAATCTCAATAATATGTCATTCTACATAGTAAATCCTTCAAATTATGGTACCATTATTGTGTTTTGTATGATAAAATCCTTGACTTCTTTGTACCAGTCATCGTCGCGCTATAAAGTTATAATATTTTCATGTAGATTCGTCTGAAGAGGCATCATTAAAAATATGTGTGTTCTTCGACTCAACGCATCAACCACTCTATTCAATGTTCCCTTTATTTAAGTAATCTCAAAATCATACTCGCTAAGCAATCCTGACCAACGATGTTGTCGCACGTTCAATTCACTTGGCGTAAAGATGTGTTGTATTCCATAGTGGTCTGTTTTTAGTTTTAATTTATGTCCAATAAGGTAGTGTCTCCAAACTCTCAAGGTATATACAATGGCTAACAACTCCAAATCATGCATCGCATAGTTCTCCTCATGCCTTCTCAACGTTCATGAGATGTAAGTGATCACTCAACCGTATTGCATCAAGACTCTGCCTAAGCCTTCCTTGGATGCATCAGTGCATACCAAGAAGTCCTCATCCATGTCACGGACCTTCAGTATTGGTGTTGTCATTAAAAACTCCTTGATCTTCCAAAATGCCTCTGCGCATTTTTTGGTCCAAACAAACTTCTTGTTCTTCTTTTGCAATTTTGTAATTAGATTTTCTATCTTTGAAAAACCCTTGACGAACCATCGATAGTATCCCGCTAAACCCATGAAGCTACGCACTTCTGGGACATTCGTCAGTGCAGGACACTCCATAATAGCCTCGACCTTTGTTGCATCCACAACAATACCTTCGCCAAATATTACATGCCCTAATTAGTGAATCTCTGATTGATAAAATGAGCATTTAGGTAATTTCCCATACAATTTGTTCTCTCGTAAACACTGTAGTACCAAGCGCAAGTGCTTGTCATGCTCTTCCATCATCTGAGATTAAATCAAAATATCATCAATGAATACTTGGACGAACTTTTCCAGGTAGTCGCAGAACACCCCGTTCATCAAACTCATAAATACCCTAGGGGCATTCGTCAGTCCAAACAGTAAAACAATAAACTCGTAATGTCCAATTCTCATCTTAAAGGTGGCATTAGGGACGTCATCCTCATTTATCCATAACTGGAGATACCCTTACTTCCAGTTGATCTTTTAAAACACCATCGCACCCTTCATTTGATCAAACAGATCATCAATCCTTGGCAACAAATATTGATTCTTGATCGTTTCCTTGTTCAATTGACGATAGTTAATACAGAGTCTCCATGACTCATCCTTATTTCATATGAAAATAGGAGGTACACCCCATGGTGACACACTTGGACGTATGAGTCCTAGGTCCAACAACTCTTTCAGTTTCATTTTCAACTCCTGTAACTCTGGGGTCGACATCCGATAAGGGGTTCTTTCTATCGGTTGAGTCCCCGGTTTTAGGTCTATGTTAAACTCCAATTCCCTCTCTGGAGGCATCCTAGGTAACTCTTGTGGGAATATGTTCACAAAATATCTCACCATCGGAAGGTGTTCTAGACCTTCCTCTACTCCCTTCTCATTTAACACAAGGATCACATAAAGATTACATCCCTTGCACATGCTCTTCCGTAGATGCAAAGAAGAGATGAACCTCAGGGAAACTCTCTGGTTTTGACCTACAATCACGCATCTCTCTCCCTCATCATTGACCAAGCTCAACTATTTCTTCTTACATTTGGGTATCACCTCATGCGATTCCAACTAGTCCATACCGATCCCGACATCATAAGATTATAATATCGTGACATACAGGTTGTCCCTAGTGACAAACTCTCCCAGGTGAAGGATACAACCTGTAACATTTACACCAACCTTATGTTTGGCTCTAGAAGCCATTTCTACAAATATAAACTCATCATGTTTGACTTCCTTTACCTTAATTCCTTTTAGGGCTACCCCATAAATGAATCTCTCTGTAGCACCTTCATCTATCAAAATACTAAGGGTCTGGTGAGCGATGGTACCTGACGTATCGAGAACAGTCGATTGGTGCTCTTCATGGTGGTTATTCACTACTCCATGAATCCAATGGGCCTTTCCCAATTCTCCCACAGTAGTGGGTCCCACTGATCCATATGCTCTAGTCCTCTGCACTGGGCAGTCACACTAGTAATGTAGCTCCCCCAATGTCCAACACCCTTTCTTCGGTCCAGTACTCCTGGTACCCAAAGTAGAAGTCGACGACCCACCAACCTGGAAACCTGGTCTGTTCTGCTGAACAAGCCTAAACTATTAGTGTTACTGTCGACGCTGCTACTGGTGTTGTGGTCCTCAGTATGGAGTTCACTACTGAGGCGTTGGTCACTGAGGTTTAGTGGAATTGGATCCTCTTTGGAAGCAACGATATCCTGGTGAGTGTTGAGATGATGTCTGATGCTGCTGCGCACTAGATGAACGCTACCATGCTAGTCTCACTGGAGTCTTGCTCTCAACCCCATTGATAAGGTCCTCCTCTACTATGAGGGAATTTTGGACAACATCATGCAAGTTCCGAGGCATCAAAATCTTAGCCTTTGCATGAATGTTGACATTAAGGCCAAACAAGAACTTGTTGACCTTAATTTTCTCTGTATTCAGGTGTGGAGCATACCGAATAAACTCCATAAAATGAGCCTCATACTTGGGAAAAATATGGTCGCCCTATCACAAGGCGTTGAACTCATTGAGATGACACTCAATGAATTCCTCCGATAGATACCTCTCTTGGAACTGTTCCTCGAATAGTTCCCATGACACGTCTTCGACGACCATGTTCAATTGTAGCAGGAGAATCTTCCACCATAGAAGAACACTCCCCTTCAGTTAAAATACTACCATGCAGACCTTCATGTTGGAGGTATATTAACGAAGCATAAATCACATCGCCATATTCTCCAACCATGCATCGGTGGTTGTGCCATCTGGGGCAGCAAAGAACTCGAGAAATTTGACCTTCTCGAGTTCGCAGTGAATGTTACTAGTATCGACCGGAGCACACAATGGACCCTCAGGGGGTGTGGGCACCCTAGACTAATCTCTATCCAAATGGATGATCAGTGCCTCAGAGATCTGCTGAAAAGACCTCATGAGACAAACCACATCACCCACAACTATCTGTTCCTTCTCGACAACCTATTCGTCTACCTAGGGGTTAGACCCCTCATCTGTGGATGCTATTGGGGGCATCACGCCTCCTCCCCTAGCACCCCGTCATCTTCCTGTGTGACGTCCTCTAACCATGATTACCTTCACGAACACAAATAAAGTTAGTAAGCAACCTTATAATCAAAAATCAAATCAACGAAATTCGTAGTAATCCCAATTTGTAGGTCGAACCAGCTCTCATACCATATGTAAGAACCCCAATCGTTACAGCTACATGCGATGCAAATCAAGTGCAAAAGATTTTTTTTTTTTATTTAAGCAGGAAGGCAATCAACAAAAACAATTAATCAACACAACTTGATGATGACCCCAACTTACACATTCAAGCAACAGACAACAACGACCTAGTGTACTAGCACATCATGCAACCAGATGACACATGCGATAATCAATAGACAGATAAAAACGACTACCCGCCTGACACAAGAAAGACAACGCCTACAAGCTAAAGGACAACATCAACAACCTGACACATTGATTTTGACGAATAGTAACTAGAAACCTCTATGGCGTGCCAAACCAACCACATTAAGGTGTTATAGAACCAAGTACCAACATCAAATACAAGACAAAATGGGCCCATATCGGGAAACACAAGACTCCGGCCAGGTAATCATTCACGTCTATCCATCAGGGTGCACAATGATCCCCTCATCAGGAATCATACCATCAAAAGGCAATAGGCGTGACAGTAACCATGGTGCAATATAAAATATCTAGACCTTTGACCCAAGCTAAAATCCAATGCACTAGGAGACCAAATAAACTATCAAAAATAAAAGAAGACTATAGCCAAGCACCCAATTAACAAGTCAACAAGAAGCAAGGTGACATCATTTAATATTTAAATTGTGCGACCAGCCGAAGAATTCTTGTTTTCTTATGAGGCACCTTTTTCAAGGAAGTCTCCCACACTGTAAAATAGAAATAAATTGAATAATATTTAAAAATTCACGTGCATGGATATTCTATTTAAATTCCCTATATAATAGAATGTTATAGAAAGCTATCTTAATCATATGTGGTATAAGAAACTAGTACTTACATTCTGTTAATACAATAATGGTTACCATCATATAAAGATAAGCAAGTAAATTAATATATTAAGAACATGAATACAAGGGGTTTTCTTTTTGGATTAACAAAGAACTTCCACATCATCTTATCTGTCAGTTTAAAATAGTTGTCCATTAATAAAATCATTGTAAAAAATAGTTGTCTAATAAAATCGTTGTCTAACAAAAATGATATCTAAAAAGGATATTGTTGTCTAATGATGTATTGCTATCCATTAATAATATGATTGTCTAACACTAATGATATTGTTGTCTAAAATATATTTCTATCCCTTAATGAGATCGTTGTCTAGCAAAATTAAAGCTAATAAAGATATTTCTTTCTAATAATATATTGTTATCCATTAATGATATCGTTGTCTAAAAAAATGAAAGATAATAATGATATTAACACTAATGATATATAATAATGATATTGTTGTCTAAAATATATTTCTATCCCTTAATGAGATTGTTGTCTAACAAAATGAAAACAAATAAAGATATTGTTGTCTAATAATATATTGTTGAGTGAAACTCTGAGTTCATCGTGTGTTTTGATATCACCGTTTAATATGATAAAGTTGTGTAGTGTGATATCGTTGTGCAATATATATCATTTTAAGTTAAGTACATGATAATGTTGCACATTAAATACATGATGATCTGATCTATCAACCATATGATATGGATGTCCATTAAAAGTATGATATTGATGTCTTATTAAATTTATAAATCGCTATCCAAAAACACAGATTATAATATTCTAACAACAACATCGCTATCAAAAAACACAGAGTATAATAATGCTATCCAAAAACATAGAGTATAATATGCCATCCAAAAACACAGAGTATAATATCAAAAACGCTGTCACACATAGTCATAAAACACAATGATGTTTTGGTAGAAATGATTTCGGAAAAATGATTTCTTCATATATTAATCCTTCAAAGATCAATCATTCAAAGGTTAAACATTCAAAACATAGAGTTTAAATAATGAGAGATTAATCATTCCAACATAGAGTTTTATCATTCTGGGATTGATCATTCAAATCACATAGTTTAAACATTCATGGATTAATCATTCAAACACAAAGTTTAAAGATTCCAAATAAATGCAGAGTTGATCATTCAAGGAAAAGTATAGGTAATCATTCAAAATAAATGCATATATAATCAATAAAGAAAACACAGAGATACTCATTCACAAGGAGGGCACAAGGATTAGAGATCAATTAGAAAATAAAAACGTAGAGATAAGTAAACGATAGATAGTTGGGCGAAATTTATCCTTCACTTATTATCCATGCAAAGTAAAGTAGGGCATTTGAATCTATAAGTCTCTAAACACCGGAGTGACGATCGTCGATTCATCTCTTGGCCGACTGCTCAGGCATGGACTAATAACCTAAGGGATAAGGGATAGAGTATAAAAACACATTTTTTCTTCGTATTAATCAATAAGAAAAATCACAGAGAAGTCATTGCAATCAGGGGTTGGGTTCCCCATGGGATATCAATTCAAAATACAATGAGCATAAGGCTAGAATGACTTTAAGTTCTTTGATCATAAAACACTAGGCTTATCAAGACAAATTGTTGAAGATAAAAATGAAATCTATGGATATTGTTATGCTGAATGAAACATAATCTTTAACCCAGAAGAAGTACAGTACTGAAGGCGTAGGAACAATATTTAAACTACAATTCAATTTAAATATACACATGTGTACCGTAGCCAAATGCAAAATCTTCGAAGTCGTTGTCTCGCGCGCTCTCCATATAGATCCCTCTTGCCAACCGATGTGACCTCACCGGTACCTACAAACCAACGCTAGGGGTACTCTTCTTCCCCTTGACCCCCTCGAGCTGAAAAGGGTCCATGCACATAATACCAAAGAATTATAGCACTCAAATCGACTCGCAAGGTCGAGCTACCACTCATTACCCGAGCCGGGTATCCCAACCCCCACAATGGAATGGTTAGTCAAGATAAAATTTTAGCAGTGTAAGGTTACGTAAAAAGATGAGAGATCCATACTCCTCCTCCTCCATCCTTTTTATAGAGATTTTAATTAATTAGTTTCCCAAGTTGTCATTAAATTCCTTTTTTAGTTAATTAATTTTGAAAAACCTCCCCCGTACACGTCGCCTGATCGCCTAGTTGCACTAGAAAATCAATTTTATTAATTAATTAAATATTCCTGTTTCCCTCATCCACCTAAGAGAATTCCTAAAAATGCTCCTCGGTGTCCCAAAATTCCCTTACAATTCTTAAATGACGTACACCTTACTTAATTCCTAGTTGAGTCCATAATTAGAAAGTTCCAAAGGAAAGATTCCTTACAAAGTTAGACATTCAACTTTTTCTTTGCGTTTCCCCCTTTTTTTAAGTTTCCTATTTCTTTTAAGTTTCCCCCTTTTTCCTTTTTAACTAAAAATCAATTTAGCAAGTGTAGATAAAACAACCATTTACCCCTTTTTTTTAATTAAAAATTAATTCAGCAAATGTAGATGAAAAAACAACCATTACCCTCTTTTATTTTTAACTACAAATTAAATTAGCAAACGTAGATAAAAACAACCATTAACCCTTTTAAAGTTTTTATCCTCCATTATAATTTTGACTTTAATAAATAAGTTTGAATTTCTTAACCCCCTTCTTGTTACAGGTTTATTTATTATTAATTTTTTTTTGACCACATGTTCTACTTAGACTTAGGTTTTAATTTCACTAGGTTGGGCGACATTTTTTATTAGGGAAAATTGTTTTTAAGCCTTTCTTGCCACATCATTCATTTTAAGGCAGACTAGGTTTACTCATTTACTAGTTAAAATCGTGATGTGCCCTTCAAGATGCACTATGTGCTACAAGGGTGCTACTCACCTCTTGAGTGACTTTCGTAGACGTCAAACTCGTAGAGTCAATACTCTGCCAAGTGATCTTGTGGGAGACTAAGGGCCTCTGAGGAATAAGGCCCTTGCCTTATTGTGTACCCTTAGAATCATCACGAGCAACTATTACAGTCTGCCCTCATGGAATCGTGGGTGTTCTCGAACTAAGTAATCGTTAACCTACATTTCGAGTGACGACGAGAGTGTTAGTAGGTTGTGGCAGGGCTGCTCCCACACCTCTCCCTCAAAGTCTCTAGTTTCCATGCATGACCCCTCTACTCCAAATGTGAATCTGGTTGGAAAGCTATCGTTAGCCTACATCCATCAACGAAACATGTCAGCAATAATAATCTATCATCATAACCTTGAATCATATGTACATATGTCACATCAACAAAATTCAAACCCCAAACAACCCACTCCCTGACTCGATCTGGAGTCTAAGAGGTTTCATCGATGCCTCTGCATCCTCAATGTCCAAAGTCTTGCACACTCAGGAGAACCCAGTCAATATCACATGTCTATGTAGATACAACAAAATAAAATATCATCATATGCATAATATCTCATAATCATAATCAAATGACCAATAGTATAATAATCCAGATCACTTGCAATAAAGTGTCCTCAAAGAATAAGTTCGCTCGGTGCACGCAAGAGTGGAAGATTACATTCATCTCTTCATAAAACCAAGGGCTCTCTATAAATAATTTTAAAAACTAAAAAAAAAACTATATAATATGAAGTATATTTACTTAGTTTAATAACTTTTTTTAATATGTAATTCTACTAGTTACATATCATTTATGTTTATT
>ML778840.1:506703-521847 GCA_009831015.1 Picea engelmannii
TAAAACTATGAAAGGGAACAACTTTTACCTTTCTTATGTATAAAAGGATTTGTTTCCAAGATTTCTTTGCCCATATCATTTGAGTATGTAGAAGTAGTTTTTTCATGCATCACCTTAAGAAAACAATTGTAATGTTGAATGGATTGTAAATAATACTTGTGTGTACTAATGATGTTGATTTTGTTGTAAATAAGAATTTTTCATGTAAGATAATGTTTACATTCAATTTTGAAATATTGAATGTTTTCTTATTTTTTTTTTAAATTCTAACAATTTAAATGTTACACTGATTTCCATTATTAACCGAGGAAAGTTTACATTGTTTGTTAAATATTAATTCAAAAGACTTTATTGAATTTCATTTTGATAAAATAATGTTTTCTCCATACTCCTAATTCATTCCTCTCTTCATAAAACCAAGGGATTTTTGTAAATAATGTAATTACGTGTTGTATTCCTATAATGGCCTGTAAAGAATTATGAATGTTAAACTTGCCTATAATCTCCATGAGTTCCATCTCTGTTTTTTTCATTTAGAACTAGATATAAATGATCATGAGGATTATGAAACATGTCATAGTTTTTCCGTTTAGATCTATATAATTAATCATTAATATTATGAAACATGAGTTATATAAATGATCATGAAAATTATGAAACATGTAAGGGTTTTGGTTTAGATCTATATAAATTATCATAAAGATTATGAAAATGGGTTATAGGAAGGGGATATTAATGAGGGCAACATCTTCCATTATCTTAGCGTTAAAGTATTTTACCTTTATTATACTAAGATCCTTTTCTAAATGAAAATGATCCTTCAAGAGAAGTAAAAAGGAAAATCAAATTACTTTAATACTTAGAAACACCTTGAATATTAACAAAGTATAACCAATAATTTAATGTCAATACATGTATAGTCAATCTTTCACATATCATCCAAACATGTTTCTTAATGAATCTCCATCTGAGCTATTTTTGTTTGAATGAAACACCATTTTTCATTGTTCTTTGGATGCAACATTATTTTTCACTAGAGAATTGGATGTAAACAAGACACTTGATGTTTGTAAAAGTGGTGAATTCTTCAATCATAATCACTATATTTATTTTTTTATTATACTTATTTTTTTTTTTCAAATGATGAAGTAAATCAAATTTTATATCAATTTGAAAATGTTACAAATGTTAGTGGAACATGTTTGAGTTGAGTTTTCAAAATAAAATAATTTTGTATATATATATATATATATATATGTAATTTATCAAATATTTTATAAAAGAGAGTTTAAACTTAATTCTTTTATTGATAAAAATTTGTGAAGAAATTTATGTGAAGTTAATAAGTAATAGATCTATAGAAGAACGTCTAAACTTAATTCTTCATCAAAACTTCTGAATAGATTTATGTGAAATTAATAAATAGTAGATTTATAAAAAAAAAAAATATAAAAAAAAATATTTTCTGTAAAAATATAAAAAACTTTTATATTATAACTATATTGCAACACCTAAAAAAGAAAATCTTAATTTATTTATAAAAACCATAAAATAAAAAACTCCATACCAAAAATATGAAAAACTTTCTTATTACTATATAGAAACACATAAAAAATAAGAGTTATGAAAATCTTTCTTATAATTATATTACAACATAGAATGTAAACTTTTATTGCTGAAAAGAAAAAAGTTACGAATAGAGTTATGGAATATAAATAACTAATAAATTCATAGAAAACATCTAATAAAAAAATGTTGTGTAAAATATGAAAATTTAAATTTTGCCTATATTACTACACATTAAAGATGAGAATGAATCAAATAACAATTTATTATTATTTAAAAAAAATAAAAAATAACATTCTCAAATTCATCGCAAACTATTCTATGGATAGGTGGTATACTTTAATACTTATGTTAAGATTTTTTTTTTTTTAAATAATTGGGTGTGGCTCCTTGAATAGTGAAAAATGAAAGAAAAAAAAAAACTCCGCTCATGCATCATTTCACTATATAGGAATGGTTTTTCATAAACAAAACTCATGCATCATTTACTATAAAGGAATGGTTTTTCATAAACAAATTTTGTTTGAATGTTATTTTTGTTTTAATAAAATTTTTCCATGTAGGAATAACTTCTTTACATTTTAGTTTTGAAATATTGAAATTTAAATATTACATCTTTTTTTTAATAATTTTTATTCTCTATGGAATAACTTATCTCTACATTGTAATTCTAGAATGTTGAAATTTAAATGTTGCACTTTGTTTTCTAATTTCCATTCCATTATGGGTGGAGGAAATCTCATTTGGTTAAAAAGATGTGAAAGATCTTAACCAACTTTATTACCAAATCACTAGTGAATTTCATTTTAGTATGCATGGAATTTTTCTTTATACACCTAATTGATTAGTTCATGTGCTTAATTTTTGTATTGACCCCTTCAAACATACAATAATATTTGGTTCCTCTATCTCTTTCTCTTCTCAAGGATTTACAATGACATTTTTCTCTAAACATTGATCCTCATTTAAACAAATATTCAACATTGTGTTACTTTCACTAATATATCATTGGGTATTGTTTATTACGCAAATACTTTAACACATTGTTGTTATCATTGAGTTGGTTCTTAATTTTTCACAATACATGAGATTGTGAATGGAGAAAATCCTTCAAACCTTTTATGTAATATCATTTCCATTATTGGTGGAGGAAAGCTTATTTGGTTAGAAATATGTGAAAGATCTTAAACAATTTTATTACCATATCACTAGTGAATTTCATTTTAGTATGCATGGATTTTTTCTTTATACACCTAATTCATTAGTTCATGTGCTTAATTTTTGTATTGGACCCTTCAAACATACAACGATATTTGGGCCCTATGTGTATATCTCTTCTCAAGGATTTACAACGGATTTTTTCTCTAAACATTGATCCTCATTTAAAAAAACGTTCAACATCGTGTTATTTTCACTAATATATCATTGGGTATTGTTCATTACATGAATACTTTAACACATTGTTGTTATCATTGAGTTGGTTCCTAATTTTGCACAATACATGAGATTATGAATGGAGAAAATCATTCAAACTTTTTATGTAATATCATTGATCTGGATACTACCTTGAACATAAGGGACAACCAAAGGATCTAGACATCATCATGGTTATGATAATAATTCAAGTTATTTTAGCAATGAAAACAACAAAAAATAAAACATAATTGCAATTAGCCAATTTAATGTAACATTTTTGAAGGGGATGTGGAAGAAATGACATAAATTATAGCAAATAACACAACACATAATAAATAAAAGAATACTTTGAGGAAACTTATCATATTTTCCTTCTCTTAAACACTTATGACACTTTGAAATAAACTAGAATAAATCCATGTAACATCCCACTCTGGTGCTCTGAGCAAACTTATTCTTTGAGGACACTTTCTCGCAAGTGATCCGAATTATTATGCTATTAAAACTTTTGATTTTGATTATGAGGCGTTATTGGTTGATGACATGTTGTTTTACTACATTGACATAGACATGTGCTATTGACTCGGTTTTACTAAGTGTGCAAGATTTTGGACCTCGAGGATGCAGAGGCATCGATGGAACACCTTGGACTCCGGATCGAGTCAGGGAGTGTACCATTGGAGTTCGATTGCTTCACTGTGATATTAGTGCATATGATTAGATGATATGATATGGATATGTTATGACATGATTTGTCGATGATGCAGGCTGACGTAGCTTGCCGACTAGACTCACATGTAGAGTAAAGAGGTCACGCATGACTACCAGAGATGTTGAGGGAGAGGTGTGGACAACAACCCTGCCACAACCTACTATAACTTTCGATGTGGCTCAAACTGTAGGTTAATGTTTACCTAGTTCGAGAGGACCCATGATGTCGTGAGGGCAGACTGCGACAGTGGCTCACGATGATTATAAGGGGCACGCAATAAGGCGGGGGCCTTATTCCTTAGAGGCCCTTAGTCTCCCACAAGTTCACTTGGCGGAGTATTGACTCTAGGGGTTTTTGATGTCTACCAAGTCAATCAATAGGCGAGTGATACCCTTGGAGCACGTGGTGCATCCTGAAGGGCACGTCGCACAAGAAAAATGGAAAGAGGCGAGTGGCACTCTTGGAGCACGTACTGCGTCCTGAAGGGCACGTCACGCAAGGGAACAAATGAGGTGAGTGGCACTCTTGGAGCACCTAGTGCGTCCTGAAAAGCACGTCGCGTTGTTTTGATAAATGAATGAACCTAGACGACCTTAGGATGAACAATGTGATAAGAATTTATAAAAACATTTTCCCTAATAAAATGTCATCCATCACGAAAATTAAGGTCTAGGTCTAAATCATGCTAGTGGTAAAATTTTATCCTTTTTATTAAAAAAAAATTGATATATATATATATATATATATAATTAAAATTAAAAATAAAATAAATAAAGAGTATGATCTTTGTTAAATCTTGTAACACGAAGGGAGTAAGAAATTTAATTTATTTAAGAAAAAAAAATATCAGTTGGATTAAAATTAAAAAAAAAAATGGGGAATTAATTGTTTTATCTTTTTGATAATTTAAAATATACTAATTAAATGAGAAAAGGGAAAAATGGTTAATTTCCACACCTGTCTTTTTGAGTTCTAATTAAAAAGGGGAAAGAGGGAAAATCTAAAATATTAGGAAACTAGGAAAAGTGGTAAACATAAAAAGGGAAAAAGGGAACATAAGGGAAAAAATGGAAAGTCAAACTTAGTAAAGTATCTACCATTTAAGAGATTTCTAATTTAAACTGAACTAGGAATTTAATGGTGGGGAAAGTCATTAAAACTTGTAAGAAAATTTGGGGACACCTAGGAGTGATTTTAGGAGTAACTCTAAGTGGGTGAGGGAAATAAAGATAATTAATTAATTAAAGAAATTAATTTATGGAGGAATGAAGAGGATGGGTAACACTTGTACGGGGAGGAAATTTTAAGAATTAAATTTTAAAAACTTAATTAAACGAGATTTTTGGAAAGTAAGGAACCACGAAACTCTATATAATGAAGGGAGGAGATGGAGGTTGGATCTCTTCTGTTTGCGTAACGTTACATTGCCGAAATATCTACTTGAATGGCTTAACTTGTGGGAGTTGGGATACCTAGCTTGGTGAGGAGTGGTAGCTCAACCTTGCGAGGCGAGCTGGGAGCTAGTCGAAATCTCTGGATAGTTGAGTGTGTGGCCTCTTTGTGGCTTGGGGGGCTAAGGGGGAAGAAGAGTACCCCTAGCATTGGCTGGGAGGTACCAGTGAAGTTTTACCGGTTGGCACGTGGGAGTTGCAGGGAGCACGTGGGACGTCCACTCCGAATAGGCAACGGTACACTTTCTTCGTTTTGTATCGTAAATTGTTTGAGAACTTATGTTTGAATCTAGACTTTTACTTGGTAAGTGAACTTATTGTCTAGATGGATTTTTAAAATTTTCTTAGCCTAGCTCGATGATAGATTGACTCCCATGGCTTCATTTCCCCGCACGTCTTGACCACCTTGTTGTGTTGATTGTGACCTTCATGGTTATTTAGCCTTCGTCCCTAGCTCACCAGTCCTCGCCCTAGCAGTCGGCCAGGAGCATATTCTATGGTCGTCACTTTAGCGTTAAAAGACCTATGGATCTCAACGCCATGCTTTTCTGTGCGAGGATGATGAGCAAAGGATGAACCTGTTAGCTAGCTACCCTTGATGTTTGTCCCTGGCTGATTGTTGATTCTGTCATCTGGCAACGACCTCTGCGTGTGGTTTATCTTGTGTCCTGGTTGGTTTTCTCTATGCCTTGACTGATAGAACCCCTGAAATCATTCCATGACCTTTCCCTTTGGATCCTTGCGTTCTCTTACTGTTGTCTTCACTATATTGGGGTTATAGCAATGGAAGCACGAATTGATTCCCTGTCTGCAAATTTTGGGTATTCTAGCAATGAAAAATGAAATGAATTCATCTCTCCATTTTACATTGGGTATTCTGGCAATGCAAAATGAAATGAATTCATCTCTGCATTTTACATTGGGTATTCTGGCAATGAAAAACGAAATGATTTCTGGTCTGCATTTTTATTTTGGGTATTCTGGCAATGAAAAACGAAATAAATTTCATCTTTGCATTTTACATTGGGTATTTTGGCAATGAAAAACGAAATGAATTCATCTCTGCATTTTACATTGGGTATTCTGGCAATGAAAAATGAAATGATTTATGGTCTGCATTTTTATTTTGTATTCTGGCAATGGAAAAAAGAAATGGTTTCAAGTCTGCAAATTTTTATATTTGGCCTTCTGGCGATGGAAAAGAGGAATTATTCTTGTCTGCATTTCGTTTTACCTTTGGGGCGATTTTTCCCTTGATGAGGACTGTGTTTTGCTTTAAAATTTTGCTGCCATTTGATTCTTGTTAATGCCCATGATTTGCATTTAATGGGTGCCACGTTTTTGCCCTTCGAAATTGACTGAGTTGCTGTAGAAATCACCCACGATTTCATCCAATTAAATAGCAACTTTACTTGCTGGAATGACCACGTTTTTGATAATCAGAAGTTGACTGTGTTGCTGTAGAAATCACCCATGATTTTATCCATTTAAATCACAACTTTACTTGGCGGAATGACCACGTTTTTTATAATCAGAAGTTGACTGTGTTGCTGTAGAAATCACCCACGATTTTATCCATTTAAATCACAACTTTACTTGCTGGAGTGGCCACGTTTTTTATTATGAGAAGTTGATTGTATTGTTGTTGAAATGCCCATGGTTTTCTCCCAATAAATGTGACTAAGTTGCTGTTATTTACCACGATTTTGGTTATCCAGATTTTATTATCACTATTGTTACCCAGATTTTATACCACAATCCTTACTATCATGAATCTACCTCCTTGTTGTTATCGCGACTTGGCACCACGACTTTATTCCGGCAATGAAATATTATTATTGCCAAATACGAATTTCTTTAATGGCACTTCATTCTTAATGTGCAAAGATTGGCTTAATGGCAACGTGATTGTATTCCTGGAAAATGCATTTGTAGTTAATGGTGTTACAAATTTTATTGATGTCAATTATTTAAATGTACAGCCACTGGATTGATGGCATCACGAATGTAATTCTGGCACTGTAATTTTTATTTTTGACAAGTGTGAATTTATAATTCGTTTATTGTTACACAGATTTCATTCATTATTGTTACACCAATTTTATTACCATGACATGCCATTAAGGATGTCTGTGTTTACTTCCTTAAGGACCATGTTTTGTCATCAAATTGTTGATTGAGTTTGTTGTAGTATGACCACGAGTTGATCCTTCTTCGGTTGTATTGTTCTTCTTTCTCTGGCAATTGAGTGTACCCAACGTTCTCACTACAAACATTAACTGCTACAAAAATGTTGTTAGTCAAGCAGTCTCCTTCTTTATGTGAATAGACAATTAGATATTGATATAGTTACTAGATAGATGACATGTGTAATTAATTGTTTACCAGTGTCATATTTAGAATTCTTCTTTGATATAGATAATGTGGTTTTATATCGTTAAGTGATAGTTAGATTGTAATTTGGGATTATTTAGAATTGCCCACTTAGATTGTGATTAATGGTTAAATGAGATTAGTGAATATTGCCCCAAGTAGAGATTAAACTTTCTAAATTAAGGCAATACCATATTATTTGTCAATGTCATATAATTTTGATTAAATGTATTACTTTCAAGGCAATACTGTAATAGTATAGTGAGTAAATGTTATATCTCTTTCAATCAAATCATTGTGTTATGATATTAAGTTTTAATGCCTAGTCTCTGATATTTTCTCTACTGATCATTTAGTGGAATGATCAGTTCTACTCGTTAAATGTTATATAGTAACAAGTGTTAATGTCTTACGTGTCATTCCCAACTATGATTACATTAAGGTTTAAATTGATGGTACGTTGATGACCCAGCTATTATTTAGACTTTCTCACTTGATACACTTTTAATGTTTAGTTAGATTGGCGTACATTGACCTAATTGCAATCAGACTTGTTGATTTTTATGTTAATATAGAATTGCAATTTATGGACTAATTGAAATTGAATTACTATTGGATGAGTAACCAATGTTAAACACAATGGTCAGTTGGACTATTTTAGACGTGATCAATGGTTGGGTTGTTGACGAAGTCGCTTTTATCTTGCGCTTCCTGGCGAGGGTGTTATTGTCTATTATTAGTTAACGTTTGTGCTTGGTTTTCTAAACGTTTAATGTGATTGGTTTGCTCACTGTAAGGGTTCTAGTTACTTGTGTAATTAATTCTGGGTGTGTTGGGTTGTTAGAATGATTGTCCTTATCTTAGTAGGCTTGGTATGCTTGTGTCGGGTGGGATGTAGACACCTCCTTGTTCCTCAGAACAGTCGCTAGCCTTGAGACCTTAAATGGTCAAAATCGATGGGAACCTAGGCTTGAGCATTGCTTATGTGTCCTGGAGGTCCTAACCATTGCAGGGTAGGATGGGCGGGTAGTCATTCTTATTCTTCATCGGTTGAACATCATGCATTGATTCTAGGTGCTTGATGTGCTTTTATGTTAGGGCATTATGTTTGTTGTGGCGTGAGTTGCATGTGTTATGTTTGTTGTCATGTTGCGATGTTGAGTATAATGTGATTATTACCTTCCTACATACACACACAAAATAAAAATTGCACTTGTTATGTGAGGCTTGTTGTCGTAACAAAATGGGAGGTTCGTTACATATGGTATCAGAGCAGGTTCAACCTGCAACTTGGGATCGCTACGACTTTCGTTGATATGATTTGATTATAAGGTTACTAATTAAGTTGACTTGTATTCGTGAAGGTAATCATGGTTAGAGGACGTCGCGGAGGAAGACGACGAGGTGCTAGGGGAGCAAGCATGATGCTTCTAGTAACATACATGCCCGAGGGATCTAACCCCCAGGGAGACGAACAGGTTGTTGGATAGGAGAAGATAGCAGTTGGTGATGTGGTCTAAATGATGAGATCTTTTCAGCGCATGTCTGAGGCACTAATCAACCATTTGTACAGAGATGAGGTCAGGGCACCGAAACCCCCTGAGGTTCCTTTGCGTGCTCCGATCGGTACTGGTAGCGTTCACCGTGAACTCGAGAAGGTCAAATTTCTTGAGTTCTTTGGTTCCTCGAATGACACAGCCGTCGAGGCATGGTTGGAGAATATGGCGATGTGATTTTCACTTCTCGATTATACCTCCAACATGAAGGTCTGCATGGTGGTATTTAAAATGAAGGGGAGCGCTATTCTATGGTGGAAGACACTCCTACCACAGCTGAATGTGGTCGTTGAAGATGTGTCATGGGAACTGTTCGAGGAACAGTTCCGAGAGAGGTACCTTTCAGAGGAATTCATTGAATGTTAGCTCAATGAGTTCAATGCCTTACAGCAGGGCGTTCGTACGATGCCCGAGTACGAGGCCCATTTTATGGAGCTGCTTTGGTATGCTACGCATCTTAACACTAAAAAATTTAAGGTCAACATGTTCGTTTTCGGCCTTAACGGAAACTTACGTGCAAAGGTTAGGGTTTTGATGCCTCAAACCTTGCATGATGCCGTCCAAAAGGCCCTCATAGTAGAGGAGGAGCTTATCAGTGGGGGTCAGACTAGGACTCCAGTGAGACCAGTAGGGCAGGGGTCATCTGGAGCACAACAACATCAAACACCAACCAGACATATGCTGGGATATCGTGGCTTCCAGAGGGGATCCACATTCACTACACCTCGACGACCGATGCCTCAGCAGTGGACACCTTATCAGGGACCACAACATCAACAACAACATTGACCGCAATAGCAACAGTTTAGGCCTGTTCAGCAGAATAGACTAGGATTCCAGGCCGATGGGCTGTCATCTTCTACTTCGGGTACCAGGACTACTGGGCCAAAGAAGGGGTGTTGGACATGTGGGGAGCCACACTACCAACGTGACTGCTTGGTGGAGATGACTAGAGCATCCGAATTAGTCGGACCCACTACTATGGGAGATATGGGCAAGGCCCATCAGATTCATGCAGCGGTGAATAACCGCCAGACAGAGCATCAATTGACTATGCTTGAGATGATAGGTATCATCACTGACTAGACCCTTAGTATTTTGATAGATCCCGGTGCTACCGAGAGTTTCATTTCTGGTGCAGCGCTAAAAAGGATTAAGGTAAAGGAAGTCGAACATGACGAGTTCATCTTTGTAGATATGGCTTCGGGAGACAAACAAAAGGTTAGAGGAAAGGTTATGGGTTGTACCCTTTGTTATCGCCATATAAATTTCAAGAAATTTATAGCTGATTTGGTACCACTGAAGGTTATTGCTCATTTGGTAGCGCTGAAGGTTTCTTGCTCATTTGGTAGAGGCAGTTTCTTCGATGTGGGACTAATATTCAAGATATAAAATATATATAAAATGCAGCATGTGCAACCCCATGCGTAGACTCCAGAATGTTTTCACATCTGTCAAAATTACAACTCCAGGTGTCATCGCCAACGAAAAGGATCAAGAAAGTGTCGGGTTGTCAAACCAAGCATGCATAATTCTAGTTCAACATTCAATTCAAAATCGAATGACAACAGAGTGCTTACAAGTCTTAAGGTGGGAATAAATCGGATCGGGAGGATCACATTTACATTTGCAAATGCAATTGTTCGTTATCCTTTGTTTCAATTAACCGCTTCAGTTATGTTTTCACTTCCAGCAACGATGTTCATGGAAGGATTCGGGTATTTATTTAAGGGCAGAAGGTGCACCAAAAGAGGGACTCATGTGAAGGTTGGCACACATTGTCATTGCCAAGGCCATCTGACTTACTTTGCTGGGAATGTAGATGGTATGGATAATTTGGTGAAGCGACATTGGCAAGTTCAAATCAAGATGAAGAAATACCTAGGTATCGGGTTCACTGTGTAAATATACAGGGTCCAAGCTGTGTATTCAGTTTGATGATGTTTTTCAAACTTCATGCCGTGACAAGAACATTAAATGTGACGTCTCTATGTTTCTGTGCGCGATGATTTTAGACACCTGTGCGCCTAGGAGTTTTCTTTTATCATTGAATCCTATGATGTCTATCAAAAAGATCATGAAAAGCCTCACGGATGCACTATATTTCTTTTCTTCTCGACAAATGCAAGAGGTCAATTCTTGTGAGGCAGCTTGCTTGGAAAAGATCGACATTCACACATTGTTCCATGGATTGATTGTCTAATTTTCCTATGACAATGGTCAGTATTGATCCTAGAGTTCTTGATTTTATGGAGAATGATTTAATAAAGAAATTTGCTACAGATTTTTTCAAATATGACAGGGTTTTCGTGTATATGTCCATGTATCAGATGGATTCCTCTCAGTTGGGAGATGGTGGAAAATTATATTTTAACTGTTTAAAATCCCTACAGTAGATCCCTCTGTAAGAGAAGATCTATTAGAATTGATCATAGTAAAAGATGCAAGGAAAAGTATTTTCCTGTGCAACAACTATGATTTCATGCGAGATACATAGTCAAGATAAATGATCGCTATGAATTTCCTTTGCAACTTGAGCTCTATAGAGATAAGTGATGAGGTCTTATTATGTAACAAAACCCGTGAATGCAGAAACAAAGAGAAAATAGGTGACATAGCATCTATTAATGAAGGAAGAATATATTCATCTCCCATTACTCAGTTGTCAGAAAAATTTGATGAATCAAGCAGATAAGAGTGTAGATGGCTAAATTGATTACAAATTTGTGAGTTGGAGGACATAGTTCATTGATTTTTCTTTCACCTTCCGCCTTTCACTTCCAGTTTGGCCCATGTTTGAAGGGTCAAAGATCAAATCTTGCATATTGGGGTATAGACCAATCTGACAAATATTCTATATCAGATTTAAGCAACTTGTTTCTATTCTTAGCCAAGGAGGATTTTCGATCCCTTAGTCCAAGGAGAAATAGTTTTGAAAGAGATTTCTTCCAGATCACAAGTGGCAGAGATTTCCTATATTTCAGGTAGTGTTTAGAGAATAGGTTCTCCAGCTGGCAGCAAATCCAACAACCTCAAGCATTCGACTGATTCTGCATTTATTTGTTTTGATTCTATTAGATTTTGTTTTCCATCAAATCTTAACAACCTCCAGTGTTCGAAATGTTCAAGCAGTATCTTCAGATTTTTAAAGTATTTTCTGTTAAGATAGTTCCTTGAAATAAGGCAGTTTGTTTGGACAAGTGTCGAGATGATTGTAATTGTTTCCTATTTTTTAGAAAACATAGATAAGACTCGAGTTCTTAATACTGAGAGTATCTTTACCTATTTATACAGAGGTAAAATACAAAAAAGAGTGGGGTTCGACCTGTGAGGTGTGTTTTTTCTTTTGCTGGACCGTGGGCTTTGCTTTTCCAGGAGGATTTCTGTAATCTTTAAATGATCGATCATAAATAAGCAAGTTGTTGATAGGATTCTCGTGTCGAGGTGTTGGTGGCGTTTCCTTTCTCTGTTAAGTGTTTTTCCAGTTATCATTTCATTTATTTTCCAATTCTTATTGTCAAGAAAAATTAATAGAGAAGAATTTATTGGAGAAATACTCTGCATCTGGTTCTTGATAATCTTTATGTTTCTCTTCTAAAAGTTCAGTTTAGGAATTCTTAACTGCTCCTTTGCTTGGATTTTTCCTCCCCTATTTCTTCCTCATTTGACACCATTAAAACTTAATTCAATCCAACATTTCCACTACCTTGCCCTGTGTAGGACATTTTTCTAGATATGAGAGTGAGTAATATATTTAAGCGCAAACCCCATTTGCCCAATGGTCCTCCTTGTTGTCTCAACCCAACCATTTAAAAACCAAAAACTCTAAATCCATTAGCTAGTCTAATAACCTATTCCAAACCAAGCTAAATCATACAAAGAGAGCCCTCTCTGATTTTTGGAGGGCTATATCCAGGACTGCAAGCAGTTGAAACATTTACCTATGTCAATTTCTTCCTCAGCCTGAGAAATTACAGAGGGATAACATTTTGGCAACTCCACTGGGGACATTCTCCAGAAGTGCACTTCAAGTTTAGATTTGAATTATGATGGTGAATAGAAGCCAAACACAGGAAGGTTGTACCATTCACCTGGCGACTCCATTGTTCAAGATCCTGATCTTCAAAGTTCAGGGCGACTCCATTGCCAAAGCATCCAGATTTCAGAGCATTGATGGTGATCCAAGATGACAGGGAATGTGGAAAACCTTTATCTCGTGAAATGTTACAAACTTTGAGAGAAGAGCTAGCAAAATTTCAGATTGATGAACATTTCTCTACATTAGTACTTATTGGTTTGAAATCCAGCCAACTCACACCTAAAGGTAAGGACTGTTTTCTTGATCTAGTTGCTGAAAGATTAGAACATGGAATTGAACTATTGGATGTTCAAATTGAATCATATGATTTCCAAGACCCTAGACAGTTCTTGGAAAGTTTTCCTCCTCCAAAAAGAAAAGAAATTGTTATACCATCTGATTTGCAGATAGAAGAAGAATACGGTTATGAGTATGACTTTGCAGAGCTAGAATCAAGGTCTAACCTTGATGAGGTCATACGAGACCAANAGTTCTTGGAAAGTTTTCCTCCTCCAAAAAGAAAAGAAATTGTTATACCATCTGATTTGCAGATAGAAGAAGAATACGGTTATGAGTATGACTTTGCAGAGCTAGAATCAAGGTCTAACCTTGATGAGGTCATACGAGACCAACTAGTCATTGAAGGCCTAAGAGGTAAAATAATCAATCATGAAATGATAGATCCTATAGATAATTACATGGAGAATGTTTCCAGCTCAAAAGTTCACATCCATATGCAGTTGCCATCTCATTTCATAACTGGGGTTTTCTAGAAAAAAGGTCAAGTTTTTTCTCTAATATTCTTAACCAACAGTCAAGAAGCCAATGTATAGAAGTAGTTTCTTTACTGGCTGCACTAGCATTATTGTATCATTTAGAACAACAAAATTATCAGTAGATTAGTGTAGGATAAGTGTGAAATAAACTTGTTGGGCAAGCATTCTCCTTCAACATCTAGTTTACAGTTTTGCAGTGTGTGTGTTTTCAGTTTATATAAGTGGTTTGGTTTTGGAAATAAAGATCAGCTTGCAGTTGTTTGTGATTCCATGCCCAAGGAGAAGGCACTAATCTACGAGTTCCCAGAGGTTTACGGTTCTAGACACCTCCTTTGAAGCTATCTTCCCCAAATGGAGGCGATGTTATCACCATATAAATTTCAAGAAATTTATAGGCGATTTGGTAGTGCTGAAGGTTATTTCTCATTTGGTAGCGCTGAAGGTTTCTTGCTCATTTGGTAGAGACAATTTCGTCGATGTGGGACTAATCTCCAAGATATAAAATATATATAAAATGTCGCATGTGCAACCCCATGCGTAGACTCCAGAATGTTTTCACAACTGTCAAAATTACAACTCCAGGTGTCATCGCCAACGAAAGGGATCAAGAAAGTGTCAAGTTTTCAAACCAAGCATGCATAATGCTAGTTCAACATTCAATTCAAAATCGAATGACTACAGAGCGCTTATAAGTGTTAAGGTGGGAATAGATCGGATCAGGAGGATCACATTTACATTTGCAAATGCAACTGGTCGTTATCCTTTGTTTCAATTAAACACTTCAGTTATGTTTTCACTTCTAGCAATGATGTTCATGGAAGGATTCAGGTATTTATTTAAGGGCAGAAGGTGCGCCAAAAGAGGAACTCATGTGAAGGTTGGCACCCACTGTCATTTCCAAGGCTATTTGAATTCCTTTGCTCGGAATGTAGATGGTATGGATAATTTGGTGAAGTGGCAATGGCAAGTTCAAATCGAGATGAAGAAATACCCAGGTATCAGGTTCACTGTGTAAATATACAGGGTCCAAGTTGTGTATTCAGTTTGACGATGTTTTTCAAACTTCATGCCATCACAAGAACATTAAATGTGACGTCTCTACATTTCTGTGCGAGCTGATTTCATACACCCTGTGTGCCCATGAGTTTTCTTTTATCATTGAATCCTATGATGTCTATCAAAAAGATCATGAAAAGCCTGGCAGATGCCCTGCATT
>ML778840.1:569208-588826 GCA_009831015.1 Picea engelmannii
AAAAATGGCATACCTTGTTAAATTCTGGCTTATTCTAGAGAGCGACCTTGTAGAGCGTTCCCCACACAGATTATTTGTTGAATCGATCTAAAATTGTTACAAAGAATACTAAATACTGTACTATAACCAACACATTTGGTTGTACTGAATTTGGATCTGTTATGAATAAGTTATGACGTTTTTACCCGAAACACATGTTTTTGACTTGTTTCAGGACAAGCCACAAACCCTATTTTCCACGGAGTGTAACTCCAAAAATACAAAGACCCACAAGATGAGTTTTTTACCAAATATACTTGGATATGTTTCCTCAATGAAATATAAATTTCACATTTTGAATCATTCTATAAAAAAATTTATTGTGAAAATGGTGAGATGACCTGTAAAAAACATACCTTAGAAAGCATCATCAAAAGAATTTATCCTTCCTTGCATTTTGGCCTTCTTTTCTTCACTTTCATCATAAATTCGGCTTAGATATCATTTGGTTACCTCAAACACCTATATGTATTCAATATTCTCAAGTGTGTCTAGAATGAGAGAGCCTTGCCCACTTAGCTTCATTTATACTCTCCAAGTAGCTTCCTTAAAAACATCTTCTAGGTCACTTTGCCCACTTTCATTATTTTAGGGTTAACCCACTTCTAATTAGTCTATTAAATTTTTTATTTAAATAATTTATTGTGTATTCACTTTGCATTATATTAAACTCATCACTTCACTTTATTATTTACCTTCTAAAATCTCTTAAACCAGTTTGACTACTTTGACCTTTTGGGGCTTCTAGAAGACATAAGAGGGTCCTCCAACTTCGTAAGGCCGTAACTCTCAAACCATGAGGAGTTATGTGACGTTCCACATACCACCAGAAATGGAATGACATGTACCATCCATATAGAATATTATTACCTGAAAATATATCAAAACTCATACCATTATCCATCAAACAAACTTGGGTCCATTACCCAAGCCTAGGTTCTCCAACTTCTCATGGCCATAACTCTCTAACCGCGAGGATTTATGTGACATTCCACATACCAATGGAAATGGAACGAAAGTCACTATCCATATAGGATAGTTTCACTGACAAATTTAGTGATCTTCATCTCATTATTACACAAATAAGCTTGGGTTATCTAACCATACTTCTAGGATTACTCAATCCACAAAGCGTCTTTCCGTGAGGGCTTTCACCATAAGGGGACCACTTTTGAGTTCATCCATTTATATTTATTATCAAACATGACAAGACAATACCGAGTCATATTTAAATCAAACAAACTTGGGTCCATTACCCAAACCTTTGTGCTATTAGGCTTTCTTCAAGGGTTGAGATCAATGACAACCAACCTTAATAAAAAATATCCCCCTTCGACATTGATGGTAACACTCTGATGCAATACTGAAATCATATCACTCATGCTGCCCCTGGAACCATGCCTCTGTCCTCTGCATCTGATAAATCTGCTCCCCTTGGAACCATGCCTCTGCCCAAACTCATGCTCCCCCTAGAACCATGCCTCTACCTTTTGCATATGATAAGTCTGCTCCCCCTGGAACCATGCCTCTATCCTATGCATCTGATAAATCTTGCTCCCCCTAGAGCCATGCCTCTTTCCTCTGCATCTGATAAATCTTGCTCCCCTTGAAGCCATGCTTCTGTCATCAATGGAAAAGGTATATTTCCATCCGGGGCTACTCCCCTTGACTGAACTATCCTCTTATGGTGCTTCCTCGTTTAAATATAAGACATATAATATAAGCATTTAAAAATAATTAATTTTGGAGTTGAAATAACTCCAAGTCTCTCGCGAAGATATTCAAAGGCTTCCCGTGGAAGTGGTTTTGTAAAGATGTCTGCCACTTGTTCTTCTATGCCCACATACTCAACTCTGATGTTCTTTTCTGCAACCTGCTCCCGTAGAAAGTGATACTTGATTGGAATGTGCTTCATATTGGAGTGCATCACTGGATTCTTCAAGATATTGATGGCGCTTGTATTATCACAATATATTGGAATGGGCTCATCATACTCAACCTGTATATCTTTCAGAGATTGTTTCATCCAAGAAACTATGTACAACATGATGTTGCTACAATATACTTTGCCTCAACTGTAGATAAGGATAATGATGATTGTTTCTTGCTTAGCCATGATAGCAAACACTCACCCAATTATAAGGCTGATCCACTAGTGCTTCATCGGTCATCAATACAACCTTCCAAATCTACATCTGTGTAGGAAACAATTGATAGATCCTTTACTTTTGGATACCATAATCCAAACTCTTTTGTTCCTTTGAGATATCTGAAAATCCTCTTTGCTGCTTATACATGTGATTCCTTTGGTGCTTCTTGAAATCATGCCACCTGTCCAATTGCCTGCATTACATTTGGTCTTTATCTTGTCACATATAGTAGGTTTCCAATCATTGACCTATATTGTCTCTGATCTGTAGACTTCGAATCATCAGATTTTCTCAACTTGCAACTACTTTGCATGGGAGTGATAACTGGTTTGCAATCTTCCATTCTGAACCTCTTTAGCATTTCTCTGATATACTTGGTTTGAGAAATAAAAATTCATTGGTTTCTTTGAAATAAAAAGTTCTCCAAGTAACGACATTTCAAATTCATTTTGCATATATTTTGCAAATTTATAGCTTAACCTGTCATCATCACTACCAAAAATAATATTATCAACATAAACTTCAACTAATAAAATATTACATTGACTTACCTTGATATAGAGGTTGTTGTCTACACTTCCTTTTATGAACCCTACCTGCTGCAGATACTTATCCAGTCTAGAGTACCATGCTCTAGGAGCTTGTTTTAGACCATACAAGGCCTTTTTTAGTTTACACACATAATTTTCATTCTCTAAAAAATGAAATCCTTTTGGTTGTTCAATGTAGACTTCTTCTTCAAGTTCCCCATTTAGAAAAACTGATTTTACGTCCATTTGATACATTTTAATATTTTTGGAGCATGCATAAGCTAAAAAAAAATGGATTTCTTTCATTCCGGAAACTGGGGCAAATGTCTCTTCAAAGTTGATTCCTTCAACCTGTGCATATCCTTTACATACCAATCTTTCTTTGTTCCTTGTAACATGTCCATCTTCATTCAATTTATTCCTGATGACCCATTTTGTGCCGATCACATTCTTATTCTTTGGTCTTGGAATCGGTTCCCAAGTGTCATTTTTCTCTATTTGATCCAATTCTTCATCCATGACCTTATTCAAAAATTCATCCTTGTTGGCTTCTTCGAAACAATTTGGTTCAATTGTAGATATGAGTGCTAGGTGTGTTTGTTGTGGTCAATTTATTTTTCTTCTAGTCTCAACTCCTGCATCTTTGTTTCCGATAATATGATTTGAAGGATGATTCTTCTGTACTCATCTGCTAGGTGTCTTTGGAGACACTTTCTCAACTTGCTCTTCTGTTTCTGTCAGATTCTCTTCATATTCCCCTTATACTTGTTTTTCATCTTCTTCTTCTTCTTCTAAGGGTTGTTTCATTGATATATTTTCTTCTTCCTTTGATTCTGGTCTTCCTGTTTCATCAAGTTACATTGATGTTTTCCACAACTTTGTTTAATCTTAGATTGTAACACTTGTATTCTTTCCTTGTACTTGTGTAACCAACGAGTACTCCTTTGTCCACACAAGATTCAAACTTTCACATTCCACCATATTTTCTTTTGATATAGCATTTCCTTCCAAAAACTCTGAAGTGCTTTACATTTGCTGGTCTTCCTTTCCATAGTTCATAAGGAGTTTTGTTAGTGTTTTTTCTTAGCATTACTTTGTTTTGAATGTGGATTATTTTATGCATTGCCTGTGTCCTAAAACTATCTGTCAATTTTGAATCCATTAGCATTGTTCGAGCCATTTCCTGTACTGTCATGTTCTTTCTTTCAACAACTCCATTCTGTTGAGGTGTCCTAGCAACGAAGAATTGCCTTTTCATTCCATGATTGCTCCAGTAGTACATAAATTTATTTGAGGTGAACTCTCCTCCATTATCAGATCTCAAGCATTTGATTTTTGAATCCATTTCATTTTCAACCATTTCCTTGTAGATCTTGAAGTTTTCAAAAGATTTTGACTTATTCTTGATAAAGAAAATTGCAATCATTCTTGTATAATCATCAACTAATAACATAAAGTATTTCTCATATTTTAATCCCTCTTGTGTATCCTTCTTCTTCTTGAGGCCTATCTATCAGTTTTTTATTCTGAAATCTAAATCTTCTCGGTGGAGGAGTGTCCCTATAATCTTCATTGTATATCTTCCTATCCCTTTTGATTGTTTCTGCATAGCTTTTTGGATATTTTTCTTGCTTTGTTGTTTTGGATCTTGATCCATTTTCTATATGATTGTATCCAAGTCTGGTCTTGTCAAAATAAGATTTTTGACTGTTGATAATGTCATCCAAAACTTTTGAGCTACTCTGCATATTTTTCTTTTGAATATACTTTATTAATGTGACAATCTCTGCTTCCAAGTTTCCAATGATCATGTCCTTTTCTTCTAGTTGTTATTTGAGTGCTTCTTCAATTCTTTTATCTTCTTCTATTTGAACCTTCAATTTTGTGATCATTTGTTCTAGTTCTTGAGTGTCTTATTTCTTGTCTAGTTCTGATTGTAGTTTCATGTTCTTCTTCTTTTCTCTTATGATAACTTCTATGGCACACATTAATTATTCTCGAAAGTCAACTTCTATCTCTTCAATTTCTTCTTCGACTTCTTCACATTCTTTTTCGGCTTCTTCATATTCTTCTTTGGAGTCTTCCTTGTCAGAGTCTTTTACTTCCATGATGAGATGTCTTCTTTGGTGCATAAGCTTTTCTTGAAAACTTTCTTTGTAGTTATTTTTCCTTTATATGTGTGTTTCCCTTCATCATTTTTCTTTTTCTTATGAGGACATTTGTTAGAAAAATGACCAATACCATCACAATTAAAATAAATTAAAGGAAACTTACCTCTATACCTACTGTCGGTTCCCTTGTTTAGTGCTTTGATGAAGTTGGCCACTTCTTCATCATCTTTTGAGTCGTCATTGTTGTTGTTATATTCTTCTTTTTTCTTTTGCTTTGATCTTTTGGATGATTTGAAGGATGCTTCTTTTACATCTGTATTTTCCTGTTCATTTCTCATTTCATATGTTGTGAAGATTCCATGAAGTTCGTCCATGCTTATTGAGTTTAGATCCAATATTTATTCTAGTGCTAATATCTTAGGGTTAAATATCATAGGAAGAGCTCGTAGTACCTTTTCAACAATTACAGATTCTTCGATTTCTTCTCCCAGTCCTATGATTGCATTCATTGTTTCATCGACTCGTAAGAAGTAGGCTGCAATATTTTCATCTTCCTTCATTTTTAGTTGTTCTAACTAACCTCTGTAAGTTTGAAGCTTTGCTACTTTGACTTTTGTATCTCCTTCACAAATATTTTGAATCTTGTCCCAAATCTCTTTAGTGGATTTACAATGTGCAACTTTGGTGAATACTGTATCACTGAGACCATTCAAAAGTGCATTTTTGGCTTTGGAATTATTCTCACTGAGTTTCACTGCTTTGCCATTTGTTGGTGGACTTGTTGGTGTTGTGTATCCATATAGAATTGATTGCCAAACTTGAAATACATGTGCCTGTATATATGACTTCATCCTTATTCTCCAAAAAACATACTTTTATCCATCAAATTGTGGTATTCCATTTTTATACATGTTGGTACTCTCCATGATCTACCTTTCAGTGGTTAAACTGATTTCTGAAGGAACATGCTCTGATACCAATTGTTGGATTACTGAGAGGGGGGGTGAATAAGTAATAGCATAATTTTAATCCTTTTTTATCCAAATTAATCCAAGTGTTATATCAATGTAGTATTATTATCCAATAATGAGAAATAATAAATGAATAACCACACATATACACAGTACACCAGTGTTTTACGTGGAAACCCAAATCGGGAGAAAATCATAGAATATTTTTTCTTATATGTCTTGAAGAATTACATTCATTGGAAGCACCAAGTTCCTTTGTTTTCCAGCCGCAACTAGAAGGAGGCTCCAACCCCCTAGGTTATTAGGCTACGACATGAGGGAAGATCCAACTTCCCAATTCTTTGGCTACAACCAAAAGGAGGCTAAAACCCCCAAAGTTCTATGTCTACAACCGGAAGGTGGCTAAAACCACTTGTCCTTGCCTCGTCCAACTGCCCTGAAGTAGAAGTAGAATGATGGAACCACTGTCACACTATCACTTTGAGATATATCGCTATAAACCCATACCAATAAACCTAAACCATACATCAACCATGCATCAACCTATACCTCAACCTGTAATCAACCTGTACCCTAAACAAGTGCATCAACCATGCACCAAAATCTACCATAAACAAGTGCATCGAGCATTCACCAACCTGTACCAAACAATCTGTAATCAACTTGTACCATAAACAAGTGAAACCAACCATGTACCAAGTATGTAGAAATCATGTGTCAAATAATCATCAACGATGACTCATCAACATGTACCAACATCATCAACTATACACCTCATGTGTGTGCCAACTAATCAACTACTTGTCTCAACCAGGTACCCAAATTGTACCTCCACTAAAATCCCTCATCAATTTCATCATCCAAATATGATTTGTAACTCTGTAATATACCTGGTGTATATTATCACATACCTGCAAACCTTCCTTAACTTTAAACAACAAGAAACTAGCATATTCATCAAACTTTTCTTTAGTCTCACATGACTAGTTTTGGATTAGTCAACAACCCTAATTTGAAATAATCAGAACTTTTTACTTGTAATGAATAAAGATCTTAAACTGATACAAAATGTTCTTCAGTGATTTTTATACAATTCTTCCAGGTTTATCTACTTGGAACCTCTCAGAAAAAGGAGTTATAGAAAAAATAGCATAGCTTGATGAATTTTGGCTTATTCTAGAAAGAGACCTTGTAGAGCATGCCCCACACGGAATATTTGTTTAATCGATCTAAAAATGTTACCAAAAATACTAAATACTATACTCTAACAAACAGATTTAGTCTTATTGAATTTGGATATGTTATGAAGAAGTTATGACATTTTTACCTGAAACACCCGTTTTTTACTAGTTTTAGGACTAGTCGCAAAATCTATTTTCCATGGAGTGTAAACTCCAAAAATACAATGAACCACAAGATGAATGTTTTATTATAGATACTTGGATATGTTTCCTGAATGGAATAACAATTTCATGGCCTGAACCATTCTAGAAAAAAAGTTATTGCGAAAATGGTGAGATGACCTGTAAAAAAAAAACTTTAGAAAGCATCATCAAAATAATTTATCCTTCCTTGAATTCTGACCTTATTTTCTTCACTTTCCTTAGAAATTCAGCTTATATATCCTTTGGTTACCTCATAAACCTATAGGTATTCAATATTCTCAAGTGTGTCTAAACTAAGAGAGACTTGCCTCTTATTTATATTCTCCAAGTAGCTTCCCTAAAAACATCTTCTAGGTCACTTTGCCCACTTTCCTTATTTTAGGGTTAACCCACCTCTAATTTCTCCATTATACTTATTATTTAAATAATTTATTTTTTATTCACTTTGAAATATAGTACACTCATCACTTCACTTTATTATTTACCTTCTAAAATATCTTAAACCACTTTGACTACTTTGACCTTTTGGGGCTTCTAGAAGACATAAGAGGGTCCTCCAACTTCGTAAGGCCATAACTCTCAAACAATGAGGAGTTATGTGACATTTCACATACCACCAAAAATGGAATGACATGCGCCATACATATAGAATATTAGTACCTAAAAATATGTTAAAAATCATACCATTATCCATCAAACAAACTTGGGTCCATTACCCAAGCCTGGGTTCTCCAACTTCTCATGGCCATAACTCTCTAACCGTGAGGAGTTATGTGACGTTCCACATACCACCAGAAATGGCATGACAATCAGTACCCATATAGGAAATTCTCATTGACAAATTCAGTGACCTTCATCTTATTATTCCACAAATAAGCATGGGTTCTCTAACCATACTTCTAGGATAACTCTATCTGCAAAGTGTCTTCCCGTGAGGGATTTCACCAAAAGGGAACCACTTTGGAGTTCATCCATTTATACTTATTATCAACCATGAAAAGACAATAACGAGTCATATTTACATCAAACAAACTTGGGTCCATTACCCAAACCTTTTGCTACCGGGCTTCTTCAAGGGTTGACATCAATGACAACCAACCTTAATCAACATCATTTGGTTGGAGTTTGGCCACTTCATTAATCCATTGAAAATTATTAGGTCTTCAGAGATTCTCAATTAGGTCTTCAGAGATTATTTTGTAGCTATTAGATAAAACAAGGTCCTCATCTAGCCATAAAGGATTATGGTTGGAGTCATTACTTAAAAGAGTAGCTTGTTTAGTTTCATTCCTAGCATTAAATTCTCCTAGCAGGAGGATATTCCCTTCATTTTTAAAATTATAAATATCTTGTTCTAAATTATTACAGGGACAATTTTTATCTAGATTATTTTTCTTATAAAAAGTAGAATTAATAGGTGCAAAATAACAAATTCCTATATACATCTTCTTAGCATTGGTGTCTGAAATTTCTATTCAAATGTATTGATTAAGAGGGTCAATCTTATGAAGTTGAATGTGATAAATGCTCTTTCTAATATAAAAATCTATGCCTCCTATCCCTCTACGATGGGATTTTTTGTTCCATGCTGAGCACAAGACAAATCCTTCCATGTTAGGGACCTTAGACTCCTCATGCTCCCAAGTTTCACATAGATAGATAATATCAATATCACTTGAGATCCAACTTATCATAAGACCTTTGGACCATGGAAAGCCACGACAATTCCAAAAAAGGATCCCGAGTGTCCCAAATTCCTATTTATTATTATCCTTGTGGTCTCTATCCCTAACAATAGCTTTTTGATTTCTAATTATTACCCATTTTCCTTCTTTCCTGGCTTCTTTTACCTTTTGGATTTCCTTCCTTAATTCAGTTTGGTCTTTGAGAATGAGGTCTTCATTTATAAATATTCCTAACCCTTTTAAACTCGAAGATTAACTAAATATGTTATATATTTATGGTCATTTCAACTTACTTTGACATGGATCAACCTATCTTTGTGATCAATTATTTTTCCTAGCCTCTTTGCTTTTATGAGGTAAGTTGTATCAATTTGTCATTTATTTTTTAATTCTTCTTTTACTATTGCTAGTATATCCTCCTCTTGTTGTTCTTTTATACCAAAAATTATGAGGTTCAAGGCTCCTTTGTTACGCTCATGGTCCAGATCCATTAGCTTATTCATTTCTTCTTTGATGGTTTTGGTATCCAATTTGTTTTCCATATTAATGAGGGTCAAATTGTTGGGTAGTTTTTCATCTAGCTCTTTAATTCTATCTCTCAAGTTGTGATTTTCTTCAAGCCCTCCTTCTTGGGTTGATTGTTTATGTTTTTCCATTTCTTAAATTCTATCCTTCATTGTCTGCAATTCACTCTTGAACCCTAAGAATCTATCCTCTTTTTGAGTTTCAACAATGTCTATAATTTTTTTATCAATCTTCGCCTCTATCTCTATTTGGAGTTTTACATCTCTTTCTTCACTTGTTTTTTCTAATGTTTCTAACTCTATTTGGATTTTGGAATCTTTGTCTTCTCTTATTTTTTTCTACTTATTCCATATAATCTTAAAGGATCTCTAGGGTGATTTTGGGGGACCTCCCCTTGTTAGGCTGAGTTTTTGGAATAGGTGGTGGAGTGCTCCGATTGAAAAGAAGAGAAAAAAAATGTAACAATTATTATTATGGATTGGTTTTATCTCTCAAATTAACTTTTACTTATGAAAATTAATATATATATATATATATATATATTAAAATTGAATCAAAGTAAAATATGACTCACCTCATTTCAGATGTCCAATTGCTCAACTAGTTGAAGAAGCCAACCGCAGAGAAGTCCAAAGAAACTACATAGATTATTCTGAATAAAAAAGATAAAAACCTTAGAGATATAATTTCAAAACCTCATAGAAGTAGTATTCTTGTTCCCACCCAGAAATATTATTTAAAAATAAATATATAAGAATACAAAATTAATATGATAAAAAATAAATATAATGAGAAAAAGTACAATTACATTTTTGTATGTTCAGATCAAAATGGTATGGTTCTTTACAGTTAATAACTAGTGATTGATTAACAAAGAGATTTAGATTACCTAAAAAGAAAGATTTAATGACCTGCCAATGCATGTTGACAACTATACAAGTGCCACCTCACTCCAATTCTAACATGAAACTCACCATTTTTAGGGGTAAATACATTATTTATTTTATAAATAAAAATAAAGAGTGTGCATGTTAATTTTAAATACAGGTTACCATGAACTTTGGATGAATTTTGAATATGGGTTATTTAAGATTGAGTTTTGCTGGCAACTATGAAATTTGGATGAAACGATGACATGCAGATGGATGCAAAGATCTGGCAAGACCTTTAGGTAGACTTATTTCTTATGATTTTAAGAAAAATCATCTATTGTGTTATCGTGATATCCTGCAAAGAATAAACTGATAAATTGAATTCACATCCTCAAAATAAATTGATCCTCGTTTGATAAGGTAATCATTTACAACCGATAAATCATCATATGTTGAGTGTTTCTATCAATGCCAATCCATCTTACGGGAGTGTATGGGTTACTAGCAGCTACAACCACCAAGTTAATATAGGAATTAGTGTTGTATACAAGGCTCACTCTGAGCTTGATCTCAATCGAACATGGTGAGTTAAAAATAACCCTAGGAGGCATTGCACAACATCTCTCACAATGATGAATTAAGTGGAGAAAATGATAACGATGAATTTCATAATTGATGAATAAAGTAAGGAGTACAAACTAAAGGTGGGAAAGATACAAAAAAACTTAAGAAATAAACAATCCAAAGTGGCAAACTCCAATACATCCACTACTCAAAGGTGTCCTGGAAAACAAGTCCATATTAGATACCATTAGCTAAACAAGGTCCTAGAAAATAATTCCATGTTAGATACCATTAGATAAACAAGTCCATGTTAGATACCATTAGGTGTAAAACAAGTCCATGTTAGATAGCACTAGCTAAACAATTCCATGTTAAATACACATTTACATTTGAAAAAAACAAAAATATCTAGAAATGTGGCATGCAACCAATCATTAAGAAGAGATCAGAATGATCTTTTCAATGCCTCAAACAAAATATAAAATGAAGGTTGCCTTAAAGAGTTAAGGAAGAAAAAATGCTACCAATGAACTCCTTTCTATTAACATCCTCTTGAACTGCATCTTTTGCATCTCTTGACGATATCTTCTATCATCAAAACAAATGGTAATGATCAGTAGAGGCCAAAGTGGACCCAAAAAGTGACCAAGCCAACCTGGATAAAACTCCCGATACATCGACTCCTCAGTAACAACCTGCATGTCGGTAGACATTTCATTCTCACTGTCTGTGCCAAATATATAGGTGTAGAGGGAAGACAGATTTAGCATAAGGAAGCAAACAATCCCTTAGAGGGTGATTCGATCACCAAAGAAGTCCCATGATGAGTGCCCGACATTGTCGAGAAAAAGAAGACATAACAATAACGTGAGTGATTTTTCCATGATAATAGAGATCATAACCAGAATCACCAATTCGAAAGAACTGAGAGGCATCACCGGGCTGAGCACGATGGACGGGAGATAGAGCATATGGAGATGAGGAAAAATTGAGGGATTTCTTCAAGCACCATACTACCCCTTACTGGGATAAGAACAAAAACCTCACTTTCCTGAGCATCGATGCCAAGTGTCCCGATGGACTATTCTCCAGCGACTGATCAGATATTTAAAAATAGGCTAGCGTTCGATACTCTAAACGCTTCCAAGACAGAGATATTGAAGAGCGAAGGATTATAAAGATCGGTCCGAGAGTTATTTCCTCTCTTTCAACATTGGCAATGATGGAAATGATGACCAAGATCTATGCAGACACACCCATATATGAGACAATGGGCCACAAACCAAATCACAAAACATAGTACTCTAGCCTAGAAGGATGTATTCTTCTACATAGCGTTTCATTTCTCTTCCAAGGTATCTCAGCCGCCCATGAAGCAGTCTTTCCTACAAGAATGTATTCCTCTACATATCCTTTCATTTCTCTTCCAAGGTATCTCGGTAGAAGAACTAGCTTGATCTAGGAAAAATCTACTTGGATGTGATCTTAAAACACACACCAACAATATTTAATTCCCGAGGGAAAATCAATGCTGAGGGTGAGATTACATCAAGCTATATCCATGTTTTTCCATTGGAAGCCAAGAATATTTGGTGGCCTAAATATGTGTTAGTTGTTTGATATTCTTTTGAATTGATATTATTTCATCGATGCCTCTGCATCATCAAGGTCCAAGGTCCTTCAAACTCAAGAGAACCCGATCAATAGCATGACCTTGATGATGCAGAGGCATCGATGAAACCCCTTGGACTCTGGATCGAGTTAGGGAGTGGACAATTGATTTTGAATGTTGTTGATATGACATATGCATATATGATTAGCTATTATGATGATTGATTATTATTGCTGACATGATTCGTTGATGGATGCAGGCTGGCGATAGCTTGCTGACCAGACTCACATGTGGAGTAGACGAGTCACCCACGGAAACTAGAGACTTTAAGGGAGAGGTGTGGCAGCAACCCTACCAAAGCCTACTAGCACTCCCACCATGTCTCTAACTGTAGGTTAATGATTACCTAGTTCGAGAAGACCCACGATGTCGTGAGGGAAGAATGTGATAGTCTCTTACGATGATTCTAAGGGGTGCACAATAAGGCATGGGCCTTATTCCATAGAGGCCCTTAGTCTCCCACAAGATCACTTGGTGGAGTATTGACTCCAGGGGTTTGACGTCTACCAAAGTCAATAGAGAGGCGAGTGGCACCCTTGGAGCACGTAGTGTGTCTTGAAGGGCATGTCACGCAAGGAAAATGGAAGGAGGCGAGTGGCACCCTTGGAGCACGTCGCGATTTTAACAGGTAAATGAATAAACCTATTCGGTCTTAAAATGAATGATCTGATAAGTAATGGTTAAAAGCAATTTTCCCTAATAAAAAAATGCCTCCCAACCTAGTGAAATTAAAACCTAGGTCTAAGTAGAACATCTGGTCAAAAGAAAAATATTATAATAAATAAACATATAACAAGAAGGGGGGGGGTAAGAAATTCAAACTTATTTATTAAAATTCAAAATTATAATGGAGGATTAAATTTTTAAAAATGGGTAATGGTTGTTTTTTTTATCTACACTTGCTAAATTAATTTTTAATTAAAAAGGAAAAAAGGAAAATGGTTGTTTTATCTACACTTGCTAAATTATTTTTTAATTAAAAAGGAAAGACGATAAATGGTTGTTTATATACACTTGCTAAATTGAATTTTAGTTAAAAAGGAAAAAGGGGAAACTTAAAATAAATAGGAAACTTAAAGAAAAGGGGAAACGCAAAGAAAAAAAAGCTGAATGTCTAACTTAGTAAGAAATATTGTCTTGGGAACTTGCTATTTATGAACTCAACTAGGAATGAAGTAAGGCGTAAGTCATTTAAGAGGTGTAAGGAAATTTTGGGACACTAAGGAGTGTTTTTAGGAATGCTTTTAGGTGGGTGAGGGAAATATGAATATTTAATTAATTAATAAAATTGTTTTTTTGGTGCAACTAAGGGATCAGGTGACATGTGTACGGGGGAGGTTTTTCAAAATTAAATTAATGAAAAAGGAATTTAATGAGAATTTGTGAAACTAATTACTGGAAAACTCTATAAAAAGGATGGAGGAAGAGGAGTATGGATCTTATATTTTTGCGTAACGTTACATTGCTGAAATTTATCTTGACTAAACTTTCTCTTGTGGAATTGGGATACCCAGTTCGGGTAACGAGTGGTAGCTCAACCTTGCGAGGCATGCTAGGTGCAATAATTATTTGGTATTGTGTGTGTGGCCCCTTTGCAGATCGGTGGAATAAGGTGGAAGAAGAGTACACCTAGCGTCGGGTGGGAGGTACCGGTGAGGTCACATTGGTTGGCAAGCGGGAGTTGGACAGATCACGCGCGGGACAACAAATTCGGAGCTTTCAAATTTGGATATGGTATGCATGTACATATTTGTATTGAATGGTAGTTTTAACATTTTTTTTTTGCCTTCAGTAATGTACTTCTATTGTGTTAAAGTTTATGTTTTATTTAGCGTAACACTATCTAAAGATATCATTTTTATCTTTATCAAATTATCTTGATAAACCCAACATTTTATTATAAGATAACTTAATGTAATCCCAATCTTATAATTGTTGTAATTTGAATTGATTTTCCTATGGTGAACCAAACCTCTGATCAGAATGACTTCTCTACATTTTTTTTATTGTTTAATACAAAGAAGAATGGTGTTTTTATCTTCTGTCTATATTCCTTAAGTGATTAGTCTGTGCTTGAGCAGTCGACCAAGATCCAAATCAACGGTCGCCCCTCTAGTGTTTAAATACCTATAGATTCAAATGCCCTACTTCCATGTGCATGGATAATAAGTGAAGGATAAATTTCTCCCAATCATATATCCCTTATTTATCCCTGCATTTTTCTTTTATGATTAATCTGTAATCCTTGCGCCTTCTTGTGAATGAGTATCCTTGCATTTTCGATTGATTCATTGCTTAATGATTTGTCTTTTCACCTTCTTTTGATTGAGTATCTCTACACTTTTATTGATAAAACTCTACGTTGTGAATGATAAACCTCTGAGTTTGAATGACAATCCATGTTCTTGATTGATAAATGTTTGCCTATGTTTTTATTGATAAAACTTTGCATTGCGAATGATAAACCTATGAGTTGAATAACAATCCCTGTGTTCTTGATTGATAAATCTCTGCCTGTGTTTTTGAATGATTAATCGTGGCATATTGATTGAATTTTTGTTCATTTTTCCATTTGTGCTCATCATTTGTTGTCCTACACCCAATGTCTTACCTCCCACACTTGGCGATTTAATTCCCTTTTTTCTCCGAGTATTAGCATGGAAACCCTGGGTGATGTTTCTTTGCGATATAATATAGCGATTTTATATTTATTGTATTACACAACAACTTCATTTATTTACTTTGTGATTTAGATATATATATTGTGAATTTAATATACACAAAGATATATATACTATGAATTTAATATACACAGAGATATATATACAATGAAATTATACATTGAATCACAACGAGTTACACATTGATTGATATATATATATATATATATATATATATTATCACAACAATTTAATATACCTGCGTTATCATATATCAACGATTATATATCTTATTTATCATATCTGGATTATATATTTGTGTTTTTTTTGTTATGAAAACATTATTGATTATCATAATTTAAACTCTGTGATTTTACCTTAAATTATTGGACAATGATTTCATTCATTTTTATACAATATTATCATGTGATAGATAAACATAGATATCATGTGTTAAAGGACAACAATTTCATGCATTGAATGGAAAACGATATCATTCATCTATTAGACAAATCTATCATGTTTTAATAGTCAACGATATCATATTAGCTCATCAATTTCATGTATTTATTAGACTGTGATAACATACCTTTTAAATAGACAACATGTCATATTTAATAGATAGCCACATAATGTATTCATAGAAAATGATTTATTTGGTTTAGATAGTATATTTGTAAATAACAGTTTCAGAAATGGACTGGATATAGTAATATAATAGCATAATGGACAACGATATATGGATAGTGATATATATCATTTGTTAGACAATGAATCTTTGCTAAATAACAATTTCCGAAATGGAATGGATAGCAGTAATATAACAACATTAATGGATGGAGATTTTATTATACAACGATTTTATTTGTTGATTAGAAATTGATTTTATTGGTGATAGTATATGGTTAGATAGCATTTGTTTGTTAGCATATGGTTGTTAGATAGTGATGTTAGTTAGCATATTTCTAGTTATCATATTGTGGGTTAGCATATTGTCGTTGGATAGCGATATTGTTAGTTATTATATGTTGCTAGATAGCATAATGATTTATGGACAACTAATTTTAAACTGACTATAACGAACCTCCTCGTTACGACGACAAACCTCTTCTAACAAGTGCAATTTTTTTTGTGTGTGTGTGTGCACGTGGGTACAAGGATAATAAATACATTCGACTCTGCGTCACCATACGATGACGAACATGACGCATGCAAAGCGATGACAACAAAAAGACCTAAGACGCACATGAACCTCTGCAAGAAATGAACGACAATCAACTGACAAATAATAAGACTGACTACCCATCTGTCCTACCCTACAATGGTTAGGACCTCCAAGACACATAAGCAACGCTCAAGCCCAGGTTCCCATTGATTTTAACCATTTAAGGTCTCAGGGCTGGCGACTGTTCTGAGGAACATGGAGGTGTCTACATCCCGCCCGACACAAGCAGACCAAGCACACAAAGTTTACAACCAAGTACAACAAAAGTTAATGAACGACCACGTCCTCTATGGAAGGCCCAAGTCAGAAGGACACCGACAATAACCAACCATTAGTTAAGACTCAACATTACCTATGACTCATTTGGCAACAAGTACAGATCAATCACTTCGATTAATTTCCGTTAGTCGACGAGTTACCAACCCAACCTTAAAAATAATTACATATAAACACTTGCTAATTCCCCATTTACTAAATCATAATAATTTATTGGTCTTCGTTTCAAGGCCCTTACCGATTATGTGTTGTCAGCATTAATATAATTTGAATATCCTTTACAATAATTTAACCATATCATTATTTTTATACTACAATAACAAATAAAATAACAATGATCTTACATTTCATATGTTGTCAAATGCTAACATAGCATCCTTCCAATTTGCAAGGACATTTCATTTACAGGTTTCAAACGAAAAATTATACTGACCCTAAATTAAAATAACATTACAAATAGAATAACAATGACATTTCTTTTTATATGTTATCTAACACTAACATTACACTCTATATTATATTACTCTTACATAATTCAGAAACAATAATTACAATGACGTTACCCTTCCAATAACAATATAATTTACAGTCATAATGCATTACTCCTTACTATACCAATTCATGATGTTCATAACAATAAAATTTCAGGAACATTTTCACTAAAATAACAATATCCTTACTTACATTTTGGGGTTATTATAACATTGCATTAGACTAACAATAGCATTACCCTTTTTATATCACTAACATTACATTCTATTTTATAATGCAAGAGCAATCTATTACAGTGGCCTAATATTTACATATTACCATAATAATATATTAGAGTAACCATGTCTTTACAAATCATAATAACACTTATGTTATCCATAACAATCACAATTACGTTTTATTTATATTCCCATATCATTGCAATGATAACTACAATAAAATAACCAAATAGTACATTCTATAAATTATCAAGCACAAAAAAAACTAGCGGCCCAATCACTATGCCAAGTAAAGCATGAAAATTAGCAAAGAGACAGCTGGGAATGCATGCCAAGTATCGATAAACAATTTGGCAACTAGAGAAATGGTAACTGTCGGAACCAGAAGTCAACTCAAATTTTTTTTTGGCCGCGTCATAAAAACCCTTTCACAGCCTCATGTCACGCTCTTGCAAAATGTAATAAGAATCTTAAATCATATTCAGCTTAATTGAAACAGATTCATAATGTAAATTGAAACAGAAAGAGGTAAATGTCATAATTTTTTTTGTAACTAAAACAGATTCATAATTGAAACAGAAAGAGGTAAATGTCATAATTTTTTTTATGTTTGAACAGATTCAGCCTATTCTATTTGCTTCTTTGCGAAGGTGAAAGAAAACACACCAGGAAGGTGGTTTACGAAATCAATTAAAAATAGATAGTAATTAAAATTGACATCAGGGTTCCCACGTAAAATTCTAGATAGCCACCATCAATTTACAAACTTAAACAAACAAAATCTCGAGCCCAACAAAAACGCATAGACATTCTTTGCATTTATGCATGGACAACCTACAAGAAGGAGGGGCACCTTCGTACGCATGAAGGTCAAATAGAAACAAAAATGTCAAACACTTATTGCCAGAACGAATTCTCAGATCCAATATTACAAAAACAAAAATACCTATACAACTGTTGCCAAAAGGAATTCTCAGATCCAATTTTTCAAAAACGAAAATGTCAAAGACCTATTGCCAGAACGAATTCTCAGATCCAATTTTACAAAAATGAAAATGCCCATACAACTATTGCCAAAATGAATTCTCAGATCCAATTTTACAAAAACGAAAATGTCAAACACCTATTGCCAGAATGAATTTTCAGATCCAATTTTACAAGAATGAAAATGTCAAACACCTATTGCCAGAACGAATTCTCAGATCCAATTTTACAAAAACAAAAATGCCAACCACCTATTGCCAGAATGAATTCTCAGATACCATTTTACAAAAATGAAAATGCCCATACAACTGTTGCCAGAACGAACATTTACAGTGTCACTTAACAAACGAAAATGCCATACACAAAATTGACAGAGCCAAGGTTTACCGAAACCGTTCCACAGAATGAAAAGCCATTATGCACTAAGATTGTAAAATCGCCATTAGAGGTACACAATCTAAAATTTCCATCGAATTAAATTCACTGACATGCCCAGAATATAATTCCGATGTTGGCAATATCTTCTTATCATGCAGTAGCTATCCAGGATACTCTATAACAATTTTTTTTTTATCAAGGAAGGACACAACCATTACACACTAAGCTTATCACAGGACGTCATGCAAAAACACCTGGTTATGAATATACATGGTATTATACATAACATTAACCCACAATAATATACCGCATCAACACACAGTTTTATACACAAAACCGAAACACTGTCTACGAGTGTTAACTCACAGTAAATTTTATATCCTGTAATGATTAACACACAGTATTAATTAAACTACAAAATACACCGCATCCATGCGCATACAGCTTATGGATTATAACTATAACAGTAATTGTCAATGACTGTAACGAACCGCCTCGTTACGACAACCATTCTAGTGACAGGTGCATTTTTTGTTTTTTGTTTTTAGAAGTGTGTGTGTGCGTATGTACAAGGAAACAACAACAGCCTATTTGACTCTGCGTCGTCACCCGACGACGAATACGACGCAACCAGGATGAACATAAGAATATGACCAGGACGCACGATATGTAACCACATGCATAAACGATGATCACACGACAAGTAAAACTGACTACTAAATACGACTGACCTCCCGCCTGTAACAGCCTAAAATTTCTAAACATCATTTTTAATCATAAGCAAATTAATTCCTAACTGAGACAATAACATCAACCATCGTCGGCCTTCGGAACTTCTTCCGTCGGGGTTTCGCTACTCGCGATGTTTAATGGCTTGGACC
>ML778841.1:0-61907 GCA_009831015.1 Picea engelmannii
TTCTTGGCATATTTTGGCATTTCTCTTAATGGAAGGTGTTACAACTAGGGTTTGCTATGCTTTTTCTTGGTGATATGTAAGTATTTTTCTGCAAAACTTCTTTATTGAATGGTTGCATTACTTATTTCTTGCATATATATATATAATTTTGCCGAATAAACCCTAGGTGACAAGCACACAAGTAGGTCCTTGTCTCATGTCCCCATTGAGAGATATTTTTTTTCAGCCTTTGATTGAAGAAGAAGAGAGCCTAGCCGTAGCTACACTCTCATACTCTCTTCATTTTTGCTAGCCGTACTATTTATAAGCTGAGAAGAAGGTGACGCCCTAAAGCCTAGGTTTTCTACACTATGTGTCGATTTTTCTAGGGTTTGCTGGTAGAGCCTTGCTGTAGAAACACTTTGCTTCATCAAACCCTCTTGTCTTGGTTTTATGCTTTATCTTCAACCAGTTGTGTTTGCCATTGAGTTAAGGAAGGAGGAGAGAGCACCGAGGCCTAGTTCTCCTACACCAAGGTGAGCCTCTCTCCCCTAGGGTTTTGACTTTGAGGCCTTGCTTTAGCAACACCTCGAAGCTTCTCCCTCTAGTCCTTAACCGTTTGGTCTTTGCTTCCTTTAGCTCTTGCGTCCTTCACTTTTGACTCCATTAACCCTAAGGCACTGATATAAAGACCTCTTGCTTTGAAGTGAACTTGATCAAAACCACTCTCAAATACTCTTGAATCAAACCCTAACTACTAACCCTAGCTTAGAAACTAACCTAACTAACTTATTGCTGGCGTCATCTTAGGCTATAATATCATTGGTGCAACTAAACGTTTTCATTATAAGCAATTGAATGATGGTTATAGGCATTAATTGAATGAAGTATTGATTTGTTATATTGAATGCCACATCGTTTTAGCGATTGTTGAAGAAGTGACTTAATTATCATTGCTATTTTATAAATATTGACTTCGTCAATATTTGTTATCAAATTGCTTATAAATGTCTCAGATAGTCGTTGATTTACATGAAGTACTAACCAAGTGAGCATCTTGCATATATCAGTTTTCTTGTTGCTTTGTCTCAGGCAGGTGCATCTCTTTTTGGTTATACTTTATTATTGGCTGTTTAGCCGGACTATCTGTTCGGTGGTGACTTGTGAGGGGGGAAAACTATTCTTTATCTTACTATCCTTTGCCTTCTCAAAACCCTAGGTCACCGGGGACGTCTCCCCTGGGGCTTACCTCCCTAAAGAGAAAGAACCATCCCATTGAGGTGACATTGGGTGGGATTGGTTCCTTTTACACCAGTTTGACCTTCATACCTCAAGCCTTTTATCCTTGCTACAAACTGTGCATTAACAGGGCCAAAGAATCCATCCTTGCCTATGATGAGGACAAGGGGGATAAAAGATTTGAGAAACGACTATTGATATGGAGAGTGATTGATGAGCGATGGAACAATACACTCCATAGCCCCATCCATGCTACAAGGATCTACCTCAACCTGATATTCTCTTACTGTTATCCCCTAGCCTAGAGATAATTAAGGAGATCGTGTCTCGAGGCCCACAGGTTCCAGACATGGAGTGTCGAGAGTTGAACGACCTAAGCATAGCACCGTAGGGCCCCTCTTTTGTTCAAGTACAGTCCACATATTGCCAACAACAACATCCATGTAATGTCCCTTTCCAAATAGGATCTCCAGAGAGGAGGCTTAATGGTTTAAACCACCTTGTTAGACTATAGCCAGGGCCAGAAAGGGGTAAACAGGGTTACTAGAGGTCACTCCAGTCAAAGGTGTTATATTCAGAAAGTGACATTGAGCTAAAAGTGGTTAAAAGCACTTTTAAGCCAATTTGAACTAAAAATAGAACAGACGAGCTAAAATTAGAAGTCAATATCGAATTAGGGTTTCAGGCAGCTATAAGAGAAAGTTCAGCGACCTAATTCATCATTATGCAGATTTTGACTTGTCATTGAGGAGATAGGTGCATCTCAGGAGAGATAGTTCAATGGATTATGGGAGGAAGACACCAATTGGTTGATTTCAGTGTTGAGAGACACACCCTAGTGATCGAGAAGATCACACAGGTCTTCCATCATTCTTCAACAATAGTTACACATGTTCCAACAACAAGGATGCACTTATTCAGGGTGAGGGCGTATCTTCTGAGGAGGTTCAGTGGATCGACTTGTCCCATCCAGGGAGAGTTCAAAGATTCCCCTCCGACCCACTTAATAGGAAGGCAAGGCACATCTTTTGCCTGGTTCCTTCATCAGATTCTGACGAAGGAATCATCTGGGGCACATTTTCCAGACATTGGGAGTGCGACACTTTGGGCAGACACATCCGGGGTTCCCGAGCGATCATCAGATCAGATCCAGGGAAACCTTTCCGACCCATTTCACAGTAGGCTGAGGCGATCATTTAGAGACACATCTCAGCTGATTCCGGCGGTGGAATCACTAGGGCGCATTTTTCCAGTGAGGGGCGCATTCCCCCAGGGGGATCCATCCGGGGTCTAGACACATCAGTAGAGGGGTTGATCAGTCACCAGGATTGAGAGCTAGAGCAGAGCGCACCATTTGGGACAATTTCCAGGCCATTTCGAGAGGTTTAGCCACCAGGGCGAACTTTTCAGACTTTCAACAGTTACCGTGCGAGCTGCCATAGTTCCAGGTCATCCATTGATCCTGCAGTGATCATTTATTATCGGGTATTATCATTTAGTTTTCTTATTGTATTCTGGCTAAGATCCTTTTGTCATTTGATCTAGTCGAGTGATTCATTTTTATTCAGTCGCATTCGACATTGTACTCACAGAGATATCATAATATAAGATTTGCAGTCTTTTGTCTCATTTATCATCTATATAGTCATTTATATGCTGTAACAATGAATTATCTACAGTATATACATCATATTATCAGTGTTTCCCAGACTAGCCAAGTTAGGAACATTACATTGGTATCAGAGCTTTAGTCCTGCCAACATGTGACTAAAGACAATGAGTGCAGCAGAGGACCCAGGGGGTTGTGAGCACGTAGGTAACACATATGTCACTTACAACATACACAAGGAGGGAAGACCTAGATCTGATTTCCCCCCTTTTCCTCCTAGCTCAGAGGAAGAGGAAGAGGTACAGAGGGAAGTAGAGAGAAGGGCAGAGCGAGAGGCTGAGCGGGAGGCAGAGAGGATGTTATGAGACATATATGAGAGACCAGAGGGTAGTGGTAAGGCACCCATGGACCCAAAAGAAGCCTTCATGCAGGTACTCGACAATCTGGTAGTCAGTCAATAGGCCATGACTAAGTCCTTGGCGCAGATGGTAGATAGACTTGCCATAGTGGGCACCCCGGGCACACAAGCCCCACATGCAGCATAGCGAAACTCAGGGGCAGGCAATAGACCCTAGTCTCCTACTCGCACATACACATCTTCGAGTAGGATTCCCAGGCCATTGTTCCCCAGTTTCTAGAGGGAAACTCTAGTAGCATCACAGCAACCGATAACATAGAGCCCGCCCACTTAGGCGGAGGACTTTGCAGAGTATAGGAGGGAGTATGGAGCGTTGGGCCGTGACTTCCATCAGGACATGACCCTGGTCGAGTATTATGGAATCAGAGTCAGGAACCGCCCCAGTGAGCCACAAAGAGGAGGACAACAACAACAATAGGGGAATAATATTGGTTTCATCCAAAAAGTTGGTAAACTCACCATACCTTCTTTTGACGGATCATCCAAATGCACCGCCAGAGCTTGGGTACAAAAGCTAGACACATACTACAAGCTCAACCAGATGACCGAGACAGAGGCCATCAATTTCACTACCCTACACTTGGAGGGTGAGGCACACGAGCGGTGGCATCATGGATTGGTGGCGTTGGGTCACAATCACATCACCTCCTACAAGGAATTCATAGAGAGGCTCATGGACCGGTTTGACAGGAGGGATCTCGAGATCCACTTAAGGGATCTAGCTCAGTTGAGACAAACCGACACAACAGAGGTGTTCATCATGGAGTTTCAGCAGGTAGCACTGGCAGTGACAGATATATCAGAACCCAGGCTGATCATGTTATTCACAGAGGGACTCACAGAACCTTTGAGAGGATGGGTGAAGGCATACATGCCTCACACCTTGCAGGATGCCATCCTACGCACTCGATATTTGGCAGACTCAGTGCTAAAAACTAAACCATTTTCCAAACCCTTCGTACCACAGAAGGATCGAGACATGAAACCATTCCAGAGAGAATGGAAGGGCAAGGAGAAGCTGGATTATGAGACGAGGCAAGAGCTTATGAGGAAGAAACTTTGCTTCAACTGCAGAGATCCTTGGGTCCTAGGCCATAGGTGCATGGGAAAGGGAGAGATTCATTATATTGAGGTGGCAACAGATAGTGTGGACAATGAGGAGGAGGAGCAGGACAGTGGATCCACTACCTCAGAGGAGGAGTTAGCACAGGCAGAGAAGCAACCTCTCTGTAGACCACCGACATCGGCATGGTCCCACCCACCGGTAGTTCCACAACCTCTTGAGAAGGCTAACAAACGGAAACCAACAAAGGGAGGAGTCATAGCGACCCTTTCTAATGTTCCCAGGTATGATACCCTCTGGATCAGAGGGACTATTCAGGGGCAACGGAAAATCACCCGGATAGATGGTGGGGCCACCCACAACTTCATTGATGCTTCATTGGTATCGAGACAAACACTTAAGATAGAGGAGTTTGAGGGGTTTGATGTTGCAGTAGCAGATGGCCATATAGTGGAGTGTCAAGACAGAGTTCCAGACTTGGAGATAAAGTTAGGCAACTACACAGTGAGAGACACATTTTATGTGGTTGACCTATTTGGCACTGATGTGGTATTGGGAGTCCAATGGATGATCACCTTGGGCAAAATCACCACCAATTACCAAACCTTGGAGATGGGATTCAGAGACCGTGACGAGAAGAAGGTTGTTTTGAGAGGCATGTCAACAAGAGCACCCAAGACAATTTCGACCAAAAGAATGGAGTGGATATTCAAACATGGGGAGGTAGCATATGCCGCAAAGTACTTGATCACTACACAGAAGGATTCAGAGGGTCGACAACAATATCATACAAAGATCAAGAATTTGTTGGGACGACATCAACAGGTTTTTGGGTCGATTCCACCAGGGAGACCACCTGATAGGGGGTTTGAGAACACCATTGAGTTGGAGGAGGGGGCCAAACCTATGATCACACCCCCCTATCATCATCTTAGGAGGTTCAAGGATGAGATAGAGAAAGAAATTAAGGAATTTCTAGCGATGGGACACATCAGACAGAGCAACAACCCATTCACCTCTTCAATTGTCTTAGTTCTGAAGAAGGATGGTACTATGAGGATGTACATTGATTATCGGGCCTTGAACAAGAAAACCATTAAGAACCGATATCCTATCACGCGCATTGACGAGTTGATGGATGAACTACATGCGACAGTTTTCTTCTCAAAGATTGATCTACGCTTTCGGTATCATCATATTAACATCTGAGAGAAGGACATAGAGAAGACGCCATTTCGATGTCACTTTGGACATTTCGAGTTCCTGGTTATGCCATTTGGGCTAACCAATGCACCAGCTACATTTCAGTCTTGCATGAACCACATATTCAGGGATCAGTTGAGGAAATCAATCTTCGTTTTCTTCGACGACATCTTGGTCTACAACAAGACATGGCAAGAGCATATGAGGCACCTGGATGAGGTATTGAGCATCATGGAGGTGCAGTCATTATACGCCAAAGAGTCCAAGTGTGAGTTTGGTATGACAAAGCTACTTTACTTGGGCCACATCATCAATGCACATGGGGTACAGGTACACCAGGAGAAGATCAGGGCCATTCTGGATTGGCCAACGCCTAGGAACGTGATAGAGTTGAGGAGTTTCTTTGGGCCGTGTAACTATTACAGGCGGTTTGTTCGGGGTTTTTCTCAGCTTGGAGCGCCACTGACGGATCTTACCAAGCATGGGGCTTTCATCTGGACCGAGGAGTCACAAAAAACCTTTGATCACATGAAGGAAGTCATGGGCAGTTGTCCAGTGTTAGCATTATCAGACTTCACCTTGCCATTTGTACTAGAGTGTGACGCATGCAGCGATGATATCAGGGCAGTTTTGATGCGGGGAAGACACCCCATTGTATTTGAGGGCATGAAGCTCAGTCAACCCGAGAGGTTGTACTCCATTTATGACAAGGAAATGATGACAATCATGCATGCCTTGACCAAATTCAAACAATATTTGGTGGGCAACAAATTCGTGGTCAAAACAGATCACAACAACTTGAAGTATTTCCTTGAGCAGAAGGACCTCAGTGAGCGCCAACAGAAATGGGTGACGAAGGTACATGCATTGGAATTCGACATAGAGTATGTCAAGGGGAAGAAGAACATTGTGGCCGATGCACTATCGAGGAGACCCGTGACATGTTCTTTGATGGAGATTTCAGCAGATTGAAAATTCCACTTGTTAGTGGAATATTCCAAGAACAAGTTCGCTTGTGAGGTTATGGATGGGCAGATACAGGATGACAAGTATAGGGTCATTGACGATGTCATATTCTACAAGGACAAAGTCTACTTGGTGCCAGATTCAAGGCTCAAGAAGAAGATCCTCAAAGAAGTTCATGATTCACCACTAGTAGGTCATCAGGGGTTTTTCAAAACCTACAAACAGATTAAGGAGAGGTTCTCATGGAAGGGCCTCAAACAGGATGTTATGAGACACATCAGTGAGTGTTTAACTTTTCAGCAGAACAAGTCAGAGCATACTCTTCCAGTAGGGCTACTTCAACCACTCCCCATTCCAGAGAAAAAATGGGAAAGTATATCGATAGACTTCATCACTGGCCTACCCAAGGTCCAGGGTAAGGACTGTATCTATGTAGTGGTCGACAAGTTGACCAAGTTTGCTCACTTCTATGCCATACCGACAGAGTACAACACAGTTCGGGTAGTCGAGCTATTCTTCAGGAAGGTCTTCAAACTTCATGGGTTGCTGAGGAACATCATCAGTGACATGGACAATCGGTTCATTGGAACGTCATGGAGAGAGTTGTTTAGATTGGTGGGGACAAAGCTGACACCCAACACTAGCTATCACCCTTAGACAGATGGGCAAACCGAGATCGTCAACAAGTGGGTTGAAGGATATTTGAGGAACTATGGAGGTGGACAACAAAGAACATGGGTCAAGTGGCTACATTTAGGAGAGCATTGCTACAACACCACTTTCCACATATCCATTGGTATGACACCCTTCCGATCATTGTATGGATATGATGCTCCGACTTTGATAGACTTGGTTTTCGGGGAGAGCAGAGCTCCCAAAGCCAAGGATTGGATCATAGAGAGTCAGTAGATTCTCAAGTTGTTGAAATAGAACCTGTAGATGGCACATAACTGACAGAAGATGAGTGCGGACATGCACATGATAGAGCGCAACTTTGAGGTTGGGGATTTGGTTTTCTTGAGACTCCAACTTTACAGACACTCATCTTTGAAGAAGAGTGGGGCTGAGAAGCTCAAGCCCATATTTTATAGCCCTTACAGGATCATGCACCGAGTAGGCAAAGTTTCTTATGAGCTAGAGCTTCTAGAGGGGAGCAAGATTCATAACGTGTTTCACGTATCTTGCCTTAAAAAGGCAGCGGGACAATTCATTAACACATCAGAGGAGCTTCCCCCATTGGATGAGCAGGGATAGTTGGAGTTGGTGCCGAAGGAGGTACTGGAGTTTCGGGAGCAAAAACTGAGGAGCAGGGTCATCAGAGAGTGTTTGATCAGATGGAGAGGGCTTCTAATAGAGGACACTACTTGGGAGAGCAAGCAGGTGTTGCAACACCCTGGATTGGTATTGCTGGTGGACAAACAATTTCGGGAAGGGAGGACTGTAATGGCCCTTTCCAAATAGGAGCTCCAGAGAGGAGGCTTAATGGTCTAAGCTGCCCCGGTTAGACTATAGCCAGGGCCAGAAAGGGGTAAACATGGTTACTAGAGGTCACTCCAGTCAAAGGTGTTATATTGAGAAAGTGACATTGAGCTAAAAGTGGTTAAAAACGCTTTTAAGCCAATTTGAGGTAAAAATAGGACAAACTAGCTAAAATTAAAAGTCAACAATGAATTAGGGTTTCAACAACGAATTAATGTTTCGGGCAGCTATAAAAGAAGGTTGAGCGACCTAATTCATCATTATAAATATTTTGACTTGTCATTGAGGAGAGAGGGACATCTCAGGAGAGATAGTTTAGTGGATTTCAGGAGGAAGACACTAGTTGGCTGATTTCGGAGTTGAGAGACACACCCTAGTCACCGGGAAGATCACACAGGTCTTCCATCATTCTTCAGCAGCAGTTACACAGGGTCCAGCAGCAAGGGCACACTTTTTTAGGGTGAGGGCACAACTTCTGAGGAGGTTCAGTGGATCGACTTGTCCCATCCAGGGAGAGTTCAAAGATTACCCTACGACCCAGTTGAGAGGAAAGCAAGGCGCATCTTTTCCTTGGTTCCTTGTCAGATTTCGACGAAGGAATCATCTAGGGTGCATTTTCCAGACATTGGGAGTGCGACACTTTGGGTGGACACTTCCGGGGTTCCCAAGCGATCACCAGATCAGATCCAGGGAAACCCTTCCGACCCATTTCACAGTAGGTCGAGACGATCATTTAGAGACACATCTCAGTCGATTCCAACGGTGGAATCATTAGGGCACAATTTTCCAGTGAGAGGGGGGCATTCGCCCAAGGGGATCCATCCGAGGTCCAAAAACACCAGCAAAGGGGCCGGTCAGTCATCAGGACTGAGAGCTAGAGCAAGGCGCACCATTTGGGATAGTTTCTAGGCCATTCCGAGAGGTTTAGCCACCAGGGCAAACTTTTCAGACTTTCAGCAGTTACCGTGCGAGCTGCCATAGTTCCAGCTCATCCATTGATCCCACAATGCTCATCTATTATCAGGTATTATCATTTAGTTTGCTTATTGAATTTCGACTAAGATCCTTTTGTCATTTGATCTAGTCGAGTGATTTTTATTCGACTGCATTCGACATTGTACTCACAGAGATATCATAATATAAGATTTGCAGTGTTTTGTCTCATTTATTATCTATATAGTCATTTATATGCTGTAACAATGAATTATCTACAGTAGATACATCAAATTATCAATGTTTCCCAGACTAGCCAAGTTAGGAACATTACAGTCCATCACACTTGACTAGTCCTGAAGTGGCAGTGGGTCTTGCTCCATGAGGTAACGAGTCCGAGTATCATGGTATGTATCACTCTGATATTTGAAGCACTTGAACATGTTGTATTGAATCCTTCTTCATTTCATGACATTTGCTTGGAAATTATGCTCTTTGCCTTGTTTAAACATGGGAGGGTGACACGGTGCTCTAGTAAGTTGATATCCCTTTAGGATGGGTTGCTACTGGGTGGATCTTTGAAGAGTCATCGTCTGTTCCCTCCATACTTACCACTTTCCATCTTTATTCCTTCCATCTCCCCATCTTTTGGGCATGGTGATAGGCTATACTAGGAAGGGTTGTACCTTACCTTGTGGGAAGAAGGGGCTAAAGGCCCTAAGGATAAAAGTAGTTGGCAAGAGTTAAAATGCATTTTGAAACCTTCGAGATGCTTCACCCATGGATCCCCGAGAAAGCAGTGAAAAGTTTCTCAGTAAGAAAATGGGGCCCACAAGATAACATGAACACTCAATGTATCAGTTGATGGATAGGAGGTCTCATCACGAGCCGACCTATTATGACCATGAACATGTAGCGGTATGACATTACCACCTATCTGGTCGCCAAGCCAAGGTAGTGGCTCTTGGTTACGTAGCCAAGAGAAAGGGGGTCTCATCACGAGTTGACCTTCTCATTTCTGTGAAATGTTTTTTGGATGACATTGTCACCTCTGGTCACCAAGCCAGGATAGTGGCCCTCAACTATTCCCTTGTAGCACAAAAGAAAAGATCAAAAGAAAGAAAGCTAAGAAAGAATAAATGACAATGAATGGGCTATGAAATAATTGCATTCATGGCAAGGTGCAACTCACCCTCCACAAAGGCGCCTATTATCACTATTAAATTTTTATGTGAAATCAAGATTTCAGGGCTTAGCGAGGCGCTAAATTGGTTTGGAAGCCTGATAAATCAAGGAAGGGGCTAAATCTGGCAGGAAGAGGCTAAATATGCCGAGGGCGCTAAGGTGATGGGACCCGATACGTCGCAAATCACGAGCACTCCAGATCGACGATCGAGGATCATTTCGGGGGGAGAAGCTGCGCGAAGGATAATTTCAGAAGGCATGTCGAAATCTAAACCGTGGTGTTCAGTTGGGACCATGTGGCACCACTAAGTGCATTTCGGGGTGAAAAGCCGGTTGCCCCAAACCACTTCCTCGCACCCCCAAAATTTGGAAAAGTATATAAAGGGCATTTGTTATATATTTTATTATTATTTCGAACAACTGGACCGTTTGAAACTTGGCATGACCACCCTTGTTCAACTGCAGCTCAACAATACGCCATTTTCGCTCATTTCTAGTTATTTTTCGTCGCAACCATGAATCCTATCATAACTTCAGTAATAGAACAAGACTTTGTGGTGAATGAAGAAACCCTAATTCACCGAGATTCAGACGTCTTTGATACCGAAATCACCATTTCGCCCATCTTTGTGTCCAGAAGCAACCTGCTCGACAATGTAGGAATGCGTATACCATTCCTTGAAGCAGTCCAGGCCTCCATAGTCTCGTATGCTGTTGAAATCGCTTTCCCCTTTCCCGAATTTATAGGTTGGTGCACCGAACAATATTCACATGAAGAAAAGGTCGTCGTGAATAAACAAGGATCCAAGGTCATGTGTAGGGTAGAGAGTCTATCAATTCAAGATGCCCTCAGTATACCAGAGACTTTCTCCGCAGTGTCTGAACCTTTCATTGAAGAAAAGCTAATTAGGGTATACAGAGAATGTCCATTAGAAGTCCAAGATTTGTTTTTACAAACAATTGTCAAACCAGAACATTTTTCAGAGAGTCTGTCTTTTCCAATGAATGTGAGTATAATGGTTATTGAAGTCCAATGGGTCTATTCCCTTTTGAGTCAAGTCTTAGGTTTAGATAATGACAAACATGTGGTCGAAGTCATGCTCGGTTTCCTATTGGTCTTTTTCAAGTCAGAGTCTGGTCAGTCAGTCCGTATCAGTTTTGATCAATTCATAGCTGATAATATCCATAAACAACTAGTGAATTTTCTCTCTCTAAGGCATTTCACATATTACACCTATTTGCTGAAGATTTTTTTGGAAACCAATAACAGAGAATTTCCTGAAGCAACATTCATATCAACTGAATGTAAGAGGATTACATTGCTCATCTTCATCAACAAAGTCATGTCCAAGGTTTACAATTTGATTTTCAACACCAACCTACCTAGAGTTTTGGATGACATAAGGAGCTATCTACAGCCAAATCCAAAAAACAGAGTGGGAGATTGGGTACTATTCATGCACTCAACAATGATCTGGGTTTATGGTTGTCATGAATCCCCCTATCTATTGCCTATTTTTCTGACCCCTCGAATCTTTGCCCTTGAATTCATTAGGCAAAGAATTATATTTGAGACAAAGCATTTCCTGAAATTGCACAAAGCCTCCAACCTCAAATTCCCTGTTATTATTGGCCCTTTCATTGTCAAAACTAGATCATGCTTATCTCATATTCAAGCAAAGCTCAAAGAGTTTGGTTTTGCATTGCTACAGGGAAGAAGATATGATCCACATCAAATCATATCCAAGAGAATATTGATGAACAAACAAGCCCCTTATGAGCATGAACATGTTGAGGGTTTTGATAAGCTAACAAACCTAGAAGTCTGTGCTGATATGGAAGCAATCTTGCAACCAATTCAAACACAGCAAGTGGAGGCAACCCTTCAACAAAGTCAAACACAACAAGCTCCTCAGAAACTGACATTCAAAGTCTCCAAGTTAAGTGTTTACAACAAGAGAAGCAGTTCAGAGGCCATGGGCACCAGTGATCAACAATCTGCTCCTAAGAAGATGAAGATTACACAGTCTCCACAAATAGTGAATTTGGAAGAGGAAGAACCCAGAGAACAAGTAAATCTAGATATGGTGGAAAGTGGCACTAGCACCGTAGAGGTTGAAAAGGAAAGCAAGCTCCAAAGTGAAGACAACTCAAGAACCTTTAGCAACAAGAAACACATCTTTGATAAAATTTATGGGGCAACTTATCAATCTAAAGAAGATTTGGCAAAACAATATGTTGGGAAAGGAAACATGGCTATGGGTGAGATGAGGGATTTAGTCCCTGAAGTGGAAAATATTTCTTAACACAAATCCTCTCTGTTCACAGTAAGGGATATTGAGAAGAGGACCTTTAATATTGTAGTTGCAGACGAAGACAAAGTATCTGAGATCAAGATAAGGTATGAAAACATCACTGCTTCATGCAAAGTCAAATTCCATAGGAATACCGGTGATATGTTGTATTCTGATTACCCGAGTTTAAGCTTGAAGAATTCAAAGTTGTCATCTTATGCAATGAAATTGGAAGGTCAGTTGAGGCAAGAAAATGCATCCAGCAGAGCCTGGCAGACTCATGTCAAGAGGCTAGAATTTGAAGGCCCTCAAGGGGTGAAATCCTCATTGGATGAAAAAGAAAAATTAATTCAAAGCTTGAAGAAGAAATTGAAGATGTCTGCCACATAGCATCCACAAACAACAGAGTTGGTTGCTCTAGAACAAGAAAATGAAACACTTCGTTAAGAGGCATTGGACTACAAGGCTAAGGCATTACAGCTAGAACAAGAAAAGGTGAAGTGGTCACAAGATCAGACATAATTGATAAACAAGGTTGTAGTCATACCTCCTGCTGTAGAAGCTGGGTCAAACACTGAAGGACTTGTCCAAGCTATGTCACAAGTTAGCCTGAAAGAAGGGGAAATCAAAGGGCTAAAAGGGAGCATAGAGAAATTGAAGTAGGAGATACAAGCAAAGGATGAAAGAATGACTCAATTTCAAAAGGAGAATCAAGCCTTGCACGAAAGGATAGATAAGTTGAAGATGAGATTAAGAGGCAAAGCCTGTTGCAGGGAGCCAAACATATCATCTGAGACTCTATAGCTGCTGAAGCTGCCAAGTTCAAAGTGTATTTAAACTTCATCAATGATAAAGACAACATAGTCATCACAACCAGAAGCAGGTGCACTGTTGTGAATGAGACTTTAGCAAAGAAGCCATCAGAATGGGCCCAAAATGCCATAAATCTACTCAACTCCATTCCTACTGCAGAACTTCAAACTATTGGAGTTAAAGATATAACTACATTGATTATCTGGGCCAGGAGGGTTATTGCTAAACATAACCTATTGAAATCAGTACAGACCAAGGCAACACAAATGGAGCAAAGTGTGCAAGAGTTCAAAGATTTGTTTGAGGAATTGTTTATCAAAGGCCTCCCACCATTTTGGGATGACAAGGGAAAATTGTATGACTAGGAAGAATACCATGCTCGCCTCACTCAATGCAGAATGGATCACTCCAAGTTTGAAACCCTGGAGAAAAATCTGAAAGGAGCAACCCTGGTTGAACATTTGATTACAACTTTTGAAATTCTAAATCAGTTCAAAGTAGTGAAAATTGGACTACCAGTCATGACATACGCCTCCTGCATTGACCTGGAGATCCTGATCAAAGAAATGATGGATTATGATATCCCTTCTGACTTGCAATGGAAGGAGATAGTATGGTTGGGTAAGACAAAGTGTAGTTTTCCAGGGTCTAGTAAATGATGTCCAGGTATCACTAAAGATGGCAAACCACGTAAAGGACCAGAGAAAAACAAGTGGCAAAGAAAGGAACTGAAGCATCAGAGGAGTTAGGATCCGAATCACCAAGCGTTTTCTTGCTCGTTATTGTAATCGGTTTCAAACCGAAACTGTCATTTTGTAATTATTGTAATCAGTTTCAGAAACTGAAACGTTTTGTTTTTATCATTATAATCGGTTTCAAACTGAAGGAACTCAACTTGTATAAATATTAGGAGTTCCAAATGTATTAGTGTTGGCAGAAGTGCAAGGGCATGATCTTAGCTATTTGGAACTTGAATGTATTTTTCTGAAGCTGAATTGAATACACATGCAGAAGTCTTGAAGTTTCCATGAAAAGATTCTAATGGTGGTGATCTGAGTTTTGTCTCCTTTCTTTGTATGTATTTCCTGTATTTCTGATTTCACTTTCACTATCTTCTGTTTAAATTGGATAGTCAAAGGCCCATAATTCATCTTGTGATGCTCTCGACTGAAGCAATTTAAACTGTGTTAAGTTCCTCCTAACTAATTTATAATTCATTTATTAATGCTCTGATGTAGTTATATGTTTTCTTTTCTTCCTACACTCTGCAAATTTACAAATTATAACTCAGATTTATCGCCTCATTTAGCCTTTATCCTCTGGAGATTTCTACAGACCAGTTAGTGCTTCCATTCATTTTTAGAAGTTTGACTCCATAGCCCTAAGTGTCCCTCACCTTCCTTGCCAACAAAATTATAAACCCCCCCCCCAAACAACAAAACCTAGCCATTGATTGTCAGAGAAATACCATGTGACAAGAGAGAGCCCTCTCTGAGCTGAGCAGGCTAGTACCCAACTCTAAAGTTGGTTTGTAGGTTACCTCCATTTGTTTATCAGCCGAACAAATTTACAAAGTGCTAACAACGCCCATAGGTAAGACTCTACATTTTCCTGTTATCACATGCACCCCATGCCACTTCATACACTTACATGAATTGGATTAGGGTCCACCTGGGAAACACCCTGGACTTAAGGGGGATTAACCCAATAGGACATCCCGAGACCCTTCCCAAACCTAAATTTGGCAAGTTGTCTAACATCTTTGAGCATTTTTTGGCTTAGGGGGCTTTGATGCACATGTTCAGGTGGTTTGATTATTGGATGTGATTTACTTGCTATGATACTCATTATTCATGGACCCTTGGAGGGCATACCTATTTGTCTTTGCAGGAGCTTGCCCGATGGACATGTATTCATGAGGAGATGACCAGTTCAGACCTTCATGAGGGCTTGAAGCCCAGGGATGGATGTTGAGACCTTGGGCTTGGGGCATGACAGTGATGACCAACTTGCGTGATACAAGAAAAGGTCGTTGCCTTTGGAGGCACTCTGGTAGGCCTAGGGGGGTGGATTGCACCCTCCATGCACCATGACACTACCCTTTAGAGGCTGAGACGTCATCCTTCTAGTCTAGGACGACAGGGTTCCTTGAAGATGATGGTAGCACGTGTGGACAAAGATTGATGCCTTTGGAGGCCTAGCTCCATGTTCTTGTAGCCTAACGTCCCCTTGAGGAGACCCAACGTCACCCTAGAAGGTCCGACATCGCCTTATTTAGGGTTATTTTATGTAAATTTTTTTAATTTGTAAATTAAGGGCATAATTGTTGAGGTCGGGCCTGTATTTTAAAATAAATTTAATTTTAGGCTAGATTTTGGTATAAATGCACAAAAATGACATTCATTTTCATGATAACTCTCACTTGGGAGAGTGGAGATCTGAAATTGGTGCCCTCTTAGGGTTGTTGGCTGAAATTATTAAGGCAAATTTGCTTGGAGGTTGTTTTGGATGCATCTTGGATCATTTTTGGTGAAATCATTAGGCAATATAGGGTCTTATGGTATGATTATTCTTAGTGAAGTAAGCAAATCTGCATTTTGTCATTTCATTTGAATGGTTATTGTATGTTTTCTTGCTCATGATAAAGATTATTAAATTGCATGCTTAGTAAATCCTAGGAGTGAAGAACTTAAGGTGTTACTTCTTTGCTCTATATTTGCTAGTCTTTGCTAAAGGTGATTTACATTGTCAAGCTCCTAAATCCCTAAAGTGCTAGCACTTTAGAAGCCTTGATCAATTGTGTTGCATTAAAATATTATTCTTAATAAGTCTAAGGAAAAGGAGGCGCTAGGGCCTAGAAGAGCCTACACCCTAGTCACCTCACCTTCTCAAAGTTTGGATTCTAGAGAGACTTAAGCTGCTACTCTCTCTAAGTCCATCCTTACTTAGATTAGTATAATCATTGTTGTTATTTGCTCCAAGTAAATGCTGCTGACTCTTGACTCCATAGACCCATAAAGGAACTAGTCTTCACTTCCTCCTTGTTGAGAGATCAACCAACACTCAAACCTTAAACCTTTCTCCTTTTACTAACTACAACTAACACTAACTTAGTTTAGCAGACTGACCTTATTTGTTGTTGTTATTACTCTTGTTACAACCATCCTTTAGGAGCCCTTTCAAGCTTATTTGCTAGCTGGACCTTTCCAGAATTTGGTTATGACATAGTACTATCAAAATAGTTACAAAATTACAACAAAGAGTATTTAAAGCTACAACAAGATTACACCAAACAATAGATACAATGATACTAACTGAATTTCTTGTTTGTGTAGGAAATTAAAGATGCTCAAAGGGACACATTCACAAACACATCAAGTCTAGCATGCTCAACAATAGAATGTCTCCCAAAGGGATGCACACTCTATTGTGACTGCTCTCAATGGCAAATAAGATTATACAATGTCCAACAAGGAAGTGCCTCCAAAGGATGCACAACTTCTTGAGGGACCAAACCAAAGATATGAACACCAATTAACTGAAAAAGAAATGCTTAAAGGGAAAATGTCCAAAAGCACAACTATGACTACTTAGCGATTAATCCACAACACATAAGATAAGCTTGCATGAAATGTAAATGTAAAATGAAGTGCTTGCAAGTGTAAGTGTAGACCACAAAAGATATACCAAGTAGATGCCCAAAGTTGAAGTGGATTAAAATGTTGATTAAGTTTTTATGTTAAGGGTGAATCCTAGCTAAGTGTCAACCCAAAGGTCTTCAAAGGTGTTCGACTGATAACCTTCATTCTCCATCCCGAATTCACCATGGGGGATACCTGTCCTGTCCACGTCACCCTCCACCTGGCAGCTCCTCATTGGACCAAGATGCTCGTGTGGTATGGGGTTTCTGTTGAAATTCTTACTCCAACACCTAGGTACTTTGTTATCTAGTGATTTCCTTACTGCAATCATATTAGAAGCTCACAAAACAATAATACACTACTAAAATATTCAACTTAATATCATGCAATGAAAGCATAAACTAGGAAACCAAATCAAGCAGAAATGAACACCAGTATTTTTGGGTAGATACCCCTGAAAAAAACCCTAGACTGAAACCCACCTACGTATGCCTCTATTCTCTCTTCTCCTTGACCTGTATGATCTCTAGATGAAAGTCCTTCTTCACCTATTCAAGATCTTGAACCACAATCCTTCGTGATCCAATACTCCGTGTGTCCACTCTCTCAACACAACTCATGTCAAGTGTGTTTCTCCTTCACCCTAGCCTTGCTTTTATAATTGTGAGTTACAATCTATTTCTAATCTCACTTGAGATTTAGATTGCATGCGAAGACTGCATGCTAACATTACATGTGAAGTACTTTTAGTACTTTCCTTAAATAACTCAATTAACTAATTACATAATTAATTAATAAAAACAATTTACTTTAATAATTCCTTTAACTAAAGTATATTCAAGAGTATAAGGCTTTGGACGATTTCCACACATCTAGACACATAGATCTGTGCGTAAATACCTGTCTGATCCTACCACTAACATCAACACTCCCTCTTAGCGAGGAAGGTATTTCCTGAAGAGCCACATGGAATTCGTTCTTCCTTCAACTCTGGCACAATGTCACACACACCATCCTGCATACTGGCATTCCTCCAACCCTGTTGGTCAGTTTCTCCCCGAATACTAGAAGTATCAAAATCGATGACACTACATATCAATGCCACGAAGTTTGAAAAGTTCTTCGAAGGTATGCTCTCCCTCAGTGTGCTCTTAGAAGCTTCTTTCTTCATAACATCCATCATTGTCATCTCGTACATGTTATCCCCATTTTGTTGGATAACTAAGCACATGATGTCTTGAGGCCCTGAGGTTGCAGACATGGAGTACCGAGAGACAACTTGACCAACAATGTCCACTTGCACAGATGGAGACCCATCTCACCACCATGCTCCAGGTTGATCATGTTGATGTTTTGGTAGCTACGGGAAAAAATTTCCTCTATAATACCTTTCTTAGATGAAGAGAAGATTCTGGAAGTCTAGGAAGACCACTAAACAACAAGAAGGATACCCAGAAGAGAAGTCGGCCCACATAGAAAATAATAAAGTAAAAATAAGATTCCTAGAGAAGAAGTCGGCCCGAGCAGTTGACTTGAAGTCTATAAATAAGGAGGACGTCTAGCTCATTTAGACACACACAACACACTCTCTCACTGAGGAAAAGGTGCACAAGTTTGAGGAGGAAGAGGAGATGTAGAGCTCGGGTCTTTGGTTATTCTTGGTGGCTACTTTATCTTGTGCACTATCTGTCTAAGGAGGTGCACTCTTCTTGTATTGTGCTGTTGATGCAGCTGTGAGCACTAGAGGTGCACTAGCCTAGTGCTAGGGTTTATATCTTGTTTGTGGCTCTTGAGAGATGGTGAATGGTTGGACTTTGTGTACATAATTTATCTAAGAAAGGTTGTTGGGTTTTTCCCCACTTGGGGTTTTCCCAAGATAAATCTCTTGTGTCCTTTTTGTCTCTTGTTTATGTCGCTACTGCTCAATATATATATATGTTAATCGTAATGAAGTAAAAGAACTTTGGTAACTCTAATTCTCTGCAAATAAGAAAAAATCTAACATGGTATCCGAGCTGGTTACCTTCAGAATAGTTTGACCACTGGAAGGAAGATCGCAACAACAACACCTTGCAGCTGCAATAGTTTGTCAATCTTATTGAGCACTATCCTAAGGTTGTTGGGGATAATTCTTTCACAGAGCAGTGCACCCTACCCTAGCGCACCCCCTGAAACCCTTAGCGTGCTGTTTGGTGAAGTTTGGAAAGTCGAAGTTTTTTAGTGCTAGGGCTTCTACCAACAAAAAAATTCAACCAACATGAGAGTTGAAGATAGATTGAATGGAGCATATAACTTCGGATTCTGGAAGCACATAGTTCTCCTCATTCTAGAAGAAAATGAGTTATTGGATCATATCAAGCATATTCTTCCAGAACCAGAAGAAGAAGACGCCAAAGCAAAGTTCAGGAAGAATGAAGTCAAGGCCAAGAGGATCTTGATAGACTTAATAAAGGATCATCTGATACCTAATGTATCATAACTGGCGACACCAAAATAAATGTTTGATGCCCTAACCAGAATTTATAAAAGTAAGAATGCCAATCGAAAGCTTACTCTAAGGAATCAACTCAGAAATGTGACAATGAACAAGTCAAAAGCAGTAGCCAACTGTTTCATGAGGATCTCGTAGATCAAGGACCAGTTAGTAGCTATTGGAGATCCAGTAGAAGATGCTGAGCTCGTGACTACTACACTTAATGGATTTCCCTCCTCTTGGGATCCATTTGTTCAAGGGACTTGCGCCAGAAACAAATTTCCCAAGTTCAACAAGCTATGGGAACATTGCATCTAAGATGAATCTAGGTTGATATCCAAATCACAGAAGACTAATGATGATCAAAATAGAGCACTTGCTGCCCTAGTGAAGAAGAGAAAGGAAAGGGAAGAAGGTATCCCGAAGAAGTCTAAGAAACCACGCTACATGAAGGATGCGTCAAATATCATATGCTACACTTGCAAGAAGATGGGACATTATGCCTCATAATTCCCTCATAAACATGAAAAAAGAAAGAAGAAGAAGCACCATGCACATACAAAAGAAGCTGAAGAGAACAAGTCAAAGGATGAATACTTTGTATTTGTTTCAGCACTCACAGGAATCATCACTCAAGGGAGTGACACTTTGCTCATAGATAGTGGTGCTTCCAAGCACATGACCGGATCCAAAAATTCTCTTTGAAATCTGACAGAAAAGAGCTCATCCCTTCAAGTGGAGCTTGGGGATGATTCCAAGCATGCAGTCAAAGGCGTTGGAGAAGCCTCCCTACAACTTGACTCATGTAACCATCTTTTAATTAAAGATATTTTTTTCTACATAACTTAAAGAAGAATTTACTTTCCATCTCTGCTTTAGAAGATAAAGGCTTTAGGGTAGCTTTTGTGGATGGCCAAGTTCTTCTATGGCCCAAGGGTTCAAGCATTGATAAAGCTCCCATGATTGGTGTCCAAGAGGGATGACTGTATAAATTGAAGGGACACTAAGAACAAACCCTTGTACACAACAGTGTTAGCTCAAGTGAGCTATGGCATTGAAGACTTTCCCACATAAACTATATAGCACTATCGATATTGGGCAAGATGGTTACAGGTCTACTCGACATTCATGTAGAACGTTATGGAGTATGCAAAGGTTGCACACTTGGAAATAATGTGAAGGGAATATTTTCTAGCAGTAATAGCACGACCAAGGGTATCTTGGACATCATACACTCCGATGTATGTGGACAGATGTTACAGCCTTAATTCCCACCCTATAGGCCAGAGAAGATGTCATAAGAGGATTAAGGCCCTAATGCATCTTTTGCCCAGGGTTTCACAGCTTTTGGATCCTTTTTTACCCAGTTTTAGGCATCCTCACAGGATACCTAGCAGACACCAAGCGAGGCCCTCTCTTGACACTAGTTGTGCAACCTGTGAGACACTGTCAAGTTTCTAGAATTGGGGAGTTACGAGGCAAGAGGCGAGATATGAGTTGGATCTTAGTGGCTAGGACCTAGGAATTCACATCATTCGAGTTTCTAGTGGCCTCTAGAAGATCTAGAAGCCTCTTGCAAGTCTCCTCCAAGAGCTATATAACAAAGGCAAGCCTTGGGAAAGAGGAGGAAGAATTCAATAGCAAGGTTATGCTGCGAAACTACAAAGGTATTCAACCAGAAGTCATTGGAGCCTAGCATGACCAAGGAGCTGTAAGGAAGAGAAAGGAGCAAGGAGATTGAAGGAGCCTACATCAACAATCAAGGTATGCAATTGTGATGTAATTTTCCATTTACATTAATAGATCTTGTGGTTTCTCCGACAATTGTTTGCAATTGAATATCAAATGTTGGATCTGATTCATATTGTTATAGATCTGATTGAAATTTGGTTAGATCTAGGATCCTAATCCTAAATTGGAAAGTAGAGAGATTCTTGTGTGTCTTTTGTATACAGGGAGTAGGTTGTCAGGCTTGGAGCTGGAACTCTAGGACTACAACATCCAAGAGATACGAAGGACCATGTCTTGAAAGGTATGTAGATATTCTCCTTTATATAGGATTGCAAGGAATCTATATCTTTGAATGTAGATCTAGGAAACCCCTTAGAAGTCTACCCCCTGTTGTCTAGGATATATAGGCTCATCCTAGGGATATCTTAATGATTCACTCAGTGAGATGCCTGTGAGGAACTCCTTATTGTTGTATAAAACAAGGCAAAGAGATTCAAATTAGGGCTTGTGTGAAACACTATTGAATTCAGATTAGGTGGCATCTGTTACAGCCTTGATTTCCACCCTACAAGCCAGAGAGGATGTCATTAGAGGATCATGACCCTAATGCATCTTTTGCCTAGGGTTTCATACCTTTTGGAGCCTTTTTTACCCAGTTTTAGGCATCCTCACGAGACACCTAACAAACAACAAGCGAGACACTATAAAGTTTCTAGAATTGGGGAGTTATGAGGTGAGAGGCGAGATATGAGTTGGATCTTAGTGGCTAGGACCTAGGAACTCACATTGTTTGAGTTTCTAGTGGTCTCTAGAATATCTAGAAGCCTCTCCCAAGCCTCCTCCAAGAGTTATATAACAAAGGCAAGCCTTGGGCAAGAGGAGGAAGAATTCAATAGCAAGGTTATGCTGCCAAACTATAGAGGTATTTAGCCAGAAGTCATAGGAGCCTAGCATGATCGAGGTTTTGGTATCTTTAAGCATATCAGAATGAGCTATAAGTCATTGTTAATCTTTAAACATAACATAATTGTGTTTTGGTATCTTGCTCAATTCTAACTAGTGAGTGCCTGGAATTCCTGTGAGCAGGATTGGCGACTTTGTTGGGGAGGAATTCCATTCTATTTGAATCTCTTTGCCTTGCTTTGTCTATGTTTTGAGGTGTGAGTCTTGTTATCTTCCATCAAGGGTTTCAGGTCCTAGATCTTGTAGATCTGAAATATATGGTTCATATCTGGAGGTCTGGAACATTTCCTTCCCTCTAAAAAATAAATTTTGATAGTCCTCGCCTGTTGGAGTGCTACTGTCCTGCGAGGATTCCTCGCTTATGGACTTTCCTGTGTCTCGCGAGGACCTCTAAGATCCGCATTTTTTTAGTGCTAAGCCCAAGTCTGTCCAGGTTGAGACATCCTATGGGCTTGCAAAGACCAGTAATTACCTCTCCGAGTGTCTTGGTACCCCTGCTATAAGAATATGCTTCTCACATTGATCATTTGTCAAGGATATTGTTGAGTTGATTGGTGTAAAAGTTTTTGATTTGTTTGTACAATCTCCTTTTGTTGTCTAAACTTTCCATTTTCAAATCTCAGATCTTAGAAGTTGAACTCAAAATTCGCTAGATTTGATGAGATCTAGGAGCTTATGCCATTGATTGTAAGTTTGATTTCATTTGACCTTTGTGTAGTTCTAGATCTCCGCCTCATAGGAAAGTTTTCAAGTGTGATCATTGTAGTGACATTAGAGAAGGATGATATAGCCTTGTTTATGATATTCTACAAGCTTTTGCTTGTTGTTTTCGCTGTGTTCTTGTTTGCATAGTCTTTCTTGTTGAAGTCAAGATTGTCATATATTGCAAATTGAAAAAAAAAATAAAATAAAAAAAATTTCAAAAACGATCTCTTACATGCTTAGTCTGCTTTTGAAGCATTAGTGTTGTAAGTGTGATACACTCATTTATTGGTCTTGGATCTTTTATGCCTGATTGGTTGATTGGTTTGTTTGAGGATTGCTTTGAGTGTTAAAAAAAGAAAAAGGAAAACTCTCTATCCCTCCCATAGCTAGCTTTCATTGAATTGAAATATTTTTGGACTTGCATATTTGCATTGTTTGGTTGGGTCAAGAGTCCTGACATCATACACAATTTCATACATTACCTGGACATAAGAAACAACCCTTAAAAAGAAGAGATTAATCTAAAATTTATTAGACATTTTTTTTAGAGAAAACCAACATTAGATAGGTTTAGGGCCTTGGATTAGGACTGGAGAGTAAAGAGTCATTAAAGAGTGAAAATCCATTCTTACAACCGGTGTGTCGGGAAGCTCCTCTAACACAAGAGTCAAGCATGAGGTTGCATCGGGGCAAGTAGGGAGATTACCCCTCTATGCTTGTTTTGGTGTTTGCGATATCGCTTCGGTCGTTAGCATATGGGGTTTCTGTTGGGTCACCTCTCCAGAGCTTCGGGCTTAGTTACCCTGCCCTTACATACTATCAGACTTATGACTGTTCTCTCGACCATCGATTGTTAGGTGGTAACCTTAGTGGATTTTCCTAGGGATCCACATAGGTGAGTGCAGGTGGGACGTGCCAGTAGTACTAGGGGCAGACGTTCGTTCACGGTCCCAGTTCACTCAGAGGGTGCTCGCCTTAATAAAGGGTACTTGCACTAGTCGGGGTTGTTTCACGTTGTTCATCGTAACTGCTCCTCACACCTTCGCTAGTCAATCTAGCGGGTACCTCATCTCCCCCGCGAGGTTGGTTTTCGAAAGGCCCCTGAGCCAACTGGTTTGCTTGTTGTTTCCTAGATTTTATTAGGGGTGTGCTCTTTGAGTCTGAGTCTAGGTGGGCCATAGGTTGATTGCTATTTGTTAGTTACATAGACTTTTCATCGTGGCTAAACTATTGTGCAAGTCCCGTCGATTAAGAGGACTAGAGCTTATTACATAAGTGGAACCGCCTTCGAAGCAGTGCCATATCCGCGACAAAGACTCTGAAGGGTCCTATTTGTGGTTTGACGAAGCCAACTTGGATGAGGTATAAGTGGTTGACAAACGTCCTCCACTCAACTTCAATCCACCTTTAACTAAAACTAACACCCCTATATTAGTTCAAGTACACAAACTTTTCAGTGAGCCTTTTTTGTTATTCAATCATCCTCCTACCATGTCTGGACCTAGTGCTTCGTCCAGTGCAACTGAGCCCGTAAGCCCATCCTCAAGTGGGATTGGGGGAAATTCATCCCGGGGCATTCCAGTGATGTCCTCATTGCCACCCATTAGCTCCATTAGACCCTCACCATCCATAAATTTTGTTTTTGGTTTCTCCATGTGGGAGACATTGCATGTATCAATGACTCCATCCATTAGTATACCTAGCGTGCACATGCCCATCCCATTTACTTCTATGCCCACTTCTGGATTCTTTTCCAGTGGGGGGGGGCGAGCTTTGGTTTCATCATGGGAAGTGGAGCTCCTTCCACTTCCGCCAATCGAATGACCGGACCGACATCATCAGGGGCATGTACATCTTTTGGATGGAGTATTCCTGGTTGTTTTGGGGCTGTCCCTGGTCAACCTAGGGTCAACAGTACTTCTGGAGGATTTCCGTTTCCATGGGTTAGTACACCTTTCTCTGGGGGAACATCCCTGGGGGGAAATTAAAGTTTTCCCTTTGTCCATACATCTGGTCCTAGGGGTTTCTTCCCCGGGACTAGCACTGGGAACCCTTTTCTCGGAGGGTCCATTTTTCCCCTTGGGGGAAATCCCCCTGGGAGTTTTTTTGGTGGCGGGAGTAGTCATGCTCCTTCCAGTGCCACCATCCCTGGGGGCACCTACTCTCCAACTATTTATCGACCTTCCAGCAACACCAACATAGGGGGACCGCAAGGTCCATCTGGGACATCATAGAATTCACCTCCCTCCCAGTCTCCATTCACACCGTTGTCGTTTCTTAGAACACTTGGCTTACCAGATTTGTCACGATTGAAAAATGACCCTATTTCCCACGATGCCATCAAAACTCCCATTAGACATTCTAAATTTTGACGTTAATCCAAGGGAAGACCACTCCACACACATCATGACATACCATTTGTGATGCTCGTCCAATTCTTTAATGGATGATAGTGTGAGATTATGTCTTTTCCAGAGATCCCCGACTGGAGCCGCTGCCAAGTGGTATATTGAATTGAAGGGTGATTCTTTTAGAAGCTTTAACGACCTGGAAATGACATTTTAAACACATTACCAACTCCCTATTCGGTATGAGATAAGAACAACGCTTTTGACTTCCTTGTGTCAAAACAATGCAACCCATATTTCTGATCATATACATGAGTGGTGGAGGAGGCGTAGGATGATTAAAACTCGGATTCTGGACAAGCTCCTAACATAGTGGTTCACTAAGTCCCTCTTACCACCCATTTCTAGGGATGTAGCTATGGCCGGGGTGACCACCAAAGAGAAAGCCATCTTGCGTACCCAACATTTGGATTTGATTTATTCTCAGTCGGGTACTCTCTATGATATTATTCCAAATGCTCCTCGCCTGTCAACTAATCCTCGTCAACCTATCCCAGGGCCCCATGTCGATGGTGTGGTTGGTTCTGTTTCTCATGCATCTATTAACCAACTAGCCAATTAGATGGGACAATTGTCCATTCAATCACAACCGTCAACATCTGGCACTAATGCTCAAGCTACTGCAATCCCTCCTCAAACCTCCGAGGTGAATTCGGTGCAGTCCACGCAACCAAAGAATCCTCAACAACTTGGAGCCAAGAAAAAGAGGAACAAAAAGAAAAATTCCACTGATGAGAAAGAGAATGCCACTACCCAAACTACCCGGGAGGGAGGCACTAAGGAGAAGAGGAAAGCTCGGTTCCCCTATACCATTTGTGGGGAGGACCATCCCACTCACCAGTGCCCTCGAAAAGATGAGATCCATCGATATTTGGCACAACAACGCCCCCCCCAACAACTTGATGTATTAACTCATCCCTTTCCTCTCCAACATCAAAACATGGTTGCCTCAAATACTGCTCCTCCGTCAGGGGGCATCGCAGGTACCCTTTGTTGATATTATGGTAGTTGTGGGAGGTATTTATCTCCACGTGTAAACTTGACGAGAATAGAATATTCTGGGAAGCAAGAAGAAACCCTAATTAGTTGGCTAATAACCCTAGAAGACAAGTCGGCTCAAGAGGATAATTTGTATTAGGTTATTAGCCTCCAAGAGAAGAAGTCGACTAAATGAAATATTATATACTGAGTAAATATGCACCCAGAATGAGAAGTCGGCCCAGGCAGTTTGCTAGTTTTAGTATAAATACAGGAGGCCAATCTTCATTTTGGCAGGCATTCTCATAACTGCAGTAGCACACTTGTGCGCACTGTAGTTGGGCAGTTTTGTGCGCAAGTTCTGGAGAAGCTGCTGCCACCAGTCTATAGTCTCAGTCTTCTTTGGGTTTGGACTTTCTGATCATCTCTTGTTACTCTTGTTTGGTGCGTTATCCTTGGAGAAAGATGCCCCACCTTTGTTTGGCTATCTAGCCTAGGGTTTGCATCCAGAATGATTCTTTGTCAAGGTTAAGGTGCTCGGGGGTGGCTTCGGCCTATGGTTTTGTGACAATAATGATATTGTCTATGGTTAAATGAGCACATCCATTATATTCTAACAGGTTATGGGCCCACACCTCCTTCACTCAGTTTAACCACTGGAAGAGATTAGAGCCATAAGGATACTAAGCTCGTTGAAGAACTGCCGCTAGGGTTTCTAGCAGGAGCAATTACCAAAGCACTGCCGCTAGGGTTACTAGCAGGTGCAGATGCAAAAACCCTAACCCTCTCGTTGAGGCATCTTAAGTGAAGGGATCGACCTAATCTCTAGATAGACTAGTCCGCCCTAGTCTAGTGCATCTCGTGGTACTCTTAGCAAGCTATGACGTCAAGTTTGAGTTTTTGGTCAAATCTAGGGTTGACCAAGTCAAAGCAGTCATGACTCACTCTATGAAGTCAGAAAACAAGTTAGAAGGGGCTTCTAACTTCAGAGCATGGAAGACAAGGATTGATCTCATGCTTGCCAAGAATAAAGTGTTGGATATCGTGAAAGAAAAGATTGTGGAACTAGAGTTTGAAGAAGGAAAAGAGAAGGAACCGCATAACATTGCAGTTATGGAGAAGTTCAAAGACAATGACATAAATGCCATGAGTATGTTGGATAACTGAGATGGGGGGGGTGAATCAGTTGTTACTGTGCTTAAACGATTATGCCCATTTTAAACTCTTTACATAACACTCAATGATGATCACAATGATGCAGGGAAGTAAGCAATAGAATATTAAACATCAATCACACACATGAAATATATAGAGATAGATATCTCCTGAGGAAACCCATAAAGGGAAAAACCTTTTCTTCTTGAGATGATAAGTAATCTTTATTTTCTTTACATTATCAATCTTATGAGCTCCAACTCCTCTTGAGGCTACAACCTTTGTTTTACAAGTAGCAACTTGCTGAAAGCAACAACTCTCTAGTTTCTCTAGCACCCACTAGAAGGAAGCACCAACTCCCTGAGTGTTCCAACACCAACTGGATGGAAGCACCAACTTCCTGTCACACAGGTACCAACCTGTATAACAGAGAACAATAGTTCTCCCTTGTACCACCCTGCCACCCTGGTTTTTCTGGCTGCAACCAGTTGGAATCTACAACTCCCTGTGTTCAAGCACCCACTTGAAACTCTGAGGACACCAGTCCTCCCTAGCACCTCCCTACCATCTTGAAATATAATTCTTTGCTTTTTATAACTTTATCACAGTGATATAGCATTTATCTATGGCTTACCAGTCTCATCACTGTTTTGCTACACTGCTCTGCTCTCCTGCATCAACGTCTCTCTTCTCGCATGAATCACTCTCAACAACAACTCACATCTATTCTTTGTTCTGTGTTTTTATACTCTCTGTGCACCTTTTGCACCCTTCATGCACAGTACCTCTGCATGCTCTTCACTGCGTCACTATTCTGCCCTACAGGTTGTTCTCTGCAACTCTTCGTTACTCCTGCATAGCTCGACAACATAATTACTTCACTTCTTTGTTCTGCATGTATTTGTCACGTCGAGTCATCTCCAGATCATCATGGAAACTCTTCATCTTCTTTGGCGGTTATGTTGCCTGGGAGTTCATCATCAATGCCCGTTATGCTGAGATTCCTTAGCTTTTATGGCAGTTGAGACTCTTTGTCTTCTCTGTTAGTTACAACTAGTCAACTATGGTTTCTTTGGCTTCTAACCCCTTCCTTCATGTGACCACTGATGGTGACCAAGCGCTTATTCAAAAGGCACTTCCTGATTTCTGTCTAGTGAGCACTGGCTCCATTTCACTATATGATCTTGGGCTATGAGCTTCATGTGACCAAGCGATTGTGGGCACGTCCAAAGGTGGTTTAGACCAAACTGCTTTTCACCCCGCAATTCACCACGAGCGTCCATACGTCCTTTCTCCAAAACCATGGTTTCAATTTCGGCCCGCTCATGAAAAATTAAGGCTCGAGCATGTTCTAGGCCCGCAATGGAGCACGATCGTCAATCTCATGATCTTGACGGTGATCTTGAACAGACGGTTCAGAGCTGTCCTCTCGAGTCCACAGACCAGATCTCTCCTTCCTCCATCAACGACTGAGGTTTCCTTCGTGATCCAGGCTCCAGGAGTTTCAACTCTCAAGACCTGTTGCTGCTGACTGGATATCTTCCGGAATGGAAGATCTGTTGACATCTGTCCTCTTCAATCAATGGTTCTTCCTTCTTTCCCTTATCCACGCACGATCCTTAGTCTCAGGGATCAGCTGACACGTGTCCCTCCAAACCAACGGATGAGATCAATTTCACAATCTGGGCTCAAGGAGTTTCAATTATCAAGTTCTCGTTTGCTCCCGGAGCATTTCACTCGGAGTCCATGATCCAACGACGCGTGTCCCTCTCGGATCAACGGTTGAGATATCCTTCGTGTCTCCGGACTTCAGAGATTTCAATTCTCAAACTCTCATTCATCCTTCCTTTGTTTTTTCCTGGAGTTGACAATCCACTGACGCGTGCCCTCTTTAATCCAACGACTATCCTCCGCTCCGGGACTTCGGGTCTTTGGGAGAGTACTGGTGGTAAAACTCTCGAAGCAAAACTCCCGTAGTGACGTAACTCTTGCGTCACTCGATGATGTGTCACGAGCCGAGCAGCTGCCACGTGTCACTCGCTGACATAGTCTGCCACCTGGCCTTGCTGACATGGTCTGCCACATGTCCTTGAGGACGAGATTTGTTGACGTAATCTGATGACGTAGATTTTCCTGTTCTAACGATCATTGTCTGATCTCCAGATCCGACGGTTGACGGAATTTCGCATTCCGGGGATTTCAAATCTCAAACTTTCATGAGTGTAAACTCCTCATATCTCTATATCCGAAGTGAATGTTGTTTGTTTGATCAAGATCTTGGATCGACGACTCGATCTTTCTGCGATGTAAATTTGCTAGCTTATCCTGTCCTTCCACTTGAAATTGATCCAACGACTGACGAAACTTCGCATTCCGGGGATTTCAAATCTCAAACTTTTCGGAGTGTAACCTCCTCGCATCTTTATATCCAAAGTGACTGTTGTTCATTCGATCATGAACTAAGATCAATGACTCGATCTTTCTGCGATGCGGCTTTGCTGGCTTATCCTCTCCTTCCACTTGAAACTGATCTGACGACTGTCATTTACTGCAGCTCTCCAACTCTCCAGACTTCGGGTTTTCCAAGTCTCAAACTGAAAAATCCTCGAAGTGATTTTCTCCGGAGTTGAGGATTGTGTGCCACCTGTTAGTCTTGACGATGGACGATCCTTGTTTACTTCGGGACTTCGACAAGTCCGCTCTCCTACGCTCATCAAAGGCTGAACCTTCTTGCATTTATTTCTAGATCCAACGACTATTGATCCTCGACGCTCAGATCCAACAGATCAGATCTGTATGTCTCCTCTACACTCCCTCTGGTCACTGGACACTGATCTAACGGTCATCGGGTATTCGGGATTGGTGATGCTTCTTCACCTGAGCTTACCTTTGATCCTTCTGCGAGCCACGACCTTTGATCCTTTTGCGAGCCTTGATTTATGGGATCTCGTCTGCGCATCTTAGAATGCTATCTCTTCTGAGTTTGGATCTCTACATACTGTTTGCTTCTTCACTTGAACTTACGTTGTTCCTGTTTTGCCATCGATGCACACTCTGATCTTGCCATCAATGAAAAACACACGCTCCCTGTAAACATGCCAACAATCTCCCCCCTTGGCATTGATGGCAGCCCTGAAGGATTGCACTTTTCTACTTAGATCTCCAACTGTAGCATCCAGAACACACCTTTTCTCCCCCTTTGACATCAATGTTAAAGAAAACATGCTCCCCCTGAGCTGTTGCATTACTTGTCGGAGGTATCAGATATTCAACCAATAAATACTCCCCTTGACAAGATGGACCCTCTTAGGTTGATAATGGGTTCACGCCTAACTTCTCGCGTAGATACTCAAATTGAGCTTTTGCAAGCGGTTTAGTGAAGATATCAACAATCTAATCTTTGGAAGGAATATAATGCAAAGAAACAACAGTGTTGGTCACCTGTTCCCTCAAGAAGTGATACTTGATGGGTATATGCTTGGTCTTAGAGTGAAACACAGGGTTCTTTGATAGACCGATTGCACTGGTATTATCACAATGAATTGGGATCGGTGCAGTACATTTTGCCTCCAAGTCTGCAAGTGTCTGAATCATCCACAATACTTGGGTACATTAGGTGGCAACTGCAATGTATTCAAATTTTGTAGTTGATAAGGAAATGGAACCTTGCTTCTTGCTCAACCATGATACAAGGGAATCTCCTAAGAAGAATGCACCTCCACTCGTGCGTTTCCTTTCATCCACACAGTTAGCCCAATCAACATCTGAATAGACTGATAGTTGAAAATTTTGATTCCTAGGATACCATAGGCCATAGTCCATTGTTCCTTTCAAGTATCTGAATATTCTTTTGACAACTAACAAATGACTCTGTTTAGGTGCGGCCTGATACCTTCCTACCATTCCAACAACATGCATTATGTCTGGACGAGATGCTGTGATGTACAATAGGCTGCCTATCATAGACCTATATGAATTATGATCAACATCAGGTGAATCATCATCCTTTCTTAACTTACATCCAATGACCACAGGTGTGCTCATAGGTTTAGAATCTTCCATTTGAAACCTTTTCAACATTTCTCTTAGATATTTTTCTTGAGAAATAAATATTCCTTCAGACTTCTGAGTAATTTGTAGGCCAAGAAAAAATGACAGTTCCCCTATCATAGACATTTCAAATTCAGACTGCATGGCAGAAGCAAACCATTTTACCAATGAAGCATTATTACTATCGAAGATGATGTCATCTACATAGACCAACACAATGAGTAGATCATTACCTTCTGTTTTGATATATAGATTGTTTTCAACTGTTCCTCTCTTGAATCATTTTTCTTGTAGATACGTATCCAGTCTGTGATACCAGGCACAAGGAGCTTGTTTCAACCCATATAAGGCTTTCTTCAGCTTGCAGATAAAGTCAGGGTTATCTGACAGTTGGAAACCTTTTGGTTGTTCCATATAGACTTATTCTTTTAGATCTCCATTTAGAAAAGCTGACTTGACATCCATTTGATATACTTTAAACTTCTTATGACAAGCACAGGCAAGAAACATTCTAATATCTTCTAATCTTGCTACAGGCGCAAATGTTTCATCAAAGTCCAGCCCTTCTATTTGAGCATATCCTTTGCAGACCAGTCTAGCCTTATTTCTTACAATATTTCCTTGCTCATTCATCTTATTTTTGTAGACCCATTTGGATCCTATTACATTTTTATTTGATGGCCTAGGAACGAGTTCCCAAGTGTCATTCTTCTCAATCTGGTCCAGTTCCTCATTCATTGATTTTAACCAGTTTACATCTTCATTGGCTTCATTGAAGTTCTTGGGTTCCACCATGGATATGAAGGATATATGTGATCGCTCGGTGTTGTTGATTACCCTTCTCCTGGTTTGTACAACTTTGTCTTTCTCACCAATTATCTGACTTGTAGGATGATTCTTTTGAGTAATTATGGAGGAAGAATTTGATGTTGTCTCCTGATTTGAGTCTGCCTGAGTATTTGCATCTTCATCTGACTCAGAGTCTTCTTGTTCTGATTCTTGGACCCGTTCAGCTTCAACTTCACCTATATCCTTTGTAGTTGATTCAATATTGTTCACCTCTCTTACTGGGATTCCTTCATCTACTTTTATGTCAATACAATCAACCAATTTATGCAACCTCTTATTATAGCATCTATATCCTTTACTGTTTGTAGCATACCCTAAGAAGATGCCTTCATTAACCTTGTCATCATATTTTCCAAGATCCTCATTATTATTCTTTATGTAGCATTTACTCCAAAAGACTTTGAGGTGTTTCATTGTAGCAGGTCTTCCATGCCACAGTTCATAAGGTGTCTTGTCACTGTGTGGTCTGAGGTGAGCTTTATTAAGAATATGGATTGCTGCGTGTATTGCTTCTACCCAGTAGATTTGACCAATGTTCTTCTCATTCATTATTGACCTGACCATTTGTTGAACTGTTCTGTTTTGCCTCTCAACTACTCCATTTTGTTGTGGGGTTCTTGGGATTGTGTATTCTCTTTTGATCCCATGTTTATCACAGAACTTCTTAAAATCACTTGACATAAATTCTCCTCCTCTGTCTGATCTCACAACCTTTAATCTGTTGCCTGTTTGATTCTCAGTTAAAGCCTTAAATATTTTAAATTTCTCAAATGCTTCAACTTTTTCTTTGAGGAAAGAAACCCACGTGAGTCTGGAGTAATCATCAATGATTAGCATGAAGTAGTTTTCCTTCCCTGTGCCTTCCTGTCTTGATGGTCCACATAGATCCATATGAACTAATTGGAGTGGTTTCTCTGTTGAATTAGAGTTCTTGGTGTTAGCGTCAGAAGTCACTCCCGGATTGCTTGCAGGAGCAGAGCCCGACGCCCATCAATTTTATGTCACGATTTGTTTAATAGGGTGATCAAATGGATAAAGACTCAAGAAGATATAACTTTAACTCAGGAAACCGGGCCTGGTATGTAGATAGCAAGGGAGGTCTCGATCCAACTTCTGTCAGTAAATTGATCAAAGGGTGGTAGATGGAAGACTTGTGAGAAGGGTGAGCAAGACTGCCTCGGGCGTCAGGCCTTCGGAAGCTTGAGGATGAAAAACTCAGAAGCCAAGATCCTCTTGGTCCAGAGATTCAAGGAGCTGAAGGGTGACTCGACTGGATCCTCCAATTCCATGTCGTTAAGTGCTAAGAAAATCACAGGAGCCGATTAGAAGCAATGCAACTGTTACAGTGATCCAACCTACATCATCCTATAACAACTACAACTCGATTGGATCCTCCAATTCCGAGTTGTTCTAACACAGTAAACAAAGAGATGAAAAAGAGGCTGACATCCATAAAGTAAGAAGTCTCCAATGCCTTATACATTAACCAGAGCGACCAACGCTTCATCAAAACTTTACAATCGGGAGCCTCGCTCAACCATTGATGATTACAAATTACAAAAACTGAGTCTATATACTCAGGAAAATTCGCCTAACAGAGACGCACTCAGTCATCCAAGGTGTGGTGTCCCTTCAGTCAAACTCGTACTGATATTCTTCTTCAGGCACCACCTTAACTACGCATGGCTCCTGCAAGGGGAGTAGTTGAGCCATTAAGTGTCGAGTTAGCGTGTGTAGACTTCTCTGGCCAGTCAAGGACTTCGGCATGGCTCCTTTGGAAAAATCGGTACACAGGACCCTCTCAGGCAGACAGCTCGCCAGATCCTCCATACCTTATACTTAATGCGTGAGGAGAGGTTTCAACCACCCCTTCTCACCTTCATTTACTCCAAGCGAGAAACATGATTGAGATCGGATCCAATGGCGCCTGGAGATCGTGATGATCCCCTCTGTGACTGAACTCGACGCCTTTGGCCCTTCTTGCACAACTCTTTTATTTTCCAAGTGACAACGGGCTGTGACCACGCGTTCATTCTCAACGACGCTTTCGGTGTTCGCGAATGGGAAGGGGCTGATCCTTGCTTCTCATAATCGCGATGAGCGAAACGTCGAGACGACTTAATTTGGCGCCACGCATCCTTCTCAGATCTGACGGTCCTGAACTCACTCGGTGATATTGTGGGCCCGGGTCTCGGACGCTCCTGGCACTTCGCGTTTCGGGGATATGAAGGAGGTGCTCCTTGTGCATTGGAGTTGCGATGAGCGAAAAGGCGAGGGACCTAATCGCACACCACGTGTTCCTTTTGGATGGACGACTGAGACTGCTCCGTGACACTGCTGGCCCGACTTTGGGCGCCTTCGGCGCTTTCGGGGTTCGGGGTTTCGAGATATAGGACAACATGGAACCTTCACCCTTCGAACTCCCGAATGCCAAAACGCTGACGCGACTAGATCTCGCGCCACGCGTCCTCTGGATGGACGACTGCTATCCTTCCTTGCACACAATATGGGCGCTATCCATTGCGCTAACCTCGGCGCAACTTCGCTAACCGCGATTTCCCGCCAATCGTCGATCTAGTCTTATGGATGAATCCAGACCGTCGACAATATAATCTCGCCCGCGTACTTGCTTGGAAGCCTGAAACGGGATTTTCCGTGCTGCGCTTGGGCGCTTCTCGCGCAACTCGTAGACCTGAATACTCTTGTGCTCAGGACAAGAATTGTTACTAACATTAGGGTCCATGGGGGATAGAGTCGTCCCTACGATGCTCTAGGGACTCATTTTGCAGTTCCAGTTCCTTACTGTTGGGCTATGGAGTCATTTATTTAAAACTTAAAGACGGAAAGGAAAACAATATTTACAACCGCGAAAGAGCCATGTGCGGCTCAAGCGAAAAATCTTTTTGGGAAATGCCCATTCACAGGGCCATTGAAAGCTTCTCGATCTTTCAAATCCCATAACCTGTAGGTATTATTCGAGAATACTTTGGAGACTTTGAAAGGCCCGATCCACAGGGCTTCAAATTTTCCGTGCTTGCCTTTATCTTGTTTAGGAGCATCCCATTTCAGTACCATGTCTCCTATCCGAAAGTCTTTCTTCTTGGCCTTCTTATCAAAAACCTACTTGATCCTTTGCTGATGGTCCTAAATTCTGTCCATTACCTACTCCCTGGCCTGCTGGACCTCCACTAGCTGATGAATTCTTCTGATCGTGTCATCAGACTCCTCTTGATGATCCTGGAGGAATTTTTCCACAGGAATGGCTAAATGAGAAGGAAAAACAGCCTCCGCTCCATAGACTAATTGGAAAGGAGAGACGCCTATAGATCTCTTCGTAGTCACTTGATCGACCCATAGAGCAAACTTCAATCTTGAATGCCAGGCCTTCTTGTTGTCTTCCAACAATCTTTTGATGATCCTTATCAGACTTTTGTTGGAGGACTCTGGTAAACCGTTTACAAGCCCTGGGGATAATATGGGGTGGAGTGAACCAGTTTGATCCCGAATTGCTCACAGAACTTGGCTAATGGCTCAGCCCTAAAAGAGGCTGCGTTATCAGTGACAATCTTACTTGGGCAGCTGAATCTTGTGATGAGGTCCTCCAGGAATCCAGTGATTACCTTGTGGAAAGCATTCCTGGTGGGGATAGCTTCAATCCACTTGGTAAAGAAATCTGTAGCAGTCAGGATCCATTGATGCTGCCCATTGGAAGCGGGGTGAATCTCTCCAATGAAATCTAGGCCCCATTGCTGGAATGGTCATGAAACAACCACAAGATTTAATGGCAAGGACTTGAGCTGTTGTTTTCCTTCAAATCTTTGACATTTGATGCAGGCTCTGACCCTTTTGCAGACGTCAGTGAACATGGTGGGCCAGTAGTATCCAACCCTGAGGATTTTGTAGGCCGTGGTTTTCCAGAAATGATGCCCTCCACATAGGCTGTCGTGAAATTCAACCATGATCCTGTCAGCCTCTTGCGGATCTACACATTTCAAAAGCAACCCCAAGGGGTCTTTCCAATATAGAACTTGATCGATAAGGCAGTATCTGACTGCTTTGAGCTTCAGAGCCTTTGCCTTGTTCCTTTGCAGGCTGTCTGGAGGCCGCAACTCTTGCAGAAAATGTATGACATCCTTATACCAGGGACATCGAGCTAATGGGGGCTCCCTTTGATGGTCTATTTCAGACTGCCGATCCTGCCAAATTCCGGAGCATTCATTGATGAAACTTACCCCCAAAGCTTGGCAATTGGCTTCAGCCAAAAGCTTGGCTAAACCTTGACCTTTGATCAATTTGGTAGGCTTTATTTCCAGGTCAAATTCCAGAATCTTGGTTATCCACTTACTCCTTCTCCCGTCTATGTCAGGCTGAATAAGAATGTCTTTAACAACAGCTGAGGGGACATAAGCGATGGTTTTTTACTGCAGGACATAGACTCTAAATGCCTTGAGAGCCTTTACTAGGGAATAGGCCTGCTTCTCCATAGTGTCATACCTGATTTCGGCATCCCTCAATGCTCGACTGAAATAGGCGATAGGCTGCTCTAGCCCCACTTTGTTTGTCTGTAATAAAACAACGACCACTGTGTCAGGTGAGGCAAAGGAGAAAATAATGAAATCTTTTGAGTAATTAGGACTGATAAGCACAGGGGCTTGAGCCAGGGCTTTCTTTATTTGCTCAAAAGACTTTCGCGATTCAGAAGTCCACCTTACTTCATTCCCCTTCCTTAACATGGCTGTTATAAGTTTTACTTCCTCAACAAAGTTAGGAACGAACCTCCTCAGAAAACTAATTTTACCAAGGAAAGATTGGACCTCCTTCTTGGACCTCGGGATTGATAAGGCTTGTATTGCCTCAACTCTGCTAGGATCAATCCTAACTTCTTCCGCTGTTACTATGTGGCCTAGCAACTTTCCCTCCTGCATGGCGAACACAGACTTCTTGGGATTTAATGAAATGCCAAAACTCCTGCATTTAAGGAAAACCTTCTTGAGATGACAGCAGTGTTCCTTATTAGATTTTGAAAACACTGTGATGTCATCCAGATAGACGACCACACATTTATTCTTTTCTCCAATGAAAGCTATGTCCATGGCACGTTGGAACGTTGCCCTTGCATTCATCAATCCAAAAGTCATCTTGGCATACATGAATGTGCCCCATGGAGTGGTAAATGCCGTCTTTTCCCTGTCCTCAGGCAGAACAAAGACTTGATTGTAGCCAGAGAAACCATCGATCATGGACATCCTGGATGCTCCTGTTACCCTCTGCAGTATATGTTCTATCTTTGGTAAGGGGTAGTTTTTCTTTCGTGAGCTCCTGTTCAAGTTTCTGAAGTCTACACAGAGTCTGATTTCTCCATTCTTTTTCCTTACCGGTACCAAGTTGGCCACCCACTCTGAATATCTCAGTGGTACAATGATCTGAGCTTGAAGCAACTTCTTCACTTCCCTCTCCATGATAGGCAACAACATAGGATTGATCTGTCTCAGCTTCTACCTAAATGGCTTTGCCTCCCCTTTCAACAGGATTTTATGCTCGATGACAGAAGTGTCATATGTTTTGAGGTCTTCGTAGGTCCAGGCGAAAACATCAGCAAATTCCCTCAAAAGTCCAATGTATTCAGACCTCTTCTCCTTTGTCAGAGTTCTCGACAATTTGACAAACTTGGGCTCACTCTCAGTGCCAATGTTGCACTGAATAGTACCAACGTCATCCTCCGAGATTTCCCCTTTTAATGACACATCATTTCTATCAAAAATCCTTTCCAAAGGAACCAATCCCCTTGGAATATGGTTGCTGGGGATCTGCACAATGTTATGCTCTACTATTTTACTCAGGAACTTACCCCCATCAAGCTCTTCTTCGAAGACAGAGTCTTGGTCGATATGCATCTCTAAAAATTCTTCGACAGTCTCCAAGAATTTCTTGATCTCAAGGTCATCCTCGAATACCTTCCAATGTTTGACGTTGTCAGGTATGGAGGGCCTGTATTTTACTTCCACATCATATCTGAATTTGGGCGGCAAGGGTACTTTGAAATTGCTTGCTGATGTAGCCAAGGAATCTGCCAGTGTGTTCTTCTCTCTTGGGACAAAAGAAATGTTGAATGCTAAGAAGAAACTGTCAATTAAGTCCCATATCTCATTTCTGTAGCTTCTGAGTCGAGGATGCTTAGCGTGATAAGCATTTCTAATCTGTTGGACCACCAACTCTGCATCTCCGAACACTGCTACTTCCTGAATCCCCATTTCCCTTGCGGCTCTTAATCCTAGGATAAGAGCTTCATACTATGCCACATTGTTGGTAGCTTCAAATTCTAGTTTGTATGACAGAGCTATGGTTTCCTGAGCGGGTGACACAAAAAACACCCTCGCTCCAGCGCCTTCCCTGGAAAAGACTCCATCAAAGAACATTTTCCAGACGGGGGTGATAGAGGGAGGAAATTCATGGGAAGTGGTGGGCGGCTTTCTGCGTTTTAGAAGAGGCTCGGGAGCATTAGTGAGTTGTAGTACACTGGAACCTAAATCAGTGTCCAAGACAAAAATGGGATGGTTGGTACGGTTGGCCTCATCACTGATTATATAGGCCAGTTGGGCTTCCCTGTATAGCCTCCTATGTTCTCCTCCAAACACTGGGATAGTAGCATATGTGAGGTCCATCTGCAAAGTTCCCCCTAGTCTTTTTATCCAAGATCTTGATAACAACATACCGAACTTGGGGGGGACATCAGCCACTACAATATCCATGACCATACTTTTCATGGGCAACTGAAACAAGGTCACGATCAGGTCTTTGATAACCCCTAGACATTGAACTTTTCTGGAGTAAAAGGAATAGAGGTCATGATAGGCTCGGGTGACTTCTAGCCCTAAATATTCCATGACAGTTTTGGGCATGCGGTTGTGAGAAGCCCCCGAATCCATCAAGCAGTTGTGCAGTACCTTGTCATGTATGTTCAAGGAAGTGTAGAAGGGAGGGGATGAGTCATTCCTGTCTTCTACGATAGGACCTAAAATAACTGCAGGCTTTTCATCTTGCAAATTGATGGATTCTGTGGGAAGGCATGAGACCTCAGACTGTAAAAGATCAGAGAAACGTTTCTTGAACCCTTCATGTTTAATCAATTTGGTCAGGGGGACATGGATTCTAATCTTTTGAATTTCATGCTCGAAATTAAAAGAAGATGTAAGCTTCGAGATTTCTCTTATTTCGGGAGCATGACTCTGGACTATGGGAGAGAGGGGTCGAGGCTTCTTACCTCTGTGATTGTCCGCTACTTCATTAGCAGGTCTCTCTGTTCTAGTGAACTGCTCAGGGACATCAGGTGCTACTGTCTTTTTCTTAGACCTTAGATCATATCTGCCTTGGCTGCCACTAGCCTTGTCTCCCTTGCTCAGTTCATTTAGCTGTCTGTCCATGAGAGAATCCTCGTATGCTGATTGAGTGAGATGAGGAAAAGGAGGAGTGTCCCCGAAGCAATGGATTTCAGGATCAAGCTCATCTGTTTCCCCTTCTTCCCCCTCGGCCACAAGATTGTTTTGAAAAGGGGCTTGAATTTTCTGGTCTTCTCTGTCTCTTCCCCTCTCTCTTTGCACAGTCGGGGAAGTAATGTGGTTTGGCCTCCTGAAACCTCCTTTGTTTTCTACGTTTTGAGGGCCCTTGTATGCTTGCCTCCCCTCCACTTTCATTCTCTCCATCTCTGCAGACAGAGACTTCACCATCTTGGTTAGTTCATCCACTTGAGGGTGGGGCACCGATAGGCCAGAAGTTGAGGTTTCCGATCTTCCCTTTCTTCTGTCTGCGTCGGCCTTGTTCCTCAGTCTATCAGCTGCTAATACATTGGATTCCACTTCTATGGCCGCATCTTGCATTTGAGCTAAGGAGGTGGCTCTTCTTTCTCTCAATAAAAGACAGAAATCGGGGCCAAACGCACTACCATAAGAAATCTTGGTCGAGGCTTCTGAGGGTTTTATTTCGGTAGGAATTTTATTATACATCTTATTAAATCTTTTGGAGAAGTCAGAGACAGACTCTCCTTCCATCTTCTTCAAAGACCCGAACTCTGTCATGTAATACATGAAATCCTTCCTATCTCCCCACTGCCTCAGGAAAGCACTATCCAGGGCTTCGATCCCAGCAATATATCCGGGGGCCAATCCTCTAAACCACTTCCTCACTTCACCATCCAGGCTCTGGAAGAAGACTCTCATCCAGACATCTTCATCTTCAATGTTCAGGTTGTCTGCATAACTGTAGAAGGCAGATAGGTGCTCTTTCGCAGTTATGTCTCCTTCCCCAGTGAACTTGGGCATATACTTCAAGTAATCTCCAGCAGGGAGAGGATTCATAGGATGGGGTAGGATTAAGGGAGCATATCTGGCAACAACTATGGTGTGCATTCTATTTAGAGGGGGATTAGCACCAGCCATAGGAATATTAGGTGGAGGAGAATCTGGAGGAGAAGGAGTTCACGAAGGGGCTGCTGGGAATGAGTCTCAAAGTGGAATGGGAAACAAGAGGGGATTTAAAGAGAAGGCTAACGGGTTCAAATCAGTAGATGCTCCTCTTTGTGCAGGAGTGGTAACAGTAACAAGAGGAGGCGTGGTAAAGATAGGAGTGGGGAAGTCTTCTGTGGTCTTGGGTCTGGGCCAAGGTACAACTTCAGAGGAGAGGGGAGTGACAAGGATTTCTCCCTCCAATCCCAGACCAGGAGGGGAAAACTCAGCAGGAACACTCCCAAAATTCAGGAAACGGGAAACCTCAGAAAGAGGTCTATTAAGAAACCGAGGAGGAGAAAATGGAGTTCCTACAGAAGGAAATGGCGGATTACCTGGTTCGGCGATGGAAGCTTCTTCTCCAGGGGCCTTTCCTTTTCTAAGAACCACCTCTAGATCAGTTTCAGGTGTAGCTAGAGGCAGCTGTGGATGGGACCGCGTGTGTCTGCCTCTGAAAGCCACAATTAACACAGTAGGTTCGCCACAGTGGAGTCGTCATGGTGGAGTCGCCAGGTGCACAGTAGCAATCTTCAAAGGCTCTGATACCCGATGCACCTTAAGAATCAGAGGCTCAATGTTGTTCAATCCCAGGGAAAATCTTCAACTTCGTCCCTGACAACGGCGCTAGAAATGTTAGCGTCAGAAGTCACTCCCGGATTGCTTGTAGGAGTAGAGCCTGATGCCCATCAGTTTTATGTCACGATTTGTTTAATAGGGTGATCGAATGGATAAAGACTCAAGAAGATATAGCTTTAACTCAGGAAACCGGGCCTGGTATGTAGACAGCAAGGAAGGTCTCGATCCAACTTCCGTCAATAAATTGATCAAAGGGTGGTAGATGGAAGACTTGTGAGAAGGGTGAACAAGACTGCCTCGGGCGACAGGCCTTCTGAAGCTTGAGGATGAAAAACTCAGAAGCCAAGATCCTCTTGGTCTAGAGCTTCAAGGAGCTGAAGGGTGACTCGACTGGATCCTCCAATTCCAAGTCGTTCAACGCTAAGAAAATCACAGGAGCCGATTAGAAGCAATGCAACTGTTACAGTGATCCAACCTACATCATCCTATAACAACTACAACTCGACTGGATCCTCCAATTCCGAGCTGTGCTAACACAGTAAACAAAGAGATGAAAAAGACGCTGACATCCATAAAGTAAGAAGTCTCCAATGCCTTATACATTAACTAGAGCGACCAACGCTTCATCAAAACTTTACAATCGGGAGCCTCGCTCAACCATTGATGATTACAAATTACAAAAACTTAGTCTATATACTCAGGAAAATTTGCCTAACAAAGACGCGCTCAGTCATCCAAGGCATGGTGTCCCTTCAGTCAAACTCGTACTGATATTCTTCTTCAGGCGCCACCTTAACTGCGCATGGCTCCTGCAAGGGGAGTAGCTGAGCCATTAATTGTCGAGTTAGCGTGTTCAGACTTCTCTGGGTAATCGAGGACTTCGGCATGGCTCCTTTGGAAAAATTGGTACACAGGACCCTCTCGGGCAAACAGCTCGCCAGATCCTCCATACCTTATACTTAATGCGTGAGGAGAGGTTTCAACCACCCCTTCTCACCTTCATTTACTCCAAGCGAGAAACATGATTGAGATCGGATCCGATGGCGCCTGGAGATCGCGATGATCCCCTCTGTGACTGAACTCGACGCCTTTGGCCCTTCTTGCATAGCTCTTTTATTTTCCAAGTGACCGCTGGCTGTGACCACACGTTCATTCTCAACGACGCTTTCGGCGTTCGCGAATGGGAAGGGGCTGATCCTTGCTTCTCATAATCGCGATGAGCGAAATGCCGGGACGACTTAATTTGGCGCCACGCGTCCTTCTCAGATCTGACGGTCTTGAACTCACTCGGTGATATTGTGGGCCCGGGTCCCAGACGCTCCTGGCACTTTGCGTTTCGGGGATATGAAGGAGGTACTCCTTGTGCATCGAAGTCACGATGAGCGAAAAGGCGAGGGACCAATCGCACACCACGTGTTCCTTTTGGATGTACGGCTGAGACTGCTTCGTGACACTGCGGGCCCGACTTTGGGTGCCTTCGACACTTTCGCGGTTTGGGGTTTCGAGATATAGGACAACATGGAACCTTCACCCTTCGAACTCCCGAATTCCGAAACGTCGACGCGACTAGATCTCGCGCCACGCGTCCTCTAGATGGACGACTGCTATCCTTCCCTGCACACAATATGGGCACTATCCATTGCGCTAACCTCAGCGCAACTTCGCTAACCGCGATTTCCCGCCAACCGTCGATCTGCTCTTATGGATGAATTCGGACCGTCGACAATATAATCTCGCCCATGTACTTTCTTGGAAGCCTGAAACGAGATTTTCCGTGCTGCGCTTGGGTGCTTCTCGCGCAACTCGTAGACCTGAATACTCTTGTGCTCAGGACAAGAATTGTTACTAACACTTGGATTTAAGCTATGTCCTGGTTAGCTTTCCTACTTGATAGGGTTTACACAGAATATTGTGGCTTTGATAATATTGGAAGATCTTTTACTGCTTCAAGATTTTTGAGCTTGATTAAGTGGTCAAAGTTTAGATGTCCAAGCCTCCTATGACATAACTAGCTCTCATCATGTTTGCTTAGATGACACTCTTCTCTATCTTCTTTCAACACATATACATTATTATATGTCCTTATGCCTTTAGCCACCACTTGTCCTGAATTAAAGGACTTTATCTTACAATCTTTGGAAGTGAACACCACTTCACATCCTCTGCCACACATTTGACTTACACTGAGCAAATTATGTTTCAGCCCATCTACAAGCAGAATATCCTGGGATTTTCCTTTACTATTACTTAAACTCACCATCCCTTTACCCTAGATTTTACCTGGTTCATCATTTCCAAAGGTTACATTTCCTATTTTGCTTTTACTTATAGACATAAACTTATCCCTGTCTCCAGTCATGTGCTTGGAACATCCTCTATCTATATACCAGGTTTTTTTTTGTTTTTGAGATGAAAGTACTAGACCACATTTTTCACTGTCTTTCTTTTTCCATGTGCTGGCATTTCTAGCTAAAGGATTTATCCTTGGATCTGCCTTGTACTTCTTCAAATGGCAGTTTGCAGCTTTATGACCGAAGTTATGACAGTTATAACATTCGAGCTCATTGTTCAGTAGGTCAAAGTGATTGGTGCTACGTTGTCTATTCATCGAATGTTTAGTTCTATGTTGTAAAGATTGCCTATTTCTTAACCTCCTCAGTTGCATGTCTCTAAACTTAATTTGACAATTTACAATCTTATGACCAAAATTAGACCAGTAAAAACAATAGCCATGAAAGAAATTTTGGTACCTGAAGGATGGCCGCCGCCTTGGAATTTGTTGCTCCATCTTCTGATCTCTTTGTTTCTGATCAGGGATTATCTTGTCTTTATTAGCTTTAGGTGACAGAGTACTCTCATGGTCTGATTGTCTACTGACTTGGAACTTGATCATCTTTACTGGCTCTTTGCTTTCTGGCTCTTTGCTGCTTGAACCATTTACATAACCTAAATCAATATTCAACAACGAAGATCTATGTTTGCTCAGAATGTCATTTAGTTCTGTTGTGGCTTTAATGCTTGGAAGGTTTTGAAGATACAATGTTTTAAACTTTTCCATCCCTTTTCTGGTTTTTACTACCTCTTCTTCCAAGGCTTCACATCTTGCCTTCTTTTCTGATAATTGTTGTTTCAGAATGTCCTCTATTTTATTTGCCTCTTCTAATTCCACTTTTATTAGGGCAAAGACTTCATTAGGTTCTTTATTATCTTTCTCAAACTGTATCAACAATTGTTTTTTCTTTTTCTTCTTAGATCCGAGTCTAGCAATTTCTTCTAGAGCACTGATCAATTCTCCTTCTAGGTCAACCACAACTTCGTCATCTTCAACATTACTTCCTGTGCTTTTATTATCATAGTCCTCTTGGGCCATAAGCATAAAGTCATTAACCTTATCTTCACACGAGGAGTCACTATCTGTGTCTTCTGAAGAGTCATCATTGTTTACACATAAATTTTTCTTTTTACCAAATATCTTGGGTTTGAACTTATTTTCACCTTCAGAATTCTGATCCTGCTTCTTGTGTGGACACTTAGATGCAAAGTGACCTATCTTTCCACAGTTAAAACATTTGAAGGGAAATTTGCCTTGATACTTGCCTGATCCTTTATTTATTCTTCTCACATATTTTTCTTCAATTTCATCAGGCTCATAATCCTCATTCTTATTAGCTTTAAATTATGTTTCTCTAGAGGTGGATTTATCTTTACCTATCCTCATTTCATATGCAGTCAACATTCCTAGAAGTTGATCAAAAGGCAGAGGTTTTTAGATCATTAAGTTCTTCTATAGCAGAGACCTTTGGGTTGAGCCTATCTGACAAAGATCTTAAAATCTTTTGGACTAAAACTATGTCTTCAAACTTCTCACCAAGACTCTTCATGACATTCACTAGTTCTTCAACTCTCATAAAGTACTTCCCGACAGTGTCATCCTCTTTCATCTTTAGTTGTTCAAACTGTAATCTGTAGGTTTGAATCTTGGCATCCTTTACCTTCTCATTACCTTCATAACTGCTAGTGAGTTTGTGGAACTATTTTTTTGACAGTTTCTAAGTGCATAACTTTTACAAATTCTATTTCTGCAAGCCCACTCAGAATAACATTCATAGCCTTAGCGTTGAAGCTGAATTCTAGCTTGTCATCCTTATTAGCTAGTACAACTGGCTTTACATAACCAATGTCTACCACATCCCAGATATCTGCACCTAAAGCCATTATGTAGGTTCTCATCCTAACTTTCCATAAGGAAAAGTTTGTTCCATTGAATAGAGGGGACTTATTGGGTGAAGTTCCTTCATGGCTTGACATGTTTAAGCTTACTGATCTACCTTTAAATAAAAAGAACCGACTCCGATACCAATTGTTGGACAACTGAAAGGGGGGGGGGGGTGAATCAGTTGTTGCTATGCTTAAACGATTATGCCCATTTTAAACTCTTTACAGAACACTCAATGATGATCACAATGATGCAGGGAAGTAAGCAATAAAATATTAAACATCAATCACACACATGAAATATATAGAGACAGATATTTCTCGAGGAAACCCATAAAGGGAAAAACCTCTTCTTCTTGATATGATAAGTAATCTTTATTTTCTTTACATTATCAATCTTATGAGCTCCAACTCCTCTTGAGGCTACAATCTCTGTTTTACAAGCAACAACTTGCTGAGAGAACCAACTCTCTAGTTTCTCTAGCACCCACTAGAAGGAAGCACCAACTCCCTGAGTGTTCCAGCACCAACTGGATGGAACCACCAACTTCCTGTCACACATACACCAACTTGTATAACAAAGAACAATAGTTATCCCTTGCACCACCTTGACACCCTGGTTTTTCTGGCTGCAACCAGATGGAAGCTACAACTCCCTGTGATCAAGCACCCACTTGAAACTCTGAGGACACCAGTCCTCCCTAGCACCTCCCTACCACTCTGAAATATAATTCTTTTCTTTTTATAACTTTATCACAATGATACAACGTTTATCTATGGCTTACTAGTCTCATCACTATTCTGCTACATTGCTCTACTCTCCTGCATCAACGTCTCTCTTCTCGCATGAATCACTCTCAACAACTCACATCTATTCTCTGTTCTGCGTTTTTATACTCTTTGTGCACCTTCTTCACCCTTCATGCGCAGTACCTCTGCATGCTCTTCATTGCGTCACTGTTATGCCCTACATGTTGTTCTCTGCAACTCTTCCTTAATCCTGCATAGCTCGACAACAGAATTACTTCACTTCTCTGTTCTGCATGCATTTGTCACGTCGAGTCATCTCCTGATCATCATGGCAACTCTTCATATTCTCTGGCGGTTCTGTTCCTGTGAGTTCATCATCAGTGCCCGTTATGCTGAGATTCCTTAGCTTCTCTAGCAGTCAGGACTCTTTGTCTTCTCTATCAATTATAGCTAGTCAACTATGGCTTCTTTGGATTCTAACCCCTTCCTTTGTGTGACCACCGACGGTGGCCAAGCGCTTATTCAAAAGGCGCTTCCCGATTTCTGTCTAGTGAGCGCTGGCTCCATTTCACGATATGATCTTGGGCTATGAGCTTCATGTGACCAAGCGATTGCGAGTGCGTCCAAAGGTGGTTTAGACCAAACTGCTTTTCGCCCCGCAATTCACCACGAGCCTCCACACATCCTTTCTCCAAAACCATGGTTTCAATTGCGGTCCGCTCATGAAAAATTAAGGCTTGATCATGTTCTGGCCCCACAATGGAGCACGACCGTCGATCTTACGATCTTGATGGTGCTCTTGGACGGACGGTTCAGATTTGTCCTCTTGAGTCCACAGACTAGATCTCTCCTTCCTCCATCAACGACAGAGGTTTCCTTCATGATCCGGGCTCCGAGACTTTCAACTCTCAAGCTCTGTTGTTGCTGACTAGATATCTTCTGGAATGGAAGATCTGCTGACATATGTCCTCTTCAATCGACAGTTCTGTCTTCTTTCCTTTATCCATGCGCAATCCTTAGTCTCAACGATCAAATGACACATGTCCCTCCAAACCAATGGACGAGATCGATTTTGCGATCAGGGCTCCGGGAGTTTCAATTCTCAAGTTCTTGTTTGCTCCCGGAGTCCACGATCCAATGACGTGTGTCCCTCTCGGATCAACGGTCGAGATCTCCTTTGTGTCTCCGGACTTCGGAGATTTCAATTCTCAAAGTCTCGTTCATCCTTCCTTTGCCTTTTCTCGGAGTTGACAATCCACCGACGCGTGTCCTCTTTAATCCAACAGCTATCCTCCGCTTCGGGACTTCGGGTCTTTGGGAGAGTACTGGTGGTAAAACTCCTGGAGTGACGTAACTCTTGTGTCACTCGCTGACATAGTCTGCCACCTGTCCTTGCTGACGTGGTCTGCCACGTGTCCTTGAGGACGAGATTTGCTGACGTAATCTGATGACGTAGATTTCCCTGATCTAACGGTAATTGTCTGATCTTCAAATCCGACGGTTGACGAAACTTCGCATTCCGGGGATTTCAAATCTCAAACTTTCCTGAGTGTAAACTCCTCGTATCTCTATATCCGAAGTGAATGTTGTTCGTTTGATCAGGATCTTGGATCAACAAGTTGATCTTTCTGCGATGCAAATTTGCTAGCTTATTCTGTCCTTCCACTCAAAATTGATTCGACGGTTGACAGAACTTCGCATTCCGGGGATTTCAAATCTCAAACTTTCCGAAGTGTAACCTCCTCGCATCTTTATATCCGAAGTGACTGTTGTTCATTCGATCATGAAATAAGATCGACGACTCGATCTTTCTGTGATGCAGCTTTGCTGGCTTATCCTATCCTTCCACTTCAAACTGATCTGACGACTGTCATTTACTCCGGCTCTTCGGCTCTCTGGACTTCGGGTTTTTCAAGTCTCAAACTGAAAAATCCTCAAAGTGATTTGCTCAGGAGTTTAGGATCGTGTGCCACCTGTCAGTCTTGACGATGGACGGTCCCTATTTACTTTGGGACTTTGACAAGTCCGCTCTGCTACGCTCATCAAAGGCTTAACCTTCTTGCATTTATTTCTGGATCCAACGACTGTTGATCCTCGGCGTTCAGATCCAATGGATCAGATCTGTATGTCTCCTTTGCGCTCCCTTTGGTCATTGGACACTGATCTAATGCTCATCGGGTATTTGGGATTGGTGATGCTTCTTCACTTGAGCTGACCTTTGATCCTTTTGCGAGCCTTGATGTATGGGATCTCGTTTGCGCATCTCAGAACGCTATCTCTCCTGAGATTTGATCTTTGCATACTGTTTGCTTCTTCACCCGAGCTTACGTTGTTCCTGTTTTTCCATCAATGCACACTCTGATCTTTCCATCAATGACAAGCATACACTGCCTATAAACATGCCAACATAGTATCATAGTGGATTCTATAAAAGATCACTTGATACCCTACATCTCCCATCTTTATTCATCTAAGAAGATGTACGATGCCCTAACAAACCTCTTCTCAGTCAGAAACATTGGACAAGTAATGAGTCTGAAGAATGAGCTATGTGACAGGAAAATCAATGATGATGACAACATAACATCATACTTTGTGAGAATCTCTCAGTTAAGAGATCAACTACGAGTTATTGAAGAAATTATTTCAGAGAAGGAACTGGTAAATATAGTACTCAACGGTCTTGCCAAGACATGGGATGCATTTGCCGTAAGCATGAACACAAGGAAGGAGTATCCTACATTTGAAGAACTTTGGACTTGCTGTGCACAAGAAGAATCAAGGATTAGTGCAAAAGAGAAACTTCAAAAGAAATACGATGATCAAGCCTTCACAACAAGATTCAAGAATTTCAAGAACAAAAGGAAGTTTGGTTCAAGGAAGAAGCCAAATCAAGAGAAAGATATGTCAGAAATACAATGCTTCAACTGTTGAAAGTATGGTCACTACAAAAATCATTGTCCCGAGCTAAAGAAAAAGGAAGGAGACACATGAAGCATCAGTTGCCGAAGAAAGGAAACCCTCAAGAAATCCAAGCAGGACAAAACATATTTCTTCTTCTAAGACAACAATACTCTTTATAGTTCTTGTACATACCATGTTTTTTGTACATATCTTGCTCATCTATTTCTAGAAGATAATATGTTCAAAACAACAAGATAAGGATTGCTATTACAATGACTACAAGTCAGACAATACACATGAAAGGATGAAGTACATCAACAAACCCTAGTAACAATTCATGTTGAATTTATTACATAAGTAACAGTTGCAAGATAAGCCGAAATCATAATCAAACTTGAAGAAACCTAGAAGGAGTAAAAACAAAAGGAAGTCAACAATCAAGAGGAAATTGGAAAAGGACTTGTGACACTTTGCAGAAGGTAATAAGGATGCAGATGGAAGCGTGGGCTCTCTTAGTTGGAGGGAGCTGATTACAAGATTCCAAAAAGAAGAGCATGCATTCATGCATGAAGGAAGGATTAGGAGGTAGCTAATACTAAATAATATGATCCATTGAAGATGATGAACTATCTATCCATGTTCCCATCAATGGTAGCAGCCATGAAAAGCAACACGTGCTAATCATGACTTTATAAGAAGTCTTCTTCGAAAAGAAGCCTTAAAGTATCCCTGGTTGTCCATCCACATCCATGATCTTATGATGAAAGAAAGAAGTTGGAATCTTCAGGGCATGGAGTCTATAGAAAACCCCATGGACCCAAGAGCTAAAGAGAAACATGAGGAAGAACATGAAGATTCCAAGAGAGAAAGAAAAGCCAGAACAACTAGTCATTGTATCGAGAATCACAAGACTACCAGCCTGATCTGAACTCACTAAAAGAAATCAAGCAGAGGAACTGAAAGTTGTGATGAAGAACAATATATGAAAGACTTATGAATGTAAGCATTGCGAGATCCAGAACTAGAGGTTCTCCTAGATGGAGGGAGAAGACTATGATGATTTCTTGTTCCAGTAAACCAGACATACCTCTACATGAGCCATTATATTGTCTGCAATATCCATGGGATTAACATAAGATGAATGCAAAGACTGTTCTCTAGAATAATTGAACAAAGAGCATATGAAGAGAAACCTCTACGATTTGAGGTATACCAGAAAGAGACCCTTGCATGCAGATGAAAGAAGACAACTTGGTGGAGAACCTCCAATGCACAACAGAAGCGTGGTGAAAACTTTCTATATTATATTAGAATGGTTACTCAGAACTCCAGAATGATGGATTGCCAATCCATGACAAGATCTCACGATGACACAAGAAGTGCCACATGGATATGTTCTAGTTTGAGCATTTCCACAATGTTATGAGCTAGCAGGAAACAAAAGAGCTGAATTCAACTATGATATACTGTAATGATCCGAGTTATATGAAGACTTCAGAGAAAACCAATGTTTCAGAAAGACCGAAGTACATTGAGATCAAGCATTACATTCTCTGTGATGAAGTCCAGAAAAGAGAAGTGGTTCTCCAATATATATATCTCCACAGATGAGCAGATAAGAAGACATTTTGGTAAAGCCTCTGTCCGATGAAAGAGTTTGTGTACTCAAGCTGGAGCTCGTGGAGACGACTTCCTTATTGAAAAAGGAAGAGATGACTCCCAGGTTGGGAAGGAGCACTGATGTGTTATTGATTTATGGACAGTCATTTTTCAGTTCGAAAAATGGTCCAAGATGAGCAGTTCCTTTTCAGTTCGGAAAGTGGTTTGAGATTTCTGATGGACATGCATTTTCCAGTTCAAAAAATGGTCCAGATCGAAAGATCATTTTCGTAATGAAAATGGTTCGATGGATTGCTGATGCACCATAGACAACGATTACCCTTGTGGTTAACATGGGGAATGGCCTAGGACAATCTCTCTTCTTGACGATCACTCTCAGTTGTGGTCAAGAAGACCGGTCCGCCTCGCTAGACAATCTTTCTTTCGAAGCTCACAATTGTGAGCAATTTCAAAGAATGGTCTGTTTTGGAGGTTGGTGCAGGACAATAATTTCCTTAGGAAATGGTCCAGACAGTCATTCCCTAGGGTAGATTCATTCTCTCCAAGTTGTACTTTGTTTAGTGCCGGAGGAATGGCCCCGATAGGTGAATGGTCTAGGTTCAACAATCGGGGACATGCATTCCCTAGGGTAGATTCATTCTCTCTAGGTTTCACTTTTTTAGTGCTAGAGGAATGACACATATAGGTGAATGGTCCAGGTTCAACAATCAGGGACAGGCATTCCCTAGGGCAAAATCATTCTCTCCAAGTTTCACTTTGTTTAGTGCCGGAGGAATGGCCCAGATTGGTGAATGGTCCAGGCTCAGAAATCAGGACAATTATTCTTCCTTGCTTGAGAAGAATAGTCCAGATAGCTCATCATTGATGTTTTACCTTCTTAAGGCAGATGCTCTTCCAGATCTCATAGATGTGAGTGGAAGAAAGGCCCAGATGATTCTGTTTATATCATAACAATGTTTTCTGTGCAGGTTGATGATATGATTGTTATGGACACTGTATTTCTCCGGACAATAGATGTATACTACTGTGGTGGATGTGTTCCACTGATTGTGACTAGATGTCACTGATCAAGTATCTGTGTGCTACTTGGTGTGGGAGTGTACCACTAGATTGTAGTTGTGTACTACTATGGATAGACACAATTGTGTTCTATTGAATGACATTGTTCTGATTGCCTTGAAGACTATCAATAGTGTTGGAAATGATTATCAGCTAGATGGATGATCAATGGACAGAGATTTCCTAGACGGAAAATGGTCCAGGACATTTATTATCCTAGGACATATGCCCAGATTAGAAGAATGGCTCTTGTGTCACTCTGTGGAGTGAGTGACTTATCCAACATCATGTCTGATTATTCAGATGGAGTATGGTTTCAAGAGATGATGCAGCTAATGACACTGATAGTGATGATGGTGCTCATGATCTAATCATGAGAAAGTCTATACGACTATGTTGATGCTACCGGGTGAATGGTATGTTTGTGCTCAAGACCATTGCCTTCAATACCTCCCTAGCTAGGAGGGAGTGTTGACATTATGGTAGCTGCGGGAGGTATTTACCTCCATGTGTAAACCTGACAAGACTAGAATATTTCAGGAAGCAAGAAGAAACCCTAATTAGTTGGCTAATAACCCTAGAAGACAAGTCGGTTCAAGAGGACAATTTTTATTAGGTTATTAGCCTTCAAGAGAAGAAGTCGTCTAAATGAAATATTATATACTGAGTAAACAGGCATCCAAAATGAGAAGTCGGCCCAGGTAGTTTGCCAGTTTTAGTATAAATACAGGAGGCCAGTCTTCATTTTGGCAGACATTCTTAGAACTGCAGTAGCACACTTGTGCACACTGCAGCTGGGAAGTTTTGTGTGCAAGTTCTGGAGAAGCTGCTACCGCCAGTCTATAGTCTCGGTCTTCTCTGGGTTTGGACTTTCTGTTCATCTCTTGTTACTCTTGCTTGGTGCGCTATCCTTGGAGAAAGATGCACCACCTTTATTTAGCTATCTAGCCTAGGGTTTGCTTTCAGAATGATTCTTTATCAAGGTTAAGGTGTTTGAGGGTGGCTTCGGCCTATGGTTGGGTGACAATAGTGATATTGTCTATGGTTAAACAGGCACATCCATTATATTCTAACACCCTTCACCATGAGGGGTCCTGATCAAATTCTTCCATTTACATGTGTGACCACACGATCAACTTGCAGACTCAGAACAAGAACCATGACATTCCTGAGCCTTCCAATGCTTCCTGAGACGTAACATATTCTTCCCAACCTAGTGGACCTCTTCAGATAGAGAAGACATTTCTTGATGCACTGCTTCGCCTCCCGAAGGGCGTTCTTCGTCGTACAACACATCATCCCAACGTACGGGCTGCCCACAACTATAGTATTATGGAAGTCTTAGCCTAGGCACCTTGTGCCATGTCGGCCCTCGAAGTTCTCCAAAGCTGCCCCATGCATCAGAAAGCATTGCTATTGGCCATAGGTGAGGTTGATCCCTTAGAGTCAATCTTGATTACCTTTGACACTACCCAAGTTACTCATAGGATCTCCCATCAAGTAGCATTCCATATTAAAGTGCGAACAATGGGGAAAAACATCTTCCGAACAATCATTGATGAAGGAGCCTCGACTTGCATTATGTTGATTTCTTGCTGGAAATCCCTTGGCTCTTCTAATCTTGATACGTCTGCTACACTTGTAAAATCCTTAGACGGACACATGTTCCAACCACACGAAATCATCATCGCCTTACTCGTCGAGTTAGGTGGAAAGATTGTCTCCGTTGTTGTAGAGGTCGTCGACGCACCACTTGAATACAATTTGTTACTCGAGGGAACTTGGTTCTATGAGATGACTGCAATGGTCTTCTTGGTCTTTAGGGTTTTATGCTTCCCTCACCAAGGGAAAATCGTTACGATCGATCAACTTGCATTTTTCACCCCAAACCTTGGATCTAATGCGGGGTCTAATGTACCCTTTGTCGATGATACTTTCCAACCTGCCATGAACGTTGGTGCGGGGATGTTCAAAGATCCTTTACTTATGGGTATATTCCCCTTTCCCCCACCATCTCGTACTGTTGAAATATTGTATCTTCGAAGAATATTCTAGTAATATTTGAGTTATTATTTTATAGATCAAATCCCCTTTTGTGGATTGATCATTTCAGGTCTTGTATAAGACCAAATCCCCTTTTGTGGATTGGTCAAACCATATTTATATGGTGGTATTTGAGAGGTCGGCCCCTAGTGTTTATAAAGTTGTTTTAACCACTCTTAGAAAAAGTTGACCCTAGTAATTGAAGAGACATAACCCTAGCGCCTCCTCAACTAGTATTTATATGTGAGGATGGTGCCTCACTTATACACACTCACACTCACTCATCTAGTGCGCATATTTTGAAGGCAGTTGCGGTTGCAGGAGGAAGGAGAAGAGAGACACATGCTCATCGTTAGTTTATCCTTGTTGTTTTGGTCTTAGTCTTGACATTGTATTGACAAGCTATTATTGAGGAAATTTTTGTTGGGTTTTCTCCCCCATGAGGTTTTCCCAAGATAAAATGCTGCGTAACTTGTGATTTTGTTTCTTTTAGTGATCCTCTTTATGTTGTTGTTTTGGAAATTAATTGAATGCTCATGTAATTTGGAATTAATCTAATAACAACACTAATATTAACATGGTATCAGAGCTTGACTGTAGAGATCACCTTTCATTGGGTATCTAAAAATGTCATTGTTGTCGTACAAGAAAATTAGGGCTTTTTACTAAAGATGATTTTTTAACCAAAAACTATCTTGGGAAGTGTGTGTTACCCTAGCACATCTTTTGGCATCTTGAGCGAACTTTTTCAGTGGCCAGATTCCCCAGAAAGTCAAACCCTAGTTTTGGCTGGTACTAGAAAAATAGAAAACCAGGAAACCATAACCAATACCAGAAGTACCAGTCCATATTTGTGCAGGTCAAGTTTCAAGGGGTAAAACTTGGAATTTTCTGAAACAGTCAGCTCCAGCCAACTCGCCTCAGCCCATCACATCTTCTAGTAAGCTCATATTCATTTTTTTAACACTTTCATTTTTTGGTAATTTTTCTAGTTCCAGGTCAAGATGTCAGCAAGCACCAAACTTGTTGACAAGTTGGAAGGTGTGGAAAATTTTCGTCCCTGGAAGTACATAATTGGATTCATTCTTGAAGATAATGACCTTGCAAAATTCATAAAAGAAAATGTACCGGAACCCGAAGAAGAAGAAGCCAAAGAGAAGTACAAGAAGGATATGATTAGGGATAAAAGAATAATTGCAGATTCCATTAAAGACCTCTTGATCCCTCAAGTGTCTTATAAGAATACTCCAAAAGATATGTTTGATTCCCTAACGAGAATGTATGAAGGAAAGAACATCAACCGAAAGATGAACTTGAGAACCCAACTCAAGAATACAATGATGCAGAAATTAGAAATAGTTCAAGACTATTTCTCTAGGGATTCTCAATTCAAGGAACAATTAGAAACAATTGGAGATAACTGAGATGAATATGAACTTCTAATGGCAATTCTTAATGGTCTCACAAGACCTTGGGATGCCTTCATTCAAACTATTTGTGCAAGAAAAGAGAAACTCCAATTTGATAGTTTATGGGAAGAATGTAATCAATAAGAAGCAAGAGTAGCCAACTGAGAAGTCATCCTATTAAGAGATGAAGATCAAGCTCTAGCTGCTCATGCTAAAGGAGGAAAGAAAAAGTCTCATTTTCAAAAGGCGACCCACTTTCATAAAATATCTCACCCTCCAAAGAGATTCCAGAAATATCATAAGGGTCAAAGAAAGGGAAAATATTTCTCCTCTTATCAATGTTATCATTGTGATAAGATGGGACACATTGCTAATAATTGTCCTGCCAGAAGGGAAGAATACAAGAAGAGAAATAACAAAATACATCATGCCCATGCAGCTGAAGATGATGAGCCACCCAAGAAGTTGACCAAAGAAGAGACTGAAGATTATCTTTTGTTTCCAACCCTCTCAGGATATGTGACACCTGGAGAGGATACTTGGCTCATAGTTAGTGATGCCTCTAAGCACATGATAGGTCAAAAAGACATTCTTTCTAGCCTTATAGAAAAGGACTTCCCCCAGAAATTTTCACTTGGAGATGATTATCATTACCCTATCAAAGGAATGGGATAATCCACCTACAAACTTGATTCATGAACTCTGATGAGAATGAAGGATGTACTTTATGTACCAGGTTTGACAAAGAACTTACTTTCTATCTCAACTCTATATAAGAAAGGTTCCAGGGTTGCATTCATAGATGGTGAAGTTCTTATGTGGCCTAAAGGAAAAACTATAGAAGATGCAATTGTTATTGGAATAGAAGAAGGTGGGTTGTACAAGTTAAAAGGTCACCTAGATGTAGCCTTGACTCACTCTATTGAGAGTCCTTGTGAACTTTGGCATAGAATACTAGCTCACATCAACTACAAATCCTTATCATATGTAACAAAGGTAGTTACATGTTTACTAGAGTTAAAGGTTGATCATGAAGGTGTATGCAAGGGATGTGTAGAAGGAAAGAACATAAATAATCATTTTCCAAAGAGAGAAAGTAAAGCAGAAGGAATCTTGGAACTTGTCCACTCAGATGTATGCGGTCCAATGCCATCAACCTCTCTAAACGAGTATGTATACTATGTATCTTTTATTTGAAAGCTTTTGCAGAGATGTTAGGATTAAGAGGGAGCTCACCACTCCTTGTAATCCTCAACAAAATGGTATAGTAGAGAGAAAGAATAAAACGATTATGGAAGAAGTAAAGACTATGATTCATGATCAAGATCTTCCAATGCACTTATGGGATGAAGCAACAAGAACAACAGTATATCTCCAAAACAAATTATCCCATAGTACACTTGGATTCAAAACTCCTGAATAAATGTTCACCGGAAAGAAGCCAGAAGTAAGCCATCTAAAAATATTTGGTTGTCCAGTATTTGTACACATTCCAAAAGAAAAGAGAACTAAGTTGTATCCTTCAGGAAATAAGAGAATATTTGTTGGATACTATGAGGTCTATAAGACCTTCAGATTTACATACCATGTTACCATCATATTGAGATCAACAAAGATGTAACCTTTGATGAAGATGCATCACTCAAAAGATCAAGGAAATGCCAACTTGAAGAAGCATATGAAGAAGAACCTGTAGCTCCCAGAGTTGCAGAACCCATGAAGGAAGTTACAGTTACCCCTGATGATGAGATTCCAGAAGATCATGATATGATAGAATCTCAAGAACCTCCTAGTATGACGATCTCTCACAAGAGAAATCCATCTTGGGCGATAGAACTTATTTAAGATGCAGAGAAGTATGGTGCCCTAGAAGGAACCATGAGACAAATCAAGCAACCTAAGCCATTCTCGAGCTGTATGGCCTTGATGTGTGATCTCATAGAAAATGAACCTACTTGCTTTGAAGAAGTCATTCAAAAGAAAGAATGGATGGACGCCATGACATAAGAATACCAATCCATTATAAAGAATGATGTATGGGAAGTAGTTCCCAGAGCAAAAAGAAAAAATGTGGTATCTTCCAAGTGGATATACAAGATAAAACATGCAGCAGACGAAAGTATTGAAAAACATAAGGCAAGATTTGTGGCTCATGGATTTTCTCAGAAGGAACGTATTGACTATGAAGAAACATTTGCCACTGTAGCCATATACACTTCTATCAGAACTATCATAGCTCTTGCAACCAAAATGAAGTGGAAGTTACACCAGATGGATGTGAAAACAACTTTCTTAAATGGTGTTATTGAAGAAGAAGTATATATAGAACAACCATGAGGGTTTGAAGTTGAGGATAGAAAGACTCATGTCTGTAGGTTGAATAAAGCTTTGTACGTGTTGAAGCAAGCTGCTAGAGCTTGGTATGGCAGAATTGATAGTTTCCCGATGAGCTTGTGTTAAATTTAGAGCTGCTATTAAGTTCTTTTCAATTTACTAGACAATAATAGCATAAGCAGGATCAATGAAAGAAACACAATCACAAGGTACACGACATTTATCATGGGAAACCCTCATGGGGGAGAAAACCCATCAAAAACTTCCTTAATATAGATTGCCAATACAATTCCAAGATAATAAACCAAACACTAGAGAATATCCACCACTGATCAATGCACCTCTCTCTCTTCTTCTTCCGGCAACTGCAGCTTCCTTCAAACTTTCACACTAGATGAGTGACTTGAGTGAGCGTGAGAATGATGCATCATCTTCTCTTATTTATACTAGTTGGGAGGTGCTAGGGTTGCGTCTCTTCACCAAGCTTGGCCGACTTCTTCAAATAGTGGCTAAAACCACTTTAATTATCCCTAGGGGCCGACTTCTCAATTAACATCATTTAATTAGGGTTTGACCAATCCACAAAAGGGGATTTGGTCATACATAAGTCTCGACATGATCAATCCAAAAAAGGGGATTGATCTATTTAATAATAACTCAATAATAAGTAGAATATACTTCGCAGTTACAATATTTCAACAACTTGGGATTTACCAAGAGTAAAGTTGATTCTAACCTTTACTTAAAGGTTATGAATGATGAGCCCATTATATTTCTACTATATGTGGATGACTTATTCTTAACAAGAGAAGAAAATCTCATCACAGATTGCAAGAAGAAGCTTGCTGCAGAGTTTGAGATGAAAGACCTATTGAGATTTGGGTACCTTGGAAAGTGGTCCCCATGTGCTTATGAGTCTCTAAGCACAAATGGGGAAGACTATTACCCTTGTACTTTACTTTATGATTCTAATTTCACTTTGACTTAGGAGATTTAAGTCAAAAGTGAAATATGTCACTTAAGTCATAAAGTGACAATTAATTCACAATGTGGGTGAATTAATAGACATAAAGCAACTAAGGAAAATGGATTTCCTTAGTGAGATTTTTGGATGAGATCTCACCCATTGATTAGACTTGGCTAGACTGGATCTAGGCCATTGATCTATTAGGGCTTGGCCAAAGGAGGCTAAAGTGAGGGTATAGTGCATTTTGAGCTTGAGGAGGAAGTTCGTGTTGGCTTGAGCTTGCATGGAGAGGTTATCCATGGAGGTTTAGCTTCCATTCCTTGGAGGGTGCATGCTACATGGAGGAGGGATGCATTTACTAGAGGAGGCACACATTTTCCTTGTTGTGCTCACCTGGAGAGGAAGAGAGGGAGCCTTGAGATGAGGTTAGTTGCATGAGGAGGCTAGAGCTTGGGCGCATGCTTTCATGGAGGGAGGCATTCAACTATTAGCCTCAGTTATTTAGTGGGGAGATTTTAGATTTGAGGAGGGCGCACTTGAGGAGGAGGGTGCATCATCAGTGGGGAGCACTTTCACCTATCAGATTGCAGTGAGGTCTATTTCAGAGGGAGGCTACTCATCAAGGCTTGATTACTGTGGAGGGGTTTCCAGATCAGACCTTCTAGTTAGCATCTGCAACAGTTATGGTGGATTTGACAACATTTATGAGGGGCGCACCATGCTAGGGTGCTCTTGCTTGGTTTGGACTTATACTTTAGCTTGAGACAAGCTGCTATTGTACCAGGTTCATCTATATTTTGTACTTGTTGTATTCCATAATATATTTCCCCATTATATAGACATATATCCCAAACTGGTTTTCCCCGGGGGGGTTTTATACAGGGTCATGTTGACCAAAAAATACATGTGTTAAATTTATGCATGCTTAGAAGTGTATATCATCATTTTAAAGTTAAAATATCTAGAGGTAGTGTTATTTGTTTTAAGTTATATTGCATGTGCTAACATTGAGTAAAGAAAACACTTGCAAGGGCACCTTAAAAGAGCACTTAACCATCAAAATATTGAGCAGAAAGTTGGGTGACTGTTTGCTGCCCTAAAACAACAAGAGAAGGAAGCCACACAGTTGAAACTTAGAGCCATACTAAGGTCAAATACAAACCTTAGGTGGCAGCCTCATAGGACCTCAGAAAATCTACATGGTAACTGAGCCAAAGGTGGATTAGACTTGTTGATTCTGGAGCACTTTTGGGGGTAGTTTTGTGAGATTTTATATCATATTTTGTTGGCTGTTTTGGACAGCAAGTTTTCAGTCCAAAACAATGGGTAAACTTCAGATCTGAAGGTACCTCACATTCAATGCCAGTTGGACAGCTCAGGGCAGATTTTGGACAACTAGTTTACAATGTTTGTGGACAGTTGTGGACACATTTGTTGGGATGATTTTTGACACTTGTACATAGCCTCTTTTCACACCTAGTGATTAGGAGTGAGGTCGGGGTTTCACTTGCCTTTTTTCACACCTGTATTGACAGGAGTGAGACAACATTCCTTTACATTGGGAGCATCAGAGTGAGCACAGTGTGACAGAAAGGTCGGTATCTCAGATGCGTGTGGAGGACAAGCTAGTTGGGGATAGAAATTGGTCGCCTTGGAAGGTGAGGATGGTCTTTGTCTTAGAGGACCTCGAGCTATGGGACATAGTCGAGTCAACTGCTCCTCCCATTACTGTCATTGCTCCCGTCTTGGTGGCATAGTTCAGGAGGAGGAACAACAAGGCGAAGAGGATCATTTGTGATGTTGTGAGAGATACATGGGCATCTCTATGCAAGTTGTACGAGAGCTCTAATGAGAACTGAAAGTTGGTTCTTCATGATCAACTGAGGAGCATTCACATGCTCGAGTATGAATCGATTACTTCATTCCTTGGTAGATACACCCAGATCAGAGACGATCTTGGAGTCGTCTGAGAGGTGGTGAACCCTAACTCTTTGGTGATGAAAACTATGAATAGCTTCACCAAACCTTGGGGTCCATTTGTACGTGGCATTGTTGCCAGAGAGGTTATGCCTACATGTGAGAGGATGTGGGATGACTTCGTCCAGGTGGATATTAGGCTTGCAGCCGAGGCTTCTGGACAATAGTAGTAGCAACAACAGTTAGTCGCGGGTGATGAGGACCTTGCTCTTTGGACAAAGGGAAAGAAGAAGATCGACCGTGGAGGTCGGTAGGGTCCCAAGTTTGGGGTCCCACCACAGGGAGGAGAGAACAACATCAACAATGGGCAGAAGAGAGACATGAGCATAGGGAGATTCTTTGCTTGTAGAGAGATGGGTCACTATGCAGGACAATGTCCCAAGAAGAAGAAGAAGCAGTCGGGTGTGTCAACAACGACAACAGAGGAGATAGAGTTCAAAGAGAAGTTGGCGAGAGAGTGTGCATTCATGACTACTTTATCTCTTATTACACCATCCAACACTAGATGGGGAGATAGAGTTGATGAGGACCGACTAACTCACAACAGTGATTCAGAGGGAGATGACACTCAGTGTCCTTGAACATCTTCAGAGTGGGTGACTGGTCCACCCAGTATAGCTACAGTTTCAGAGCAGCCGAGTAGACATAGAGTTGGTGCTACAACTTCAATGCATCAGAGGTTGATGAGGAGGAGTAGCAAGGCACCACAGAGGCTTGAGCCTCACTTAGCTTCTGAGATAGGCAGATCAGGTTCTGGATCCACTTCAGGTGGAAGTGACTTGGCGAGAGGCCACGTTGATGACTCTTGGTGAGATACCAAGAGGGGGAGACTCTTGGTGAGATGCCAAGAGTAGGAGGAAATCCTTGGTGGGATACCAAGGTGGAGATCTTCGATGTGAGATCGAGATTTAGGTGATCTTGGATAGATGGAGAGTTAGTTCCATTTATAGATCACACAGATTGAGCATATCTATGATAGAGTCCACTTTCAGTAATCAGGGGACAACCATACTCATCGAGCATATGCCAGGAGGCAACCATGTCCACTGCAGGGACGAGATTGGTGATGACGAGTACTTTCCTCGGTAAGAGGGAGTGTTGAGATTTAGGTACCTTGGAAAGTGGTCCCCATGTGCTTATGAGTCTCTAAGCACAAAGGGGGAAGACTATTACCCTTTCACTTTATTTTATGATTCTAATTTTACTTTGACTTAGGAGATTTAAGTCAAAAGTGAAATATGTCACTTAAGTCATAAAGTGACAATTAATTCACAATGAGGGTGAATTAATAGACATAAAGCAACTAAGGAAAGTGGGTTTCCTTAGTGAGATTTTTGGATGAGATCTCACCCATTGATTAGACTTGGCTAGATTGGATCTAGGCCATTGATCTATTAGGGCTTGGCCAAAGGAGGCTAAAG
>ML778841.1:77823-93020 GCA_009831015.1 Picea engelmannii
ATCTTCCTTCTGGTTAGGGAATCAAACATATCTTTTGGAGTATTCTTAGAAGACACTTGAGGGATCAAGCGGTATTTAATGGAATCTGCAATTATTCTTTTGGCCCTAATCATATCCTTCTTGTACTTCTCTTTGGATGCTTCTTCTTTGGGTTTCAGTGAATTTTCTTTTATGAATTTTGCAAGGTCATTCTCTTCAAGAATGAGTCCAATTCTGTACTTCCAGGCACAAAAATTTTCCACACCTTCTAACTTGTCAACAAGCTTGGTGCTTGCAGAGATCTTGACCTGGAGCTAGGAAAATGACCAGAAAATGAAAGTGCTCAGAAAATGAATCTGAACTTACCAGGAGATGCGCTAGGCTGAAGCGAGTTGGCTGGAGTTGGCTGTTTCATAAAATTCCAAGTTTTACCCCTTGAAATTTGACCTGCGCATGTTTGGACTGGTACTTCTGGTATTGGTTCCAATTTCCTTCTTTTCTGGTACTAGTCAAAACAAGGGTTTGACTTTCTGGAGAATCTGACCATTGAAAAGGTACGTTCAATCTTCCAAAAGATGCGCTAGGGTAGGGCTCACTTCTCTAGATAGTTTTTGGTCAGAAATTCCCCTTTAGTAAAAAGCCCTAATTTCCTTGTACGACAACAATGACGTTTTTAGATACCCAATGAAAGTTGCTCTATTCAGTCAAGCTCTGAAACGATGTTAATATTAATGTTGTTATTAGGTTATTTTCAATTTACTAGAGTATTCACTGCATTTCCAAAACAACATAAAGAACATTGTTGGGCCCGTGATATGACCGATTTTATGACATTAATTAGATCCTTTTTGCCGAATGTGTATATCTGTTTTCATGTTTTGAAGAAGTTTTTGAAGAGCTTTTGTGTCAAATCGCTATGATCCACACCAAATATGCATAATTCATGTTTTGTGATGATTTTGAGTTTAAATCAATATGTTTTATGATCTCAGGAAACTAATTCATGTTTTGTATGTCACGGGGCAAAATCGCAGCTTGTTTTTGCTTTCGACACTCAGTCCGGTACTCCATTCTGCACTCAGTCCGGTACTCCATCCAACACTCCGTCTGACACTCCGTCCTGCACAAAAACGATGGGTGATTTGGCGGTTATGGTATTGGCGACCAGCGATGGGTGAATCATAGACATGGGTTTTTCTTGTGCTTGTGGCCTCCAACTACTGAACTCTTGACAACTCAATTTGGGTTGTTATGTGGGTTGATTATTGGCTCGCCTCATTTCTAGAAGCCACCGACAGTTGGGGCATCTTAAATGCAATTTATTGTTTTTAGAGAGGGTCGACCCTTCCAATGGTCGACCTCTCAGCTTGTAAAACTTATAAATACCACCTCAGTGGTCAGACAATAGTTAAGAGTTGAAGAAGTCATGTGTTAGAGAGAAAAGACAATTTCGCTCTGTTTTGCTATTTTCATTTTGCCAAGACTGTGTAAAGACCGCGCTTTTAGTTTTAATGGTCAATTTGTGTTGTTGAAGCTCGTGGTGCGCCTTTAAAAGTAACCATGACTTGCTGGGGGGCCCACCAACAGTCTGGGTGAATATCCTATGAGTTTGCTTTTGAATTGAATAGCGTAGATGTATTTTTATTTCTTTTCCTGTACATGAATTGTCATTTTGCTTTCTTCTTGTATAAATTGTTGTTATAGCTTAATTGTTTTAGTTTCTTTTGCAGGTTGTTATGAAGGATCTTGTTAATATGCAATGACTTTCTAGTTAGCAGAAGCAAGCTTGTAAGCTTAGATACTAACCCCGTGTGTGATTAGATGATAGATTAGACTTTCTTTACGTTGAAACAGAATTTAAAATAAAGTTTAAAACAAAATTTTAGTTCATGATTTCTTTGATAGGGCTTCGGTGGATGGATAGTGTTAGTTTTAGTTTTCATTTTTAGATTTCTTATCCAATTACCGTTTAGTTTTTCTTATCTAGTTGTTAGTTAGTTTGTTCATTTCATTACTTGTCATATGCCAGAATAGTGTTTAATTTCTGTTTATGAGTATTTTCTCTTTTTGCAAATTGAAGTGTCAAAACAGAACTATTTTAGTTTACTTCATGCAATTTCTTTCTTAGATCTAGATTGCAATTTCAATTCGTAGTTAATTATTGAGTTTAGTGTAGTATGAGTTTGCTTAAGTAGTATGGAGTGCAATTGAATTTCATAGAATAGTGTCTTTATACTGTTAATGGTTAATGCATGATTGAATAATCACATGGATATGCAGGATAATTGATGTTGTTTCCGTAATGTCTAAGTTATCATTGGATTGCCTAATTCACACTTTTCACTTTGCTATTGAAGTCAATATCGAATTTGTCCCTCTTGAATTATCGTTCATTGTTAAGTGCCATCGTGATATTATAAGACACCAAAAACATTCACATAACCATCAACACTACATTTGAGTTTTCTTGCTTTCATAGATTAGAAGATAGTTTTCTTGCTGTTGTAGGATAGATAGTCTTCTTGCTTTGGTAGATTAAAGGATAGTTTGCTTATAGGTTAAAGATTAATTGTTAATTGCTTTTATTATAACAATTCTTTCAATTTAGTAGATTTCCTTTTGTAAATTAGAAGTAGTTGTGAAGTTTAATTCAAGAATAGAGTTCACTTGTTTCTTAGCTTAATTAGTTACTTATTGAGTAGTTTTAATTAGTTTACTTGCTGTAGCAGTTATCATAGGTTAGCTAGTTGTTTTGCTTGCTTGTTTACTTGCTTTAATAGAATAGTTGTTTGCTTGTCTATTTGCTTGCTTTCATAGGATAGTTGCTTATTGAATTTAAGTAGTTTAGTTAAAGTAGTTTACTATTGCTATTTCTTATTAGATGAATAGTTTGCTTTTGCTTATTGTTATGATTCAGTTAGTTTGCTTTACGTAGGGTTTTCAATTGCTTTCTTACAACTATCCATCGATCCTTCGTTCAAGGGTTACTTAGGGTACATAGTTTGAGTTTCTTAGTAGGGCTTGATCATTAGTAGTCTTTGCTTGAATAGATTAGCTCTTAGATAACCACTTCCTTAGTTAGACTATACTACCTCCAGTCCTTCTACCTTGGCATATATATTGCTACAACTCTAAGTTTATTTACCTTGGGTTGACAATTTAATTGAGGGTTTTTAGTGTGTTTTTAGTGCATATAGAACACCCATAATTTTTGGCGTCGTTGCTGGGGACTTGTCTCAAGGTAGGAAATAGTTAGGAAATAGATTACTTCTAGACCTTAACATTAGTTTGGTGGCAGGTGAAACATTAAGACGAGAGATAAGAACCTGCACATCTGCTATAACAGATTCCCCCAAACCCAATGGTAGTTTTTCTTTTTGTTTCTGTTTACTTTAATGAATAGACCTAGAGACCGAAAAGGTAAATACGTTATATCTAAATTGGATATTTCAACCAAGGTTTCTTCCGACCTTTTTGGGGGAAGGAACGTTCCACTCATTAATTCTGCAGACCGATACTGAAAAAAAGGAGCTAGCTCAACTCAAAGAGCTAAAGTGGTCTTTGAAGAGACTAAGATAGGGAGCACTATAGAACAGGAAATGGAAGCATTAGTCATATTGTGACATAAGGCAAGACCATTCGAGCCTTCCACAGAACCAAACAAAACAACCTTTGTTTTCTTAGCACCATCAGGGGATCCTAACTTTCAAGACATAATAGACCCTGAACAAGTGAATGCCTTGTTTGGTAGTTCAACAAACATAATTATTTCTCAAGTTGACATAAAAACTTTGGCATCAGTAATCTCAACTGGCTCGAGTAGAGTCCTAGACACCCAAACAATAGGAAGACTTTCCCATCAGAGGGACACTTTGTTCTCTTCAAGAATAAAACCACTTAAGTACTCTCTTTTTGGAAACCAAACCAATATGGATGATCAGGAGGATCATAACAATGTAAGAAACAGGGAGGAAGAAGAAGTTGGAAACCAAACTGAAACTACCTTCGGGTTTCCAATTTTGGACACCACCCCAAATGTCAATATGAAAAATATTCCCCTCTCAGCACTGCCTACCTTTTATGGTAAAAGTAGTGAAGATCCATATACCTTCCTATTTGAGTTCGACATCTTGTGTAGGAGCTACAACTACCTACAAGATGCCCAGAAACTAAAACTCTTTCTTGCCACCCTCAAGGACTCTGCACTAAGATGGTTCATGGGGTTGGGAGAATCCAACATTACGTCTTGGGAAGCCATGAAATATATATTTCTTAAGAAGTACCAAGACTGCTACGAGACCAAAGAATCTCGTAATGACATCTTTAAAATCCAACAGTTAGAAGACGAGAATCTCGAGGACTATATGGAACAGTTTGCATACATCTCTCAGAAGTCAAAATACCATGACCTCCCAGAGGATGTAGTTAGGGCTCTTGTCCTTAAAGGAATTTCAGAAGAATACCTAGAGATGCTTAACCTGATGGCATCAGGTGACATCTCTCATAAACCATTTGCTGCAATATGTGAAATGTGTAAGAATTACTCAAGGAGTAGAGCTAAAACAAGAAAGAATGTTCGAAACCCTTATAATAGAAACTTAAAACCAGTTAGTTCAGGTGGTATCACAAGAGAAGAGATAGGGAACCTTTTAGAGAACTTTAAGAAAAATATCTTAAGCACAATAGGTTCCCAGTTGGACACCCTAAAAATTAAAAAGAAACAGGGAGAGGAAAATGCAACAATAACCATATATTGCCCAAGATGCAGGAGGAAGCATTCCTCAAGGGAATGCCCATTAGATAACATTTCAGTTTGTGGTTTCTATACATAAGACGATTCAACTGAGAAATGTCCATCATTGCCTGGTTTGTTAGCCATCTATAGGAGTGGGATCCTTGGGGGTCCTCTTATGCATCTAGGAGGCCATGGAAACCTAGGAATCAACCCACTTACCCAGATCCACAGTCTCAAGTTCCACCCTATTATCAACAACAACAGTGGAACTCACCAAGTTGGCAAAACTGGTCTACTCAGTACCAACATCCTTGGCTTCAAAGATGGAGAGGAGGACAACCAAGGAAACCCTCAAGCTCCACCTGTTCCTATGTCCAACCATCCTTATCCTCAGTTTCCATCAAACACTCTGCAACTTCTGCCAGGTTTTGTTCCACCACCTTTACCTCCTATCCCACAACAACAACCAAAAGAATATCATAATGTAAGCTCCCTGAGACCGACATTATTGCCGACAGCCAGTTCCCAATCCCAATAATAAACCCCCTCAACCTCTTCACAATGTTGAGATGCAGGCCTTCCCGACATATGTTATTACTCCTGTTCCATTACAAGAGATTCAACTAAGATCGAGAAATGTTCTGTACAGGCAGAGGCCTTCGGTAGTCATCCAGGAGGAAGAAGAAGAAGAAGAAACCACCAAACAACCCACAGATGACACTAGGTGGGAAGATGTTATATTTCTAAGGACCAAGAACCCAAGCTTCCCCAAAATGAACCTTCACAAATTATGAAGGCTCCTCCTTATCCAGAAAGATTGGTAATTGAGAAACCTACCACCCGACCGACATTTGACATCTTGAATGGATTGAAGAATATATATGTTAAGATTCCCTTGCTACAAGCCATTAAGGACATTCCAATCTACAGTAAGGTAGTCAAAGAATTGTGTATTAAGAAGCCAGGTAGGAAGAAAAAGGACCCTCCTACAGTACATTTGGTAGGAGGAATTTCTGAGTACATATCAAAGCAGCCTAAGCTATCAAAATATGGGAACCCAGGAAACCTCGTAGTGACCATAACCATCAATGAAGTTTCCATTGTGAACACTCTCATAAACCTAGGGGCAACCATCAATGTTATGACTGCTACTACCTTGGAGAAATTACAGTTACAACCTCTTCTTAGCCCTACCCCAACCATTTTGGAATTAGCAGATAAGACCAGGGTTATACCTGAAGGAATTTTAGATGATATCATGGTTACTTTAGCCTCATGGGAGTACCCAGTAGATTTTCTTGTCATTCACTCAAAGAATCCTACCAAAGGCCATCCCGTCATTTTAGGAAGACCTTGGTTAGCGACAACCAATGCATTTATTGGCTGTAGAGAGGGAGAAATGACCATCTCAAAAGGACTTTCTATCAAGAAGCTCACCATCTACCCTCCAACTCAACCTATCATGGAGAATCTATGGTGGCTTGAATGTCCATACGAGAATGAGGACTGGGAAGAACCCGTATTGCCAAGTGACCATGCTTGGGCACTTCAGGAGCACACAACAAAAAATGTGCTAAACCAGTTCATTTCTGCTATCACATGTGTTGATTTTCCACAATAGTTTCCCCAATTTGAGTACATGTTTGTGGAAGAATTTCAAGAACAATTGGACCCATCTATTCTGTCTTTGACATCTTTTATCTTCGAGATAGATGAGTCTGCCATGTCTTATACTACTCCCTACGAGATTAATCCAGGGAATTTTTTACATATAAACTCCGGGCTAGATGCAGACCAACAAAAACAATTAGTAAGTATTCTTAAAAAACAATCAGGAGCATTTGCCTGGGAATACACTGACATGAAAGGCATACACCCTGACACATGCATCCATCACATATATACCTAGGGGGAAGTAACACCTATTAGGCAACCCCAGAGAAGGATGAACCCAACACTTAAAGATATAGTAAAGGAGGAGATCCAAAAGTTATTCAATGTCAGATTTATTTATTCCATCTACGATAGTAAGTGGGTATCCCCGCTTGTAGTGGTTCCAAAGAAAGTGACCGAGAGATGAAGAATTTGTGTTGATTTCCGAGAACTCAACAAAGCCACTCTAAAGGATTACCTTCCTCTTCTTTTCATTGACAAAGTCTTGGATACCCTGTCTGGAAAGAAATATTTCTCCTTTTTAGATGGGTATAGCGTGTACAATCAAATTCTCATAGCACCCAAGGATCAAGACAAAACTACCTTTACTTGTCCTTGGGACACCTATGCATATAGGGTCCTACCATTTGGATTGTGTAATGCTCCTGCCACATTTCAACGAGCAGTACTAGGGATATTTGTTAATCTTATTCATGATTGTGTGGAGGTGTACATGGATGACTTTACAGTATATGGAAATACTTACTAGGAAGCCTTAGATATCTTAGAAAAATTCCTTATCAGATGCCAAGAAATGAACCTGTCTCTAAGTCATGAAAAATGTAAAATGTTGTTAACTGAAGGAGTGGTTCTAGGACATCATGCTTCATTTGAAGGGATAAAAGTCGATCCTGCAAAGATTGAGGTCATCATCAGACTTCCACCCCCTAAGACTCAAAAAGAGGTGAGAAATTTTCTTGGACATGCCGGATATTACTGGCGGTTTATTGGAAATTTTACAAAGATTGTTGCACCCATGTTTGGATTGCTAATAAAATATGTTGATTTTGTTTGGATTGAGCAGTGTCAAACTGCCTTTGAAACCTTGAAAGCTAAGCTGTCTATGGCACCAGTTCTTAAAGGGCCCAATTGGACTCTCCCATTCCACATATCCACTGATGCCTCAGACACCACAATAGGAGGAGTATTAGGGCAGAAAGAGGACCATCAGTCCTATGCCATTTATTTTGTGAGCAAGAACTTGTCCCCTGTCGAGCTAAACTACACAGTTACCGAGAAGGAATTCTTGGTAGTTGTTCACGCTATTAACAAGTTCTGCCACTACATTATAGGTTATGAAGTATTTGTACATACAGATCATTCTGCCATTAGATTTCTCATGAATAAACCCATAACTAATGGCCGAGTGACTAGGTGGCTCCTGTTATTGCAAGAATTTAATATCACTGTGCTTGACTGACCTAGAAAGGATAATTTGGTAGTTGCTTTTCTTTCACGAATAAAAAATGAGGATGATGATATCCTTGTAGATGATAGTTTCCTAGATGAGCACCTTTTTTCCCTTTCTGTAAATACCCCGTAGTTTGCAGATATGGCAAACTATTTGGCTACTAGGAAGTTACCGTCTCATTTGTCACCTCATGAAAAGCGTAAAATTATTACACAGAGTGCTAATTACTCTTGGGTTGGCCATGACCTTTTTCGCATAGGTCCTGATTTGATTATTCGTAGATGTGTTCGAGAAGACGAGGTACCAGAAATACCACGAAGTTGTCATGATGGACCAAGTGGTGGTCATTTTTTTGACAAACGCACAACATATAAGGTGCTACATTCAGGTTACTATTGGCCTAGCATTTTCAAAGATGCTGTCAAGTATGTGAGGAGTTGTGATAATTGACAAAGAATAGGAAGACTTACGTCAGCTCACAAAATTCCCTTGCGTTCCCAAGTTATGATAGAACCTTTCGAAAAATGGGCCCTTGACTTTGTAGGACCAATTTCACCCATGTCCCATAAGAAGAACTATATTTTGGTTTGTACTGACTATGTCATCAAGTGGGTAGAGGAAAAAGCCCTATTCAGGGCTACATAAAATTCTGTTGCCGAATTCATTTATGAAGACATCTTTACCCGCTTCGGTGTCCCTCGTGAAATTGTTACAGACCAAGGCACTCAATTCACTTCCAAGCTGATGAGAGAGCTAATAGAGAAATATGGGATTAAACATTGTAAATCTTCTCCATACCACCCACAAGCTAATGGTTAGGTAGAGTCTACAAACAAAGTTATAGAAGCTTTCTTAACCAAGACTATTCAATTACGTCACCGAGATTGGGCTGATAGGCTTCCAGAGGCTTTGTGGGCTTACCACACCACCTGAAGAAACACCACTGAACATACCCCTTATTTGCTAGTGTACGGGAAACAAGTACTTCTACCAATAGAATTCCAAGTAAGGACCTTCCGTATTGCCGCAGAATTGGGATTGAACTTGGATGAGGCTCAGAAACAACAAGCCCTACAATTGAATGAGTTGGATGAGATCAGGCAAGATGTCATCCAACAAACAATGTTAGTCCAAAACCAGAGGAGCAAGTGGCATGACAAGTTTATTAAGAAGAAACACTTCCAACCCGGTGATTGGGATTTGTTGTTTGATTCCCGATTTAAAACTTTCAAAGGCAAAATCACCACCCGGTGGTTGGGCCCTTACGAGGTAGTCACTGTATATGACAATGGAGATGTGAAAATCAAAACAATTGACGATGGACAAGTCTCCTTTGTAGTAAATGGACATCGACTCAAATTCTATCATAAGCCCATTTCCAAAGAGGATTTTCTACAGGTCATGTCAGCTGACAAGGCATTGGCCTTAGTAGATGGGGAAGTCCCCCCTTGTTCTTGATAGTTTTATGAATTTTCTACTGTACATATGTAAATAATTTTGAATTTTGTAGTTAAGCAGTTCTAGAGATTTCTGTAGGTATTTATTTCACCAGGAGTAGACAGTTTCAAGGAAATATAAAAGAATGATTTTTCTTCAAAACATTGTTACAGTTGAATCTTGTTGTCTGCTAAGCATCAAATGAATATTGACTTGCTGTAATTAGCCATATTTTTGCAAAGATGTTCATCTTCTCTTTTTCTTAAGGCATTTTAAAAGCAGTTGCTTTTGAAAATCTTCACCACTATATAAGGAAGTGATACCATAACCATCAATCTTAGAGGTCTCTCGTACAGTTTTCCCAAGAAACCCGAGTAAGTGAGTAAAGTATATTTATTAAAAAGTAACAAGGAGGTTTGATTAGCGGTTAGTCATGGAAACATCACAATAACTACAAAGGAAGAAAGTGAGTTGAGCATAGAGATACCTTTCTGTTCTTTCTCAATGGTACCATCCACTACACACTAAATAGCTTGATTATATCATATCTTTAGATAGGCCACGTTCGCTTAAGTACCCCCTACATCAGGACAATCACTAAGTAATATGATGAAAAATCATCCTCTAACATAAATACCATCCCAATTGAAAAAAGAAAGAAAAAGTTTTTTTCAGAGCTGTTCCTCCATCTTCTTGCATAAAACAATCTTATACTAAAATCTTAAAATATGGAGGGCCAGTGTCTGAGGGTGTAAGAGGCTAACCCGTTGGGATACTGAATAGGTCTGCTGGCAGCGGGTGCCTGTGGTATGACTAGGTAAACCCACCGGAGTATTGAACATGCTTGTTGGTAGCGGGACATTCTACCTAGCGAGGATGGTAATCTGACAAAAAATAAATAATAAATTTAAAACTTTCCCTGATGTACGACATTACTTGCAGACAAAGCTGACATGAAGTATGTATGGTTAAGCTAAAGTTAATGAACTCCATAAAATTTCCATTGGGAACTAACTCTAAGACTATCTTGAACCTCTCTTGCCTACCTGTTCTTATCTATATATAGAATCTCTTATCCTATAGGTGGGGCCATCTTCTAACCGTCTCGTTAGACCAATCTGTGAAAATTATCTTTACACTTGACAAGATGTAAATATTTGGCTATTGGGAGAACTGACTGGTTTCCTATACTTTTGATTGTGAGGTGTCACAATACTTAGGTGTGGGGGAGGGCACTACTACATATTGAAAAATTTGCGACAACCACTTGCGACAAAAGTACTCTTTCGTCGCAACATGTAAGAGAAAAAGTTCATTTTTTCTAAATCCACCTCGTAATCGTCGCTATCTCAACGCCAACAGTTTGACTAAATTAGCATGGTCAAAGTTCGTCACAAGAGCGACGAATGTTGCTTGCCTGTCGCTCTTGCGATGAACTTTGACCATGCTAATTTACCTTAAAATTGACCTAAACTTCCTGTGATGACTGTAGTTTGTTCGTCGCTCTTGTGACGAACTTTGACCATAATAATTGACCTTGAAATTGACCGTTGAAAATGACCTAAAATAAATAGGTGAAAAAGAAATATTTTTAGGTCACTATCATCGCAATTGTGACGATAGTGACCTAAAATTGGCCTATAAATATTTGACAACTTAAAGATGTTGCGACAATCTTGCTATAACAATGACGGTTCCGAAAGGGTATTTTTGTGCGGAAAAATGTCACAGAATGTTGTTAGAGGTGGGGAAAAAAGTAAAGCGGGTGAAAAGGGTGATGGTAGATCGAATGAATATCGTCCCATGGTAATTAGATATATATTCATTATCTTTTTTTATTTTGTCAATTTTATATAAAATTTTATATATATATATATTGTTTGAATGTCCCGGAGTTTGTTTTCAGAGTCATGAGGGAAGTTCTTAATCTCGTAATCTAAATTCTCAAAGATTTGCCTCCAAGATTTGATAGAATCAATGGCATGCGGCGTTGTATCAGATACGACATCTCCTTCCAGAGTTGAGATTTCAGCTGCTTCCTCACTTTTCTTAGGTGCCTTCTTAGGTGCCACAATGTTCGCTTTGGACTGAAAACTTGTTTGTAGATGAAAAATCTATAATCCCGGATAAACGCAATTCGCTCGCATTTGTAAAAGATAAGAATAAAATTTGAAATGCGGAACCTTCATTACCTTTAACTTGTCTTACAATGAATGTACTGAGACCTGAGGTAAGACTTTAATGTTTTAATGAAGAAGATATGCTTAGAGATACGTAATTAATTTCAAAATAACTTTATCCGTCCGTTGCAGATATTACCATATATCGACAATTTCGAATTGGGTTTTCGAAATGACTGCTTTGTGAAATGTCGAATTGAGAAACACGAAAATGAGTTTAGTGAGTATTAATCCTTCTTTAAAACGATTTAATTTAAGTTTTATACCTTGTTAAAAATTTTACGATTTCGCATTTCGGAGTTTCAGAGATATTGTACCCAAGAGGTATGTCATAAGCAATCCCCGAATCGCGAAATTGCGATGAGCTTAAATTTGGCGCTAATCATGTGTTAAAACTTTATTTAATCGAGATTTGTAGTCAGTTTCTGGTTTTCGGAAATCGTGAATCAGGATTTCAAGAGCCTATATTTTGAAAACGCTTTGTTACTAGGAAACCCGAATTGTGAAAGATTTATGATTTGTTGATTGTAGTTAGGGGTTTAATTAATCACGCTTAAAAAGGTGTTTTACAAAAAGCGCATTGGGATTCATAACTTTCACTTTTCTTTTTGTCACTTCTTTAAAATGAAACCTTTTCGGGATTACGACACCTGGATTCTGGAGTTGTTAGCTTTGAAATGACTGCTTTATGAAACGCCGAATCCCAAATCTCAAAAGACTTTGGCTCTTTTTAAAAAAAAAATTAAGGGCGGCTCTATACTAGCAAAATATGAAGCTTTATGTTAGAGATAAGAAATTTTAAACTTTGTTTCAATAGGTCCCTTGAACCAACTATTTGTACAATATTCTTTGACGCAATTCTATTAGGTCCTTCATGGTGATGTTAACTTCTTTTTCATTATTTGAAGCCATCATCTATCTTAGAAAAGAATGCCCATGTTGGTGTCTGTGTATCTTTTGATCCCAACAGCTTGAAGCAAGATGCCAAACATTTTTTGAGGATAGAAAATAAAATCTCGAAAAGACCTAAATAACCTTCTACAGTGTCTCCCATAGTGGATTATGTTTCTGTATTATTTTCTATTCGATTTCAGAAAAGCATTCTTTCCATCCACGCAAATTTTCAAAATTAAAGTTTACAAACATGTATATTACCTTGCCCATCAAGTTGGTGAAGAATGACAATATACTTTGGAAAACCACTGAACATATGCTTCTATCAACTGACTTCTTTGAAGTCATTGAGATAGTGGCACATGGGACTTTTGGCAGGAATTTGTTGTCTCAAATACAATACATTATGTGGTGCTTTTTGATGGACATGGTTGTTGATTTCCGTACAAATATAACATTGCTAAATCCTTATTTTTTTATAATTAGATCATCAGACAAGATGTAAGCAACCAACAATGTTTTTCTTTGCCAAGCTATTAACAATATGTACAATAGATCCATGAGTTCAAGAAGATGTTTCTTATCAGCAAGCCTGAGGAAATATAATATTTTCTATCCAGTTTAAAATTTTGAGGCATATCCACACCAATTTGTTTCCATGAAAAAAACATTATATTCAATATTTCAAAACTGAAATTAGAATATACATCATGTCCTAACTATATTTTCAAATCCATACCTCTCATCTTTCTTCCAACCAAAAAGAGGCAAAACTCAAAGAAAAGTTTCCTCATATCAGATCTTGTCTGAAATATTACAGTCATCTGGAGGCTCTAGGGCCCTCCAATTTGTGCTTAAAAGAAATTGTATATTTTATTCACCTTTGAGGAGACTCAAACCTCTACTTATTGTTTACCTCAATATGAATAAAACATTTTGTAAAATAATACTGCAATGTATAATTATTTTAGTGGTGGGCCCCACTGCCACATGACATTTAATCATTAGTCCACATCATATTCAACTATCATAGACTCGTACCTTTGTGGACTTGATGCATCCTACCATGGAGAAACATGAGAGTGGATGTGGTTGTATTAATGTGGTCACTTGGTGTTCTCTCAATCTTATTTTCTTTAATCCCCTTGTACGTACATGATTATTCCATGTGTCATTATATTGGGATTTTGAGATCTTGGACTCTCTCTCATAACAATTCATTGTATCCTTAAATTCTCTTGGTTTCCCTATTCCTCATGCATGCAAACATTTGATGCAATATGCTTCTAGCAAGTGTCAAGTGTCTAACGAACTTAAGCCATGGAACCCTAGGCCCACCAAGGCATCCAAACCTAAAATATTATGCATTAGGCTTAAGTCTAGGTACCATGTTTCTAAGAAAGTTCTTGCATTGGAGATATTTCAAATGACAAATCTGCTCAATTCCTATGGATCTGAAGTATTATTAGAGCCTAGTGAAATCTTGTTTGAGTCCAATTCGCCAAAATACTTGGAATTCAATGGTAGGTCTGTAGCTGGAACTCTAGGCTTCACGAATACTAATAGGCCTTAGTAATATAAAATGGCCTTAGAGTTGTAGCTCGTATGCAGTCGACTTCCGGCCAACCAATAGGTACATACTTTAGACAAGTCGTTAGCTCACACATGACCAACTAACATCCATCCAATAGGCACAAACCTCAGACAATTAGCTAGCTCATACACTTGCTAGGATTATTGATGACGATAGGTTAGGTCATCCATATTCAATGTCATCCTTGTAGATATTAGATGGTTTTGACATGGGCATGAATACTTTAAGGGTGCATACCCATACTGTCATTTCACTCTTAACAAAAAGATTATGGGATGATGCCTTTACCGTCCAACAAATATCCATTTAATTTAGAAGGAACAATAGAGAGCTTAAACTTTTAATGAACATAAACCTTAAAAAAATCAAGGTTTAATGGACCCCATCATTCTCCTGCAATGTTATAGAAGAACAACCTTTGGATCTACAACTTTTGCAATAATTAGTGCCTAAAACCCAGAGGTGCATATCTAGATGCTAACAAGGCCTTTACTTTCATGGCTTAAATGATGTAACCCAACATTTAAATCAGAATATAGGTCCCAACTATTATGGTCAAACCAATCAAGTTAGTTTGTTATATTGGATCTAATAATGTAGATAAACATAATTCTCTCATAGGATCCATGGCCTGAAGTAATGATAGATATGTATAAAATAACACAAAATGCATAAGCACACCATAATCATGATAAAGGAAATGGAAGAGATACGAGCTAAAGGATTTTACTTTGGGTGTAATAAAAATTGGTATTGGTGGAAAAAATGTTCCAAAAAAAATACTATTCACCTCAAGAATAATGACAAGGATGAAGAGGAACCTCAATAGGATTTGTGAGAATAGTTTGAGTGCTCATTAAATAATGAAGCAAAATTTGTTATAGTTGTATTGGTCAATGCAAGAATACAAAAAAATGGTTTGTCCCACAGTCTATGATTCATAGTTTGTTAAAAAAATTGATGCTTGTCTACCAAAAATGCAATTCTATCCTTTGTAAAGGATTGTGAACTTTTACTAGTAAAAAGCCTATAGGTGACACTTAATACTAGATAGACTTTGTAGTACACGAAGACTTGAAATTAATGAAAAACATGCATATTGCGAGCTTCATCTTTCTCCATTGGATAGGGATAAGAGTCTCGGGCCTCCCCAACCATGTCCAAATCTAGAGGAATTTGATGAACATATTATTTTTCTTTGTTTTCCATAGGCATTTAACCGACATACATCTTGGCATTGAAAGCAACATATTG
>ML778841.1:93964-109052 GCA_009831015.1 Picea engelmannii
GAAAAGTATGTGTTTTCCTTGTTAACATGTTTTTTGGTTTGGATCTATCCTTGTGTGTTTTATTTTTGTATGTGATATGGGTTTCATGTTGTTATGTCCCATGTTCAACCCTAGGTTTCTTTGATTCCTACAAAACTATTATTTTTTCCCTATAGTATTGGGGTTTAGGATGGCCTTATGGGATTTGACAATGAAACACATGGGGGTTTGCAAAAATTAGAGGCGTTTTGTGTCGTGTGGTTCCTCTTCCTTGAATATAGGATGCCTAGTTGGGTTATCCTAATCTACTATATATTTTTCTATACCATTTCTAGAAGTTATGGCATTGCTCAAGTTCAAGTGAGAATTTTTTGTTTAGGTTCATTTTGCACAAATCCAACAAACAACAACCTTAATACTATTTTTTTCTTAGATCCATATGATAAATTTATCATGTCCTTAGTGTTTTCACATTTTTAATATGTCCTTAATATGTCCAAAATCAAGAGGGATATCACATTAAATAAGGTGGTTGACCACTAATATTGGTAATTGCACCCTAGTCTAGTTGTGCATCCAAAACTAAAGACATAAATTTTTTATTTAGATCTGTGAATATGATGATGGACTACTAACTAACATGTGCACATGCAACTGAAGGTACAACCAAACAGGTACCTGTCAGATATTTCTTCGTCGAGTGAGGAAAGCTTAGGACAAATAGAGGCCGGAAATGCGACTATATATAGTAGATGTGATAAACAAATAAGGACCAGAGGTGAAAAAATCAGAATAAAATTTTGTAGACGCATGAAATTTTTTCTTGCCGAAGGAGGATCATGCTCTTAAGATGATGAGAGGATATGAGACATAGATGTTTCACTCAGGTATAAACATTTGGTAAAACAATGGGTACCTAAGGAACTACCTCCTATAGATGTTGATTTCGTTGTCAACAATAGGACATGTCGCATTGCACCATCCTCCCTGTATAGCTTGGGGCTATTTTCCATGGATGAAATAATTGTAAAATACAATACAATAACTAAATTGATGGATTATGTCGGACCGTGTTACAATTAGAACGATTGGATGTGACTGTTCTGGTACATACGAAGTATGTAGAGATATGCACTCGCCGCAAATTATATACAGCTAATAAACAAGGATAAAAATAAGGGAGAGACTATCTATATTGATGGAAGGCCTAAAGCTTCCAGCAATATTGCAGGGTTTATAAACATCACAAGACCCGAGAAAATAAACAAACAACCGAATTGCATAATTGAAGGACGTGAATAGAATCGGGTAGTCCTGTGTACAATAAAAAAGATAGCTCTTGGGGAAGAGTTATTAGTGGATTACCATTTGAATCGAATAGAAACATTGACAAATAGTGTGCAGGTTCTTATGCAACACCTCTTTAAGAAACCTCTACTTATTGCATTATATTTTTTTATTATCTTTAACATTATTGTAAATATTATCTTTAACATTTTTTTTTCTTATCATTAACAATTTTTTAAATATTTGGGGGTTCTAATTATATTTTAATGTGGCAGGATGATCGTGAAAAAGGGCCAGCCACAAAACATGTAAATGATTATCAATTTCCACTTTCATTTTACGTTGTTTTTATTATTTGCTTATATAATTTTATTGAAATAACATTGCTTTTGTTGAAATTATATGTAGTCAGCAGGCCATATGGATCATGATTCTGCCGATGATGAGGGGTTTTATTCTTGCGCTGATATGATGCTCTTATTAAAAAAAAGATCATTAAAGCTAACAAGGAACTTGTTAGCTTGTTAGACCGCCCAGAACAAACCTCGGACGTCAAAGAAAGGATCAAGCTCCTTATGTCACAACTTAACACACATAAAGTAATAACCATAACTAATTTTTTTTTTTAATTGCAATCATATATTCAATTATGATACTTTGTTCTTTAACTTTTACATTATCTCACAAAAAAACTTTTTCTTTTTTATAAAGGAATATTTGGAGCTTGTTCAGCCCGGGGTTGGTAGTAGTGGCGTTGCAGAGACGCTACAGAGTCCTTATGTTGGTGGTCATACAGCGGCTAGAGCACTATTTACTTCTCCATCTTCCACACCTCATTTAGATAGGAGCCATGACACGCACCGACAAACATCCACACCTTGATCAAAGTTTAGAGATTGTGGCAGAGATGAAGATCATAGTGATGTGGTTGAGATGGTTGATTTTCCTGGAGCTAGACGTGTGACAAGCACGAGGACCCTTCTGTGCACATTTTTGGTCGACGATAATGGACTTCCATTAAAACAATCAAGACTCCCAGATAGTTTTAATTCATATTTTAATCATTTAATGTTGTTCTCATACAAAAATCCTCTAGATTATTAATTTTAAATTAATGATTATATCTTTTTGTGTGTAGGAAACAACATTTTTTATAGGCACGTAGAGAGCAAGGCCTTGTTTATTTTTGGGGCAACCTTACGCATGAGGTGGAATTTCCAAAATTCCAACCTCAAAAAGGAACTTATGGATTATCTTGAAGGCCTCTTTGGTGTAGACATGTTCAATACAAAAGAGGTCACATCTGTAGCGGGTGAATATTTAAAATATACCCGGGATATTTATAGATGAATCTTGGCAAAATATCCTTGGTATGAGTGTCCTCCCTCAATTCCAGAGAGGGAGTGGAAGATGATCATTGTTGATGCAAAAGAAAAGATTTTGAAAAAATCAGGAGAACAAATCACTGGCACACCAAGATAAATTACAAACTTTTGAATTCAATACTAGCTTTATTTTTCTTTAGATCTAAATAAAAGTGTGGTTATATATAACATACTTGAATATTTTGATGATAGGTTTCCTGACACTTCAAAGGCAACCAAAGCAAGGATTGCCAAACATGGCCAAGGTGGCTACTCGAGGTTACAGTCACGAATCGTAAGTACTCGAACATCTTAAGAATATTATTTGTATTGTTAGCGTCAGAAGTCACTCCTGGATTGCAGTAGGAGCAAAGCTCGACGCCCATCAGTTTATGTCACGATTTGTTTATAAAAAGGGGTGATCAAATGGAAGTTAACTCAAAACAATATTGTTCTAACTCCGAAACTAAGCCAGGCATGCATGGGCAAGTGAGGTCTTAGATAAATTTCAGACAGTGAGTTGTAGTAAGGGTGAATAGGGGGAAGACTTGTATAAGAGAAATGAAAAGGTTTGTCGTAAACATCAGGTTTCTAATAGACTATAGGAGAAAACATCTAAACGCAAGATATTCTTACATTCAAACGCAGAAAACCGGAGAATACAATAATGCAACAATAAATCCTTTATCGTAACATAATTGTAATAATTCATGTGAATCAGTCAATCATGAACTCTCTCGGTATGAGATGAAAACTAGATGGGGTAAGAAAATTGTCTGTCATTAAACAAGAAATCTTACATACAGATGCATAACCAGAGAATTAGAGTGTTTGTTAAAACTTTACAATCGGGAGCTTCGCTCTACCATCGATCCTTCGAAAAATATCAAAACTAAGTATATATACTCCTAAACATTTGCCCAACAGAGGCCTCCTAGACTTTCGGGATGAGGCGTCTCTTCAATCAAATCTGGCCTGCACTCCTCTGTCATACGCCACTTTAATTCTGCATGGATCATGCCAGGGGGTAGCTGAGCCCTTAAATGTCGAATTAGCGTGCGCGGGCTTCCCTGGTGAGTCGAGGACTCGGCATGGATTCTGTGGAAAGAACCAGTACAGAGGACCATCTCGGGCAGACTTCCCGCCGGGACATCCATACCTTGCAATTAACGAGTGAGGTGAGGTTTCAACCGCCCTCTCTCTTCATTTACTCCGAGCAGGTATCAGGGTTGAGATCAAGTTGAACTGGCACCTGGAGAACACAGTGATCCCTTCTGCAGCTATACCCAGTGCTTCAGCCTTTTGCGCAGCTCTTTCTATCGTCTCCAAGTGACTACGGGTTGTGACCTTGTGCCTATCTTCAAAGGTGCTTTCGGCGTTTCGGGGTTCGTGGATAGGAAGGAGCAAATCCTTTCTCTTTAAAGTTGTGATGGGTGAAATGCCGAGAGGGCCTAATGGGTGCCATGCACCCCTCTCTGATCTGATGGCCCTGAACTAATTCGGTAATATTGTGGGCCTGGGTCCGGGACGTCTTCGACGCTTCGCGTCTCGAGGATATGAAATAGATTCTCCTTGCGCTTCGAAGTCACGATGGACGAAAAGGCAAAGAGCCTAATCACGCACCACGTGTCCCTCCGGGATGAACGACTAAGATCGCTCTCGGCTCTTCGAGACCCATCTTGCCAAATGATAAACCTTAGTGCCCCTCCTCTAGGCCTGCTCCTTTGTGACCAGGTGCCAAAACCATGGGCCCAACTTTGGGTGCTTTTGACACTTCGGGGTTCGGGGTTTCTAGATGTGAGATGATGAAGAACCTTTACCCTCCGAACTCCCGAATGCCAATATGTCGACGTGACCAGATCTTGCGCCATGCGTCACTGGATTGGACGACCCAGATTTTGTCTTGAAATATAGGTGCTTTCTCTGATGCTATATCCCGGGTAACTTGGTATCCCCGAGATCCCAGTGACCATCGATTAGCTTTATAATGGGTCTCGGCTGCTTGACAACAAAACTTCGCCCGCTTGCTTGACTTCTAACCTGAAAATAGATTCTTCTGTGTTGCGCTTGGGTGCTTCTCGTGCAACCTGCAGACCTGGGTGCTTTTGTGCCCAAGACAAAAATTGTTGCTAACATTAGGCTCCATGGGGGATAGAGTCATCCCTGTGATGCTCTAAGAACTCATTTGCAGCTTCAGTGCCTTGCTATTGGGCTATGGAGTCATTTACTAAGACGAAAATATAAAAAAGAAAATGAACAAAGAACCAAAAGGACAATATTCACAAACAAAGGAGCCGTTTAAGGCTCAAGCAAAACATTTCTTCAGAAAATGCCCATTTACTGGCTGTTGAAAACCTCTTCACCTTCCAATTCCTACAACCTGTACGCGTTGTTTGAGAAAACCTCAAAGATTTTGAAAGGCCCAATCCATAGGGCGTCAAACTTGTCTTGTTTTCCCTTATCTTGCATAGGTGCATCCCACTTAAGCACCAAATCCCCGATCTCAAATTCTTTCTTCTTGAATTTCTTGTCAAAATCAAGTTTGACCTTCTGATGATGGTCTTGAATTCTGTCCATTACCTGCTCTCTATTCTGCTGGACTTCCACCAGTTGATGAAATCTTCTGATCATGTCATCAGGATCTTCTTGATGATCCTGGAAGAACTTGGCTACATGAATGGCTAGCTGAGAAGGGAAAACAACTTCTGCTCCATAAACTAATTGGAAAGGGGAGATGCCTATAGATCTCTTTGTGGTCACTCGATCGGCCCATAGAGCGAATTTCAACTTTGAATCCCAGGCCCTTTTGTTGTCCTCCAATAATCTTTTGATGATCCTTATCAAGGTTTTGTTGGAGGACTCTGCTAAACCATTGCCCTAGGGATAGTATGGGGTGGAGTGAATCATTTTGATCCCAAATTGCTCACAGAACTTGGCTAATGACTCAACATTGAATGAGGTTGCGTTATTAGTAACAATCTTTCTTGGGCAGCCAAATCTTATGATGAGGTCTTCCAGGAATCCAATAATTACCTTGTGGGAAGCACTCCTGGTGGGGATAGCTTCGATCCACTTAGTAAAGAAATCTATAGCAGTCAGGATCCATATATGTTGCCCACTAGAAGCAGGGTGGATTTCTCCAATAAAATCTAGGCCCCATTGCTGGAAAGGTCCCGAAACAACTACATGATTTAAAGGCAGATATTTGAGCTGTTGCTTTCCTGAAAAACTTTGGCATGGGATGCAGGCTCTAACTTCTCTACAGACATCAGTGAACAAGGTGGGCCAGTAGTACCCAACTCTGAGAATTTTGTGAGCTGTGATTTTCCAGAAATGGTGCCCTCCGCATAGGCCGCTATGAAATTCAACCATGATCCTGCCGACCTCTTGTGGATTCATGCATTTTAAAAGCACCCCCAGGGGGTCTCTCCAGTATAAAATTTGATCGACAAGGCAATATCTGACTGCTTTGAGCTTCAGAGCTCTTGCCTTGTTTCTTTGCAGGCCATCTGGAGGCCGCAATTCCTGCAGAAAATATATGAAATCCTTATACCAAGGACATCGAGCCAACAGGGGTTCTGTTTGAGGGTCCACATCAGACCACTGATTATACTAATTTTCTGAACATGCATTGATGAAATCTACCCCCAAGGCTTTGCAATTTTCTTCAGCCAACAGCTTGGCCAAGCCTTGACCTCTGATCAATTTGGTAGGCCTTATTTCCAAGTCAAACTCTAGGATCTTAGCTATCCACTTACTCCTCCTCCTGTCTATGTCAGGTTGTACAAGGATGTCCTTCACAGAGGCCGAAGGAACGTATGCGGTTACCTTTGAGTGCATGACATAGACTCTGAAAGCTTTGAGAGCTTTCACTAAGGCATAGGCCTGTTTCTCCATGATTTCATACCTGATCTCTGCATCTCTTAATGCCTTGCTGAAGAAGGCAATGGGTTTCTCTTGCCCTTCCTCATTTTCCTGCAACAAGACCGTTGCTACTGTATCAAAAGAAGCAAAAGAGAAAATTAGGAAATCTTTGGAATAGTCAGGACTGATCAGCACATGTGCCTCAGTCAATGCCCTTTTTATCTGGATAAAAGATTCCCTGGGTTTAGCGGTCCATTTCACTTCATTTCCCTTCTTGAGCATAGCTGTGATGTGTTTCACCAGCTCAGCAAAATTTGAGACGAATCTCCTCAGAAAATTAATTTTCCCCAAAAAGTTCTGAACTTCCTTCTTAGATCTAGGAAGTGACAGGGTCTCAATTTCCTCTACCCTGCTAGGATCAATCCTCACTCCCTCTGTTGATACTATATGGCCTAATAGCTTCCCTTCCTTCATAGCAAACAAAGATTTCTTGGGATTTAGGGAAAGGCCAAACCTTCGACACTTCAAGAAAAATTTCCTCAGGTGACAACAGTGATCTTTATCTGACCTCGAGAAGACTGTGATGTCATCTAGATAGATTACCACAAACTGATCTTTCTCCCCGATGAAGGCTGTGTCCGTGGCTCGCTGAAATGTTGCTCCTGCATTCATCAACATAAAAGGAATTTTGGCATACATGAATGTGCCCCAAGGAGTGGTGAAGGTCGTTTTTTCTCTGTCCTCAGGCATGACTGATATCTGATTATAACCATAAAAACCGTCGATCATGGAAATCTTAGATGCAATGGTTACCCTCTGCAATATGTGTTCCATGTTGGGCAGGGGATAATTGTCTTTCTTTGAGCTCCTGTTCAGGTTCCTGAAATCGACACAAAGCCTGATTTCTCCACTTTTCTTCCTCACCGGGACCAAATTGGCCACCCATTTAGAATATCTCAAGGGGATAATGATTTGGGCATCTAACAATTTCTTCACTTCTCTCTCCATGACGGGCAACAACATGGGATTTATCTGTCTCAGCTTCTGCCTGAATGGCCTAGCCTCTTCGTTCAGTGGGATCTTGTGCTCAATGACAGATGTGTCATAAGTCTTGAGGTCTTCATAGGCCCACGCAAACACATCAGTGAATTCCTTTAATAACTCAGTATATTCTGCCCTCTATTCATTGGTCAGGCTGCTTGATAATTTGACAAACTTAGGCTCCTCCTGTGTGCCAATGTTGCATTCAACTGTATCAACATTTTCATTTGAAACACTACCCTTTACTGCCACATCATTCCTGTCGAATAGTCTTTCTAAAGGGACTAGTCCCCTCAGAATGTGATTGCTAGGCAGCTGAATAATCTGGTGATTAGCAATTTCATTTAAAAACACCTCAGGGTGAGGGTCACCTTTCGGGTCAGGATCCTGATCAATTTGCAACACAGAAAATTCATCAACAGATTGGAGAAATGTTTCAATTTCCAGATCATCTTCGAATACCTTCCAATGCTTGACATTGTCCGGTACAGAGGGCCTATATTTTATTTCAACATCATACTTGACCATAGGCAGCAGAGGAACTTTGAGCAAACTAGCTGAGACAACTAAAGAATCGACTGAAGTATTTTCCCTGCTCGGAATGATAGAAATGTTAAAAGCCAAGAAGAAATTATCAATCAGGTCATATACCTCATTTCTGTAATTTCTGAGCCGGGGATTATTAGCATGATAAGCATTTCTGACTTGCTGGATAATCAACTCAGCATCTCCAAATATTGCTATCTCTTTAATTCCCATTTCTTTTGCAGCCCTCATACCCAGAACAAGAGCTTCATATTCTACCACATTGTTGGTGGTTTCAAATTCTAGCTTGTATGACAGGGATATGGTCTCTTGAGAAGGTGACATGAAAACTACTCCAGCGCTAGCGCCTTCGCTAGAAGAAGCTCCGTCTAAAAACATCTTCCAAACATAGATGGTTGGAGGGGGAATCAGATAATTAAGACTGGGCTGCTTTCTGACTTGGAAAGGGTCTTCAAGAGCATCAATGAGTTGCAATAAACTAGACCCCAAATCAGTGTCAAGTGCAAAGATGGGGTGATTGGTGGGGTTTGCTTCGTCAATAACAATGTAGGCCAGCTGAGCTTCCCTATATAACATCCTTTGTTCCCCTCCGAAGACTGGAATGGTGGCATACATGAGATCCATCTGTAATGTTCCTCCAAGATTTTTAATCCAAGATCTTGACAACAACATGCCAAACTTGGGGGGGACTTCAACTACCACAATATCCATGACCACACTCTTCATGGGCAGCTGAAACAAAGAAACCACCAGGTCTTTGATGACTCCCAGACACTGCACTCTCCTTGAATCGAAAGAGTACAAATCATGATAAGTCTTTGTCACTTCCAATCCCAATTCTTCCATTACTATTTTGGGCATAAGGTTATGGAAAGCCCTTGAATCCATGAGGCAGTTATGCAACACTTTATCATGTATGTTCAGGGATGTGTAGAAAGGGGGTGATGAATCATCTCTATCTTCTACCATGGGACCTAGGACCACTGCTGGCTTTTCATATTGGAGATTTATTGAGTCCGTGGAAGGCTGGGGGGGCTCAGATTGTAGCAGCTTGGAGAGGGACCTTTTGAAATCTTCGTTTTTAACTAATTCAGAGAGGGGTACAAGAATTCTAATCTTCTGAATCTCATGCTTAAAACTAAAGGAGGAGAGAGACTTAGGAGCTTCCCTTACCTCAGAGACAGGTTCCTTGGCTGCTGGCGAAGCATTCTGAGTTTTCTTTTCTTCAGTAGTGGTTGTTGCAGCTTTAGTAGGCCTTTCCTCTACGAGGGGTTGATCCTGGCTATCAAAATTCCCTTCTTTCTTTTTTGACCTGAGATTATATTTGTTAGGAGTGTTGATGGCTTTTTCCCCTCTACTTAACTCGTTGATTTGAGTGTTGATAAGGGATTCTTCATATGCAGATTGAGTCAAATGAGGAAACGGGAAAGTGTCCTCGATGCAGTGGATCTCATGGTCGAGTTCATCCACCTCCTCCCCTTCCTCATGAGAAACTAGGTTGTTCTGGAAAGGGGTTTGAATCCTCTGATCATCCCTATCTCTGCTCCTTTGTTCCCTTGGGAAATCCTGTGGCACATTGTTATTAGGCTTCCTGAAACCTCTGTTATCTGTATTTTGGGGATTTTTGTAGATGGGCTTCCCTTCTAATTCCCACCTTTCCATCCTGGCAGAAAGTGATTTTATCATTCTAGCTGTCTCATCTGTCTGAAGGGGTGGGGGAGAGGAACTGGATGGGGAAGCTTCATGCCTCTGCCTGGATATGTTTCTATCAGCAGTGTTCCTGAGTCGGTCAACAACCAATATGTTAGATTCTACCTCCACGGCTGCGTCTTGCATGTGGTCCAGAGTAGTGGCTCTTCTTTCCCTCAACAGGAGGCAGAAATCGGGATCAAAGGCGCTAGCATAAGTGATCTTTGCAGAGGCTTCTGAGGGTTTAATCTCAACAGGGATTTTATTGTACATTTTATTGAATCTCTTGGAGAAGTCAGAGACAGACTCTCCTTCTTTTCTCTTCAAAGACCCAAAATCTGTCATGTAATACATGAAGTCTTTTTTATCTCCCCATTGTCTGAAAAAGGCACTATCCAAAGCTTCGATCCCATCAATAGATCCAGGAGGCAGGGCCTTGAACCATTTTCTAGCCTCGCCTTGAAGACTATGGACAAAAATCATCATCCATACGTCTGCATGCATGATAACATTATCATCTGTAAAATTGTAAAAGGCTTCTAGGTGTTCTTCTGCAGTTATGTCCCCCTCGCCTGTAAACTTGGGCAACTGCTTGATGTAACCATCTGCTGGGAGGGCATTGAGAGGTTGAGGTGACACAAGGGGAGCATACCTAGCAGCTATAATGGCCTCCATTCTGGTCATAGGGGGATTTGCTCTTGCCATAGGGATATTATGTGGAGGAGAACTCGAAGGAGAAGGAGCTTGAAAAGGGGATACTGGGGATGAGCTTCTAAGTGGAATGGGAAACAATAGGGGATCTAGGGAGAAGGCTAGTGGGCTTAAGCCAACAGATGCTTCTCTTTGTGCAGAAGTGGCAAGAGTAATAAGAGGAGGAGTGGTAAAGCTAGGAGTGGGGAAATCTTTTGTTGTCATGGGTCTACGTCAAGCTACAACTTCAGGGGAGAGGGGAGTGACAAGGATTTCTCCCTTCAATCCTAGACCAGGGGGGGAAACTCAACAGGAACACTCCCGAAATTCAGGAAACGGGAAACTTCAGAAAAATGTCTGCTAAGAAACTGAGGAGGAGAAAATGGAGTTCCTACAGAAGGAGATGGCGGATTACTTGGTTCGGCGATGAAATCTTCTCCTTCAGAGGCCTTTCCTTTCCTGAGAACCACCTCCAGATCAGTTCCAGGTGTAGCTAGAGGCAGCTGTGGATGGGACCGCGCGTGCTTGCCTCTGAAAGCCATAATTAACACGATAGGTTTTCCACAGTGGAGTCGTCACAATGGAGTCACCAGGTGCACAGTAGAAATCTTCAAAGGCTTTGATACCTGATGCACCTTCAAAATCAGAGGCTCGATGTCGTTCAATCTCGGGGAAAAATTTCAACTTCGTCCCCGGCAGCGGCGCCAGAAATGTTAGCGTTAGAAGTCACTCCTGGATTGCAGTAGGAGCAGAGCCCGACGCCCATCAGTTTATGTCACGATTTGTTTATAAAAAGGGGTGATCGAATGGAAGTTAACTCAAAATATATTGTTCTAACTCCGAAACTAAGCCAATCATGCATGGGCAAGTGAGGTCTTAGATAAACTTCAGACAGTGAGTTGTAGTAAGGGTGAATAGGGGGAAGACTTGTATAAGAGAAATGCAAAGGTCTGTCGTAAACATCAGGTTTCTAACAGACTGTAGGAGAAAACATCTAAACACAAGATCTTCTTACATTCAAACGCAGAAAACCAGAGAATATAATAATGCAACAATAAATCCTTTATCGTAACATAATTGCAATAATTCATGTGAATCAGTCAATCATGAACTCCCTCGATATGAGATGAAAACTAGATGGGGTAAGAAAATTGTCTGTCATTAAACAAGAAATCTTACATACATATGCATAACCAGAGAACTAGAGTGTTTGTTAAAACTTTACAATCGGGAGCTTTGCTCTACCCTCGATCCTTCGAAAAATATCAAAACTAAGTATATATACTCCTAAACATTTGCCCAACAGAGGCCTCCTAGACTTTTGGGATGAGGCATCTCTTCAATCAAATCTGTCCTGCACTCCTCTGTCATATGCCACCTTAATTTTGCATGGATCACGCCACGGGGTAGTTGAGCCCTTAAATGCTGAATTAGCGTGTGCAGGATTCCCTAGTGAGTCGAGGACTTGGCATGGCTTCTGTGGAAAGAACCAGTACAGAGGACCATCTCAGGTAGACTTCCCGTCGAGACATCCATACCTTGCAATTAACGAGTGAGGTGAGGTTTCAACCACCCTCTCTCTTCTTCATTTAATCTGAGCAAGTATTAGGGTTGAGATCAAGTTGAACTAACACTTGGAGAACACGGTGATCCCTTCTGCAGCTATACCCGGTGCTTCATCCCTTTGCGCAGCTCTTTCTATCGCCTCCAAGTGACTACGGGCTGTGACCTTGTGCCTATCTTCAAAGGTGTTTTCGACGTTTTGGGGTTCGTGGATAGGAAGGAGTAGATCCTTTCTCTTTAAAGTTGCGATGGGTGAAATGCCGAGAGGGCCTAATGGGTTCCATGTGCCCGTCTCTGATCTGATGGTCCTGAACTAATTCGGTAATATTGTGGGCCCGGGTCTGGGACGTCTTCGACGCTTCGCGTCTCGGGGATATGAAAGAGCTTCTCCTTGCACTTTGAAGTCGCGATGGGAGAAAAGGCAAAGAGCCTAATCGTGCACCACGTGTCCCTCCGGGATGAACGACTAAGATTTCTCTCTCGGCTCTTCGGGACCCGTCTTGCCAAATGATAAACTTTAGCGCCCCTCCTCCAGGCCTGCTCCTTTGTGACCATGCGCCAAAAACATGGGCCCAACTCTGGGTGATTTCGGCGCTTCGGGGTTTGGGGTTTCGAGATGTGAGATGATGAGGAACATTTACCCTCCGAACTCCCGAATGCCGATATGCCGACGTGACCAGATCTTGCGCCATGCGTCACTGGATCGGACGACCCAGATTTTGTCTTGAAATATAGGTTCTTTCTCTGACGCTATATCTCTGGTAACTTGGTAGCCCTGAGATCCCAGTGACCATTGATCAACTTTATAGATGGGTCTTGGCCGCTTGAAAACAAAAATTCACCCGCTCGCTTGACTTGTAACCTGAAAAAAGATTCTTCTGTGTTGCACTTGGGTGCTTCTCGTGCAACCTGCAGACCTGGGTACTTTTGTGCCCAAGACAAAAATTGTTGCTAACATGTATCACCATACAACTTTAAGGTAATTGCAGCGAAAAACATTGAAAAACCATACCCTTATGCAATGCAGGGTGACGACTTCGGAACAGAAACCACGAAGGAAGACCTCCAACTTGGTTACAAGTATGGTTATAAAGTCGTGGTTGATCGTAGGAAAAGCATGGGGCAGACCCCAAGATCCAATTTGCGGGATAAGGTAAATAAAAATCAGTCCACATTAACCTTTCATTACTTATAAAATATGTAAATGTTTGATATCGTCCATAATTTAATTTCTTACTTTGTTTTAATCAGGGGAGCAACACTATCAACGAAACCATTAGTGAGGTGTAGCTCCAAGATGTTCCTGTGACTGAGGCCCATGGTGGTAAAATGTCTATATATTAATCATATACTTAATAATTTTGTACTTATAAATTTTGACATTTCAATGGCAAAGAATGTCATAGATGATCATCCTCAACCTGAAGATCAGGTGACCAGGCCGGAAGCCATTCCAACGGTGTCAACTAGAGGGCCAGGTAAATATTTTTTATTTTTTTAGGTGATGGCCCCTCATAGCAGCATCCACGTCATGGGTACGAGACCAGACATACTCGGCGTGAAAGGATTGAAACAACATCATCTGTTGATGAGCACCCAGTAAACAAAGACATGGACGTGGATGATTTGCTTAAGAACCGGAAAGCAAAAAAGAAGACTAAAAGAAATTCATGATGTCATGTAATAATTTTATAAGACAGTTAGATGTACATTATATAGCTGATAATATACACAAGGCTATTTCTATGGCTTCTATATATCTGTGAATGTAATTTTGTTATACACTTAATGACAAAGAGCATTGCAATTCTTTTCATTGTGTCATGGACATGGTGTTGCTACTCAACATTGCATCAAAGCATACTTATTCATTCCTCTATGATATGTACAATGATGTTGAACCTTCCACAAATCATTGCGAGCAGAAAAATAAGCCAAGGACAAGAACCCAAGGATTTCAATGTTAAGGTCTTATGATTCCACAAGGTGGGATACAAAGAGGAATTATTTCCATGCATAAACATGCTAAATACCTTGATTGAGAATGCGGATGTAACAAGTTGAACATTGAAATCATAGAGCGATGACATAATCGAGCAATATGAGTGGTCATAGATGTTTAGCTATTATTCAGTCATTTAACCTTTTAATGTCTTTGAAAAATGTATGTTTGAAGGGTGGTCACCTCCACGACAAAGTTAATTTCTAAAAGTTTTTTTTTAGTTGTTTGAAGAATATTCCATGTCCCATAAGACTAGTTATACTCATTTATGGATTAAGGACCTTATTTTCATCCCCTAATCATGATCAGGGCCCGAAGACCCATCCCAGCTACACAAAAAATCCTAATGGAAACCCTTTCTCATTCATATGAAAAATACCCCCTTTAAAGAGATGATGTTGTAGTTAAAGGTCTTGATCATACTTTATGGATTAAGGACCCTATTTTCATCACCTAATCATGGTCAAGGCCCCAACATAAATTCCAGCTACTACACAAAAAATCCTAATGGAAACTTCATCCAACCCGTATGCAAAAGATCCCCTTTAAATGTCTCATGTTGTAGTTCATGGCTTTAATCATGGCCTATTAACCCAATAATATTTTTTCAAGGCCTAATTCCTTGGATTTATCCCCAAACCATGGTTAAATCCTTCATAGCCATCTTTTATGCAGAAAATATTATAACAATACCCATATCTCACTCAAAGGTTCATGATTCCCTATAGACAACATGTTATGTGGTTTAGGGCATTGATTATGTCCCTTAATCCCTAAAGGATTCATAAATGACCCAATGGCCTTATTTTCCTTGCTTGACCATGGCTAATTACTTAATGCACATGCCCCTAGTGCAAAATATTTCATAACGGTACACATATTCAACTTGGAGGTCAAATATTTCCTCTAAAGGGATTATGTTGAAGGTGATGTTCATAGATATTGAGCCTTACAAATCCATTTATGGAATAAGGCCCTTATTGTCCTCCCTTTGTTATGGTAAAGTCCTTGAGACCCATTCCTACTATGAAAAAACTCATTATTATACCCATATCCTACTTAT
>ML778841.1:114332-166861 GCA_009831015.1 Picea engelmannii
ATAAAGAAATATTAGGAACATAAACTACCACTCTCCAAAATGAATGAAATCATCTCCATACAAGCTTGGCTATTAAGCAAAGATCATTCATATTATAATCAGAATAAGATTTATTAAAAATGAAACCTTCTTTTAGAGAAAAACACACAATGAATTCAAGATGACCAAATAAAGAGGATGGAAACACTTTAACAAGATAATGTTTGTCAAGAAAAATATTGTTTGAACTAACAAGAAACTTGACAATTATAGAATTGATTTCAGTTTTTGTTGATTACACCATGTAAACCAATTTCCCTTAGTATATATCTAGAAAGAAAATCCATGGGGTACGTAAGATTTATTGTCCAAATACTCAAAATAACATGCTCAATCAATATACACACTATACGCCAAATGTGAGTGTGGAGCACAACTTCCTTATAGTTAGGAAAAAATTCCTCCAAATAACCCAAGTACATCCATATATCCAAATCATATGTTCAAATGTTTCCCGATAATGACTATATTGATCTCTATATATACATATTCTCACTCATTGCACATGTGGCACCTCTATTAGATTGCCCCCTATTTAATATACATTTAACACCATTACATATGCATTCAATCCAATTACATATACATTCAACCCCATATATACCCCCCATTTGGTCTTAACATAAGTACCCCCATTCGAAAAACTATCCTAAAAGCTTTGTGGCTAAATCTTTTGCATGTGATAAAACCAAGTAATCAAGTTACTTATATTTATGCTCTCATACAATATGATTATTCATCCATCCATATTTAGTTATTTTTAGTGTCATTCTTTGATAGCTTCCTTAAATATTTGATAATATCTTGTAGCATAATTGTTCCTTGATGCCCTATTCCATTAATATCCTCGATTTTACCATCTTCTTCCTTGGTAGCATTGATGTGGCACCAAATCTAATGGAGTAAAAGAGTAAAATCTCTCTTTAACGCTTCTATCAAAAATAATTTTCATCTTATTTTGATATTCTTGGAATCTCTCATTCACTTGTTCTTTGGTCTGTTGCACCTTAATTATATGATAAAATCTTCTAATAAGATCATTAAGCTCTTCATTTGCATCCTGTATTAATATTGATATTAAAATGGTAATATTAAATCAAATAATTTTTTTTTTTTTTTAAATAAATATTGTTCGTCGCACTTGCGATGTCAACTTAAATAGCTGTGACGGTTTTGTTATATAAACAACGGAAGTTGTTGTCGCACTTGTGACGACAACTTAAATAGTTGCGACGGTTTTGTTATATAAACAACGGAAGTTGTCGTCGCCGACGACAACTTAAATTGCTAACACAATTTTGCTATGTAAACAACGAAAAGTTGTTGTCGCAATTGCGACGACAACTTAAATAGATGCGAAAGTTTTTCTATGTAAACAACGAAAAGTTGTCGTCGCAATTGTGACGACAACTTAAATAGTTGGGACAGTTTTTCTATGTAAACAACGAAAATTTGTCGTCTCACCTGCGACAACAACTTAAATAGATGCGATAGTTTTGCTATGTAAACAACGAAAAGTTGTCGTCGCAAGGATCATCGTAATTGAGACGAAATGTTGGTTTCACATTTCTGCCTTCATTGTCGTATTGGCGACGATTTTTCCTTTTTGTCCCAATTGTGATAAGTTACCTAGGGGCGTCTCTCTTGCGACGTTTATTCAAGTACGTTGCAATTGCCACGTGACATAAAACAACGTTTCAGAGAGTCCAGATTCGTCGCAAATTCCACAACATAACGTCACAAGAGCATCGAAATAGCCGTCACAAAATGACCCAAATTTGCTAGTGAGGGGTTCATGAGTTGACAAATGATCATTGCCTAAAGAAGTAAATATTTGTTAGATGTTTTGTATTATTTTCATGATACAGGTTATTACATCAACAATCATTTTATTTTGAAATGCTAAAATCTCCCGTGTGCTATAGATTGTTGTACTTAACAGACCACTTTATTGGTTCATTTTTTGTTACAGGATGTTCATTGTAGGTTTTATATTACATGTTCTATGCTTGTTACAGGCTGTGCATTGTAGGTTTGACATTACATGTTCTATGCAAGTGGATTGAGTGAGCATGACGGAAAAATCAACAACAATGGAGCATTCTTCCTCTGCTCTTAATCACTGTGACTGTCAAAAACATTTCAATATTGCAGGCTATCCATTACAAGAGGTAAAAATGTATTTAACACAGAAGTGCCATATGAAGTGCCGTATGAGGTGCCGTATGAAGTGTCAAACGAAGTGCCATATGAATCTACACACCAGTAACTATCCACAATTTCAGGTAACCAGGAATCAATGACATTTAATTGAATTGGTTGAAGGAAATCAAGATTAAGGATGCCAAATTTAGACATTTTCATGATCAAATGTCCAAGTCAAAAGACTTGGACATTGATCTAACTTCGCATCATTAAGATTGCCCCCAAAAATGTGCCTTTGAATTCGAAATTTCTCACACATGGCAACTCGTGCGTGCATGTGTGCAACCAATTCCACCCTAGGCGCATTCAAAAACGGATTGGGTTACCTATTATCCCAATCCACCTCTGCCATTTGCATTTTTTCTGTTTTAATAATGCGCTCAGCCTCTGTCATTCGTTCCTCTGTTCAAATTGCGCTCAGCCTTTGATCAATTTGTTCCATTCCTTGACTAGATCGCACCCTCTCTTGGTGAATTTCAACTCTATTCATTTATTCACATCATCACGATGCCTAAGAGGTATGAACCCTCTTCCTACATAGAACTTTTTTCCATTCCTGTGTTTTCACAATGCAAGGAGGCGTTTTTGCATGCAGGGTGGGGGCCATTTTTATCCCACTTGCAGGGCCACGATGATGGCATATCAATGCAATTCACCCTCAATTTTTATGGGAAGACAACACGCGTGGGGTCTCTTACCTTGGGGGTCTCAGAGGAATCCATGTTTTTAGCCACGAAGCTTCCCAGAATGGGAGATAGATGGTTTAAAAAACACCAACTGTCGCGCTCAAGCTATAACAGGGTTTTTATTCCATAATTCCAAAACATCTCAGGAGCCAAAGGATATTCCAAGGAATGGATAAAAGAGGAGTTGATCAACCCTCTCATAGTCATCACTAGGTTGATCACATGTGAAGGTAGATATTCCACCTTTAAAGTCTGTCACTTTAGACTGTTAGCTCATTTTCAGTTTAACAAACCATTGAATTTTCCCTTTTACTTTCTAAATAGCTTGGAGAAGATGTCCTCTCAAGTGAGGAAGAATGTAACCAATCCCCACAACAGCCTCTTTCACCATGGCCTGATAAAACTCCTTGTTCTAGCCGAATTAGAGAAACAGGGGCAAACTTGAGATGCATTCATTTATCAATTTGCAAACCCTCACTTGATAATTAAGACTGGAAAAAAGACACTTGGTCTAAGGACCATTTCTCCATCCAAGCCCCGTTCTCCAAGGACTCCAAACCCCCCTACACAAACCATTTCTTTACCAGAACAATTCAAGAAGTTTGTTGAAACCCCTATATCCTCATCGGGTAAAAAGACCAATAGTAAAGATCAAAGAAAGCCTGTTGCTAATATTCAGATGCCTTCAATATCTCTTGATCCCACACCTAAAAATCTCCAAGAAGTGATTCAACAAGACTTTCCAACAGTTCCCACAAATAGGAGAGGAGCCAATCGATTTGATAAAGGACCCTTTCGAAAGAGTACCTGGAGCACAAGAGAAAAATATTATGCAAAACCCCTGCCTACTTCAGACCCTATCCAAGTGTCTTTCGATCTTGAGAGCCCTTACAAGACACTTAGGGAAGTTTCTGCGAACGAATTAGAGCCTCAAAGAAAGACAAAATCAGAACCTACCTCTCCTTATCAACCCCCCATTACTCCTACTTCACCAATGCCTACCCCAAATCCTAAGAATAATAGATTGTCCACATCTTTAAAAGGATCTAAGCCTTCCTCTGAGATAACTAATTCTTCTCCAACCATTGAGAAGCTACAAAAAGAGAATTTGCAGCTGCTGCAACAGTTGGAAGAAAGGAAGACAATGGACACACATCTTCACCATGATAATGCAGTCCTCCAAAAAAAGGTAAATTCCCTTCAACGGTTGGTTGACGAGATGACCAAATCCAATCGCAGCCTCAAAGAACAACTGAAGCAACACAAGAAGCATAAGGCAAAGTCTTCATAGTAAGAAGGAGAAGCTTCTAAAGCTGATCCTCCTCAACAAGTTTAGTCATGAGAGGTAATTTATTTTTGTTTGCAGTGGGACCTACAAAACCATAGGTGTGGGGGTAATGTTGGGCCAATGATATGACTGATTTTATGACGTTAATTATATCCTTTTTGTCGAATGTGTATATGTGTTTTCATATTTTGAAGAAGTTTTTGAAGAGCTTTTGTGTCAAATCGCTATGATCCACACCAGCTATGCATAATTCATGTTTTGCAATGATTTTGAGTTTAAATCAATATGTTTTTATGATCCCAGGAAACTAATTCATGTTTTGTATGTCACAGGGAAAAATCATAGCTTGTTTTTTCTTCCGGCACTTAGTCCTGTACTCCATCCGACACTCAGTCCGGTACTCCATCCGACACTGCGTCCGACACTCTGTCCTGCACAAAAACGATGGGTGATTTGGTGGTTATGGTATTGGCAGCCAACGATGGGTGAATCAGAGACATGGGTTTTGCTTTTTCTCGTGGTCTCCAGGCACTGAACTCTTGACAACTTGATTTGGGTTGTCATGTGGGGCGATTATTGGCTCGCCTCATTTCTAGAAGCCACTGACAGTTAGGGCATCTTAAATGCAATTTACTGCTTTTAGAGAGGGTCGACCCTTCCAGTGGTCGACCTCTCAGCTTGTAAAACTTATAAATACCACCTCAGTGGTCAGACAATAGTAAATAAGTGAAGAAGTCGTGTGGTAGAGGGAAAAGACAATTTCTCTCTGTTTTGCTATTTTCATTTTGCCAAGACTGTGCTTTTAGTTTTAATGGTGAATTTGTGTTGTTGAAGCTCGTGGTGTGCCTTTGAAAAGTAACCACGACTTGTTGGGGGTCCCACCAACAGTCTGGGTGAATATCCTTTGAGTTTTCTTATGAATTGAATAGCATAGATGTCTTTTTATTTATTTTCCTGTACATGAATTGTCATTTTTCTTTCTTGTTGTATAAATTGTTGTTATAGCTTAATTGTTTTAGTTTTTTTTGCAGGTTGTTATGAAGGATCTTGTTAATATGCAATGAATTTCTAGTTAGTAGAAGCAAGATTGCAAGCTTAGATACTAACCCCATGTGTGATTAGATGATAGATTAGACTTTCTTTATGTTGAAACAAAGTTTAAAATAAAGTTTAAAACAAAGTTGTAGTTCATGATTTCTTTGACAGGGCTTCGGTGGATGGATAGTGTTAGTTTTAGTTTTCATTTTTAGATTGCTTATCCAATTACTGTTTAGTTTTGTTTATCTAGTTGTTAGTTAGTTTGCTCATTTCATTACTTGTCATATGATGGAATAGTGTTTAATTTGTGTTTATGAGTATTTTCTCTTTTTGCAAATTGAATTGTCAAAATAACACTAGTTTAGTTTACTTCATTCAATTTCTTTCTTAGATCTAGATCTAGATTGCAATTTCAATTCGTAGTTAATTATTGAGTTTAGTATAGTATGAGTTTGCTTAAGTAGTATAGAGTACAATTGAATTTCATAGAATAGTGTCTTTATACTGTTAATGGTTAATGCATGATTGAATAATCACATGGATATGCAGGATAATTGATGTTGTTTCCGTAATGGATAAGTTCTCACTGGATTGCCTAATTCACACTTTCCACTTTGCTATTGAAGTCAATATCGAATTTTCCCCTCTTGACTTATAGTTCATTGTTAAGTGCCATCGTGATACTATAAGACACTAGAGACATTCACATAACCATCAACACTACATTTGAGTTTTCTTGCTTTCATAGATTAGAAGATAGTTTTTGTTGTTGTTGTAGGATAGATGGTCTTCTTGCTTTGGTAGATTAAATGATAGTTTGCTTATCATAGGTTAAATATTAGTTGTTAATTTCTTTTATTATCATAATGCTTTCAATTTAGTATATTTCCTTTTGTAAATTAAAAGTAGTTGTGAAGTTTAATTCAAGAATATAATTCACTTGTTTCTTAGCTTAATTAGTTACGTATTGAGTAGTCTTAATTAGTTTACTTGTTGTAGGAGTTAGCATAGGTTATCTAGTTGTTTTGCTTGCTTGTTTACTTTATTTAATAGAATAGTTTATTTCTTGTCTATTTACTTGCTTTCATAGGATAGTTGTTTATTGAATTTAAGTAGGTTAGTTAAAGTAGTTTACTGTTGCTATTTCTTATTAGATGAATAGTTTGTTTTCGCTTATTGTTATAATTCAATTAGTTTTCTTTATGTAGGGTTTTCAATTTCTTTCTTAGAACTATCCATCGATCCTACGTTCAAAGGTTACTTAGGGCACATAGTTTGAGTTTCTTAGTAGGGTTTGATCATTAGTAGTCTTTGATTGAATAAATTATCTCTTAGATAGCCACTTCCTTATTTAGACTATACTATCTCCAGTCCTTCTACCTTGGCATATATATTGCTACAACTCTAAGTTTACTTACCTCGGGTTGACAATTTAATTGAGGGCTTTGAGTGTGTTTTTAGTGCATATAGAACACCCATCAAGCATCAATGAAAGAAACACAATCACAAGGTACACACCATTTTATCCTGGGAAACCCTCATGGGGGAGAAAACCCAACAAAAAACCTCCTCAATAATAGATTGCCAATACAATGCCAAGACTAAGACCAAACCACCAAGAATAAACTAGGATTGAGCATGCGCCTCTCTTCTCCTTCCTCCTACAACTGCAAATTCCTTCAAAAGATGCACACTAGAAGTGTGTGTGAGTGAATGAACAAGTGAGGCACCATCCTCACTTATAAATACTAGTTGAGGAGGCGCTAGGGCTATGTATATTCACTTAGTAGGGCCAACTTCTTCTAAGAGTGGTTAAAACCACTTTATAAACCCCAGGGGCCATCTTTACAAATACCACCATATAAATATGGTTTGACCAATCCAAAAAAGGGGATTTGGTCTTATACAAGACCCAACATGATCAATCCACAAAAGGGGATTTGATCTATAATATAATAACTTAAATATAATTATAACATTTTTCAAAGTAATAATATTTCAACAGTTTTAACCACTCCTAGAAGAAGTCGACCCTACTAGGTGAAGAGACATAACCCTAGCACCTCCTCAACTAGTATTTATATGTGAGGATGGTGCCTCACTTATACACACTCACACTCACTCATCTAGTGTGCATATCTTGAAGAAAGTTGTAGTTGCAGGAGGAAGGAGAAGAGAGGTGCATGCTCAGCCTTAGTTTATTCTTGGTGTTTTGGTCTTAGTCTTGGCATTGCATTGACAATCTATTATTGAGGAAGTTTTTGCTAGGTTTTCTCCCCCATGAGGGTTTCCCAAGATAAAATGGTGCGTACCTTGTGATTGTGTTTCTTTCAGTGATCATCTTTATGCTATTGTTTTGGAAATGAATTGAATGCTCATGTAATTTGGAATTAATCTAATAACATCAGTAATCTTAATAGACATTGGTCATGAACTCCATCCTCATTGTTGAAATATTGTAACTTTGAAGAATATTCTAATTATGTTTGTGTTATTATCTTATAGATCAAATCCTCTTTTGTGGATTGATCATGTTGGGTCTTGTATAAGATCAAATCCCCTTTTGTGGATTGCTGAAACCATATTTATATGGTGGTATTTGTAAATTCGTCCCCTAGTGTTTATAAAGTGGTTTTAACCACTTCTAGAAGAAGTCATCCCTACTAAGTGAAGAGACATAACCCTTGTTACAAGGAAAATCGTTCTATGGCATGTCTTAAACCAAAACAGAAGGAATAACTACAGAAATCAAATCTAATCCCAAGTATGCTATATAAATGAAAATGCTAACAAGACAATATAAAGATCCCACCTCGTCCGTATGTTCGATGAAGACCACCGTTGAGCACACAACTCAAATATTTATACCTGCAACTTGTCATAAAAAACAAAGATACGCAAGCATATGGTGATAATATATAATGTTAGCATATAAAATAGCATAATCCATTAACATTCATGACAAATATGCCCATGGAATAATAATTCAAATATTTGTAAGACATCAATTGGACAAGAAAATAGTATTTATGTTAAAATGATCAAGAAAAGTGTATAAGTGACAAACTTTCGTGTCGGCACATATTAGATCCGAGAAAATAAGTCCCTTCTAGTTGGGCCTCCACCAATTTCATTCTCCACCAAAGGAAAACTCATATAAAGGAGACAATGAGGTTCTCCATCAAAGAAGGAAGAGCTTAGGGGCTAAACAATGTGTTTAGACTTTGAAGGATAAAGGGATGCAGACTCAATGTGAAGTGAAAATTTCTCCAGAATATCTTTGCTCTCAAAAGTTGAATTATTTTCCCTTCCACGGTTTGGATATGGCCAAATTTATAGCCTTCAAGTGGAACTGAAGGGTCGAGTCAGAATGTTTCCAGTATATGGAAGGTCACGGATCATGGATCCTGTGACGTGACATGAAAACCTGACACAATTTTTAATTTTGAGCACCAAACTCGATGTACATGGGCTGTAGTGGTGCAACCTACGCATACACATGTTGTCTAACTAGTAGGGTGTGTATATGTGGAAAAATATGATTTTTTGGCTCTGAGAAGTGCAAGAGGGGACTTCAAGTCTGTATAGGGAAATGAAAAGGCTATCTAAACAAGTTGCATGGGGTGAGGCAAAATTTTCTATAACAGATGCCCCCTAATGTGTGAGGTCGAGGAGTATCTACGATGGAAAAAACACATTATAGTTCCCAGAAGTAGAGTAATGGAGACTCAACTAGAAGTGCTAGTTGCTCATGAGAATATTACAATCCATAATGACTTTGTACACATGGATGCCAATTTGAATTACATTGTAGATCCATGTGGAAATATATGAAATAGTTGGTCACAACCATGAATAGGCAATACAAAGTAGACACATGTCATAGGCTTTCATAGTCACGAACAAGGCCTAGTGGAAACCAGACTCAAAATCAATCTGAAGATATATGTATACAATGGAGTACAATCTAATCTCCCATGATCACTGAAGTCATATAGGTACTGGTCCAATGAACGATAACAACAACTTAGGAAAGTTGGTACTGTAAACTGATGCTCCATGTCTTCTACACGATCCGCCAAAGGTGTAAGTCTACATCATGTGAATAGAGGAGTTAAGGTCGAACACAATGAGACTTCATTTGATTACCGATAATTAATGTATACCATTAACAAACATGAGACAACCTACTGATAATGGAAGTAGGTATCAAGGAACCAAATACATTCTTACAAGTGTGAATAAAGGTGTTGATGTCGAGCACTTGAAGAATCAATCGATCAGGAGACATTGATGTATTCCCAACTGTCGATGGCAGGAGAACTTGCCACTGATGACTACAAGCCTCTAGGTACTCATAGGAATCTAGGCCTTGTTTTCAGAGCATATGAGTTGAATTTGATGGAAGGAGATGCACTGAAATTAGAGCATTAAGGCATCTCCCATCAGTCAACATGAGGTACAAAGAAATAGCTTGATGAATTGGAGGAACTCAGATGAAGAGGATGTTCACAAACCAATGACCCTGTGCATCTTTCGCATGCACCAAATGCAAGTAGTGCATGAAAAATACCCTCTGAATAGCATCCAATAAGGAAGACTGCTGACAAAGGCGAGGAAACCACCAATAAGGCTAATGGCATCCACGACACTACATGAATCCCAATGTGTGAATAGATTTATTTCCGTCAAACAAGAGGGAAACCCACCAGTCAACGACCAATGAGGATATTTCGACTGCTGGGTTCAAGGTTTCCTACCCATAATGAAAGTAGGATCAGGGTGCATGGTAGGACTACAACTTCATGTGACGCTGAGACACACTCAGGGTATGGCCAACATGCAAAGTCAAGAGTTCTGAGAAATGGCCAACATAGGCTTATAGACATCCTTTGAACAACAACATGAGACATATGGATAACTCAAGCATCATAGACTTGATGATGAAACTTCGTGATGTAGGAGGCATAAATGAACTCTCCATAGGGACTGGAAGGATAACCGGTATGAGAAGTAAACTCTAAGTAACGAGCTCAACTTCCTAAGGTCATACTAAACCCAAAATTTGGATGAAAATGTACTCAAAATTTTGTGCTCTGTTCAAAGGAGACACGAATGATTCCAAAATGAGATAATATTATTTTCCCACCCGTTTTTTTTTGTTTTTTCATAGGAAAATGAATGCTATGATACAAGAGAGGAAACAAGTTTCGCTAATAAGCAACTAGGTCCAAACAATGGAACATATCTATGCTCAATGCAAGGAAGTGCATGCAGGGCATGGACACTCGGGGGAATGTTTCCTCTTAGGGTACAGGGTGTCAAGCTGCAAAGGATATAAACAAGGCTCTACATGGCTAGTGATGCAAACTGCAGAGGTAAGGCAAAATTTTCTATAACAACCCTAGCGCCTCCTCAACTAGTATTTATATATGAGGATGGTTCCTCACTTGTTCACAGTCACACTCACTCATCTAGTGTGCATATCTTGAAGGAAGTTGCAGTTGCAGGAGGAAGGAGAAGAGAGGCACATGCTCAGTCTTGGTTTATTCTTAGTGTTTTGGTCTTAGTCTTTGCATTGTATTGGCAATCTATTATTGAGGAATTTTGTGCTGGTTTTTCTCCCCCATGAGGGTTTCCCAGGATAAAATGCTAGGTACCTTGTGATTATGTTTCTTTCAATGATTGTCTTTATGTTGTTGTTTTGGAAATGCATTTGATTCTCATGTAATTTGGAAATAATCTAATAACAACAGTAACACATTAACATGGTATCAGAGCTTGACTGAATAGAGCACCTTTCACTGGGTATCTAAAAACGTCATTGTTGTCGTATAAGGAAATTATGGATTTTTTTTACTAAAGATGTTTTTTGACCAAAAACTATCTTTGGAAGTGCGCCTTTCCCTCACACATCTTTTGGCAACTTGAGTGAACTTTTCAAGTGGCCAAATTCTTAGGAAAGTAAAACCCTAGTTTTGGTTGGTACCATAAAACCAGGAAACTAGAACTTGTACCAGAAGTACCAGTCCAAAATTGCACAGGTGAAGTTTAAAGGGGTAAAACTTGGAATTTTATGAAACAATCAACTCCAACAAACTCACCTCAACCTAATGCATCTAGTCCCTAGATCAGAATTTCAAAAATTTGAAGTTTGAGAAATTAGGGTTTCCTCATAAAAACCTAAGTTGAAGTTGCAGTTCCAGTTCCTTTGTGCATTGTCTTTGCACCAGTTGTAGTGCCAATTGCAGTGAAAGTTTTTGTGAAGTGTTGGGACTATTATTTTTGTTCTGGTGCGCCTTACCCTAGCAAATCTCCAACTACCTTTAAATTACAAGTTGCAACACCTTTGAAGTTTTTAAAGGTTTGTTATTTATTGTCGTTGTCGCTGGATGGTGCAACTACCTGCCGATATTGTTAGAGGTATGTACTTACATATCTTTAAAATGCTAGTTTTAAAGGGTATTTGCAGGAGAAGGGATCTTTTATCTAAATAACAATCATAGATCCAGAAGGATCTTAGATCCAACAAATTCATAGGACTAATGCACCCTAGGTTCGATTATTTTGATATGCATCTATTTGTTATGACCATCATACTAACCATTGGTCAAAATTAAAGTCAAGGTATTAGATTGATTAAAGTTGAGATTATAGAGTTTATTCTCTAACTTAGATTTTTGTCAAGAAATCATATTATCTCAGTATAGAGTACAGGTTGAAGAGAATACTTGTCATCTTGAGCGAAGGAGACTAGGAAGAACAACAACAACACTCATTCTTGAGGGCAAGACTCCAGGTTTGAGGTTTGATTAATTAAGTTTATAAGATTCAAATTCGCACATGTCAAGTTTGATAACTATCTCATTACAAATAAACACTATAGTTGAGATAGAAATATTTAAAAAGGTTATACTTTATAGCATGTGAGAATTATTGAGATAGATGCTTATTGTAATCGCTTACCAGATATAACTAACATCTCCTCTAGGAGAAACTTATTGTTTTGGTTCCAGGTTACCATGGAGTAATGATTCATCTCAACACCATAAAAGTGTTTCTCTCATTTCTTATTATTGTATTTCTTACTTTTAACCCTTGTTTCAGGAAGGTCACAAGTGATAGCTCTAAAGGAGATATTGTGACGATTGTTCTTGCTATTGTTTTATTATTATTATAAAGAGTATTATTCTGTTTTGTTGTTTCTCCCTTCTTGTTATTGTTCTGGGGAGGTCACAAGTGATAACCCCAAGGGAGCTACAATGACGATTGTGTTAAGGTTTAAGCTATTATTAGAGTTCTTTGCATTTCACTAGATAACAATAGCATAATATAAGATCACTAAGAAATACACACTCACAAGAGACACATCATTTATCCTGGGAAACCCTCATGGGGGAGAAAAACTAGCAAAACTTCCTTATTATAGATAACCAATACAATGCCAAGAGACAACTCAAACAAATACAGAAAGTCCTCTCCCAAGAATGCGCCTCTCTCTCCCTCTCTCTCTCTCTCTCTCTCTTCTCCAAATGCATCTCTGAAACTTGCTTCTCAATGAACAAGTGAGTGTGTGTCCAAATGATGTGCTAACCTCTTTATTTATACAATTCTGGCACATGTGGATGGAGGTGTCTTTTCACTGGTAGGTCCGACTTCTTCTTCTGGGTGGTTATAACCACTTTAATATATTTTGGCTGGGCCGAATTCTCATTTTGGGTGGTTATAACCACTTTAATATATTTTGGGACCAATTTTTCATTTAGCCTATTACAATTAGGGTTTGACCAATCCGCAAAAGGGGATTTGGTCATTTACAATACCCGATATGATAAATCCACAAAAGGGGATTGATCTAATGAATAATACATCAATAATAATTAGAATACTCTTTGAAGTTACAATATTTCAACACTCCCTCTTAACAAGAAGGGTATTCTACAAAAACATTAGGCGAGAGAGAGGGCATCATCATCAACAACATCTTGGAACACTGACTGACATATCTATAAATCATTGGAAGTTTTTCTCATCGTCAACACAACACAGAGGTTGGAGCATCATCAACACATCATGGAGTTGGAGTAACGTCATCATCCTCATCAGCATGAGGCTAAGGTAACATCATCATCATCTTCAACATTAAATCTAAAATAATATCATCATCATCATCTTCAGCAAGGACTCAGGAGCTGAAGTGGCATCATCATCATCATCTTCAGAAAGAGGCTGAAGTGGCATCATCATCATCATCTTCAGCAAGAGGCTGAAGTGGCATCATCATCATCAATTGCATCAATATGAATTAGTATAACACTAATACATCCTCATCATCAATAACAACACAAGGATGATACAACATCAAAAGCATCAATATCACAGCACAAAGGATGGAGCATCATCAACATCAACACTAGGCTGAGAGTCTTCAGCACGAGGCTGGCATCACAACACGAAGTTGGAAACACATCATCACAACATGAGGCTAGCACATCATCACAGCACGAGGCTAGCATGTCATCGTCATGAGGCTGACATCACAACACTTAAGCTGGCACATCGTCACAACAATTAAGCTGGCACATCATCACAACAATTAAGCTGACACACCACACATCAATTAAGCTAGAAAACACCACACAACAATTAAGCTAGAAACTCAACACAACAATTAAGTTGGAAGCACAACACTCAGCTGGCATATTAACACAGCAATTAAGCTGGAAGCACAACACTCGGCTAGCATCTCAACACAACAATTAAGCTGGCATCACAACACTCGGCTGGCATCTCAACACAGCAATTAAGCTGGAAGCACAACACTCAGATGGCATCTCAACACAACAATTAAGACGGAAGCACAATACTAGATTGGCTTTATGTCACAACAATTAAGCTGGAAGCATAGTATTAGACTGGCTTTACATCACAACAATTAAGCTGGAAGCACAGTACTAGGATGACGTATCTCAACACAACACTACTCTCCCTTTCGAGGGAGGTCCTTTCGGACTATACCATGCTTATCTCAAAAGTGCTCAAACTTTACACGAGATAGAGGCATGGTCAACACATCGAAAACCTGTTCATCCGTGCTAACATATTGGAGATTTATGGCTCCTCTCCGCACCATGTCATGGATGTAATGATATCGGATCTCTATGTGCTTCAACTTGTCATGAAATACAAGATTCTCTGTCATCTTTATGTAGCTCTGGTTGTCACATAGAATCGTGGTTTATTCCATCTCTAGGTCGAATAGACCAGTTAATAACTTACGAAGCCATATAGCTTCATAGCTGGCAGAACACATAGCAATGTATTCTTCTTCTGTTGTACTGAGAGAAATGTTGGATTGCTTCCTACTCATGGCTGATCCCAAACTGAAACAACATCCTGAAGTGTTATTCCTTTCAAAGACACTTCCAGCTCAATCTGAATCAGTGTACCCACTCAGTGTGAAATAATGATCTCCATCATGGCTGAGACCACAATCTAATGTACCCTTAAGGTACCTCATCGCATGTTTTGCAGCAACTAGGTGAACATGTCTGGGTTCTACCAGAAACTGACTCAAGGTGTTCATGACAAAACATATATTTGGTCTGGTGTTCGTCAGGTACATCAACGATCCAATAATTTGTCTATACAGCATGGCATCAATCAATTCTGACAAAGTGTTGACCAATAGCCTCAAATTTGTTTCCATGGGTGTATTCATGGACTTGCACTCCAACATGTCAAATCTCTTCAGGATTCTGACTGCATACTTCCTTGGTTAAGGAATATTTTCTCTGGACTCTGCCATACCTCAAGACCTAAGAAATAATGCATTAGGCCAAGGTCTTTCATCTCAAATTCTGCAACAAGCTTCTTCTTACATTCGGTGATGAGATTTTCTTCTCTAGTCAAGAATAAGTCATCCACATACAACAACAATATCACCGGCTCATCATTCATAACCTTGAATTAGAGGTTAGAATCAACTTTACTCTTGGTAAAGCCCAAGCTCGTCAGGAAACTGTCAATTCTGCCATATCAATTTCTAGGAGATTGCTTCAATATGTACATATCCTTCTTCAACTGGAAGACATGAGTCTTTCTATCTTCAATCTTCAAATCATTTTTTCTCATTACAATGTACCAATTTGGTACACTTGCTCAGCTGCAACTCAATCTGCACAATCATGTGCTAGCTCTATGTGCTTTCTGCAAGGAACTATCTGTCTCACTATCTGGGAGTATGTCCTCTACTCTCTCTGCAACTGTTCCTTCTGGAATCTGAGACTTTGCACCTACAACTACTCTCGGGCTGAGAATGACTGCTTCATTCTCAATGTGGCTGCTAAAATTTGAGAGTAACTCCTCTTATTTCGTCACGGCAATAGTTTCATCTGAAACTGAGAGTGGATCAATAACTAATACTGAGGATAGCTCTTTCTTCTTTCATGGGGGTAATTCTATCATAGTCATGTCTCCATGACCCAACTGATGTATTGCACCAACTTCCACTCAATTTTAAATATGGGGATTGTTCCCCCTACATGTTATACTATATATGAATCATGGTTGTTCTGGTTGTCTTCATAAGTATTGGATTTATTTCTTCAATAAGTGTCTCGTCATAGTCTTCTCCCTCTTGTTGGGAGAATCCTTTGGACACACATCAAGCTTTGTACATCTGCAACATGTTTGATCTGTATAGATCAATCTTGGAAGTCAATATTGACTTCTCTTCTAGTCTCACGGAAGAATCCATATCCTAGTCTTTCTGACTGGCTTCCTTCTTTGTCATTGAAACAAGGGAATCTTCCCAGGAGATTTCATATCTCCTAGAAGTTTCTGAAGCTACGATCTAGTCTTCTCACGACATCTGTCTCCCAGTCATGGAAGTTGACTCTTCATCTGATACTTTCTGAGATCAGGCTTACTCTCGATTTCTTCTGAGTTTATAAGGACTTCATCATCTCTTACAAGGTATACTTGGTGTTGAATATCAAGTCTAAATATGAAAGACAGAGTCAGGCTTCAAACGAGATCTGCTTCCCGTCCTAATATTCGGTCATCTTTGGAGCCTTCTTCTCCTTTCAATATTCATATGAGATACTCTGAATCTCAAGAGATATATTCTTCTTCATATTTGGTACATGAGTGTATATGGTCATGTACATAGTTTTCTTCATGTCTCATTTAATGCATTTCCTTCTGCAACCTTCACTATAGCTTCCTAAGGGTTATCATCTGTGACCTGGAACAAGGTAAACAAAACAAGTAGCGAGAATAATATCCTTTTGATAATAGTAGATAAAGCAATAGCATGAACAATCATCACATTAGCTCCTTTAGAGATATCACTTGTAACTTGTCTAAAGCAAAGATTAAAGGTAAGGAATACAATACGAAATGAGGTCAACACTCTTATAGTGTTGTGATCAAACATTCCTCCATGGCAACCTGGAACTAACACACGAGGTTTCTCCTAGAGGAGATGTTAGTTGTATCAGGCAAATGATTTCATAAACATTTATCTCAATATCCTCACATGATACCAAGCATAATAATTTTCAAATACTGCTATCTCAACTTATAGTGTTTACTTGTAAAGGGGTAGTCATCAACTTGTCATGTGTAACTTTGAATCTTATCAACTTGATTAATCAAACCTGGAACATGGAGCCTTGTCTTCAAGAATGAGTGTGCTTGATTTTCTTCCAAGTCTCCTTCATTCAAGATGACGAGTGCTTTCTTCAACCTATCTTTTGTACTAAAACAATATGTTATCTTGACAGAAGGTTGGGTTAGAGGATAAACTCTATGATCTCAACTTTTAATCCATCTAATACCTTAACTCATATTTCGATCAAAAGTTAGAATGATGGTCATAGCTACAACATGCAACACTGATCAAAATAATGTCATAACAAATAGATGCATATCAGAATAATCACACCTAGGTTGCATTATTCCTCTGAATGTGTTGGATCTTGAGATCCTTCTGGATATATGGCAAGAGATCCCTTCTCCTGCAAATACCCTTTAAAGTTTAACCATTTAAACATATGTGAGTACATACCTTTGATAGCATTTGCAGGTAGTGGCACCATCTGGTAGTAGCGGCAATGATCACCACTCTTGAAAACTTCAAGGGTGACTGCAACTGGTACTATAGCTGATACTTCAACTAGTACTGCAACTGTAGTTGATACTACAATTGGTTCTGAGATTGCAATTGCAACTTAGGGTTTTATGAGGAAACCCTAATTTTTTGAACTTCAAATTTTGAAATTTTGATCCAGGGGATAGATGCACTGAGCTGAGGCGAGTAAGCTGGTGCAGTCAGATTTCTGAAAATCCAAGTTTTACCCCTTCAAACTTGATCAACAGATTTCTTGATTGGTGCTTCTCGTTTTCGGGTACTTCTGGTACTTCTGGTACTCTGGTACTTTGTGAAAACTAGGGTTTCACTTTCCGGAAGATCTAGCCACTGAAAAGTTGCACTGAGGATGCCAAAGTGATCCTTGAGGAAGGGCACACTTTTCTAGATGGTTTTGGGGCAGAAATACTTCATCAACAAAAATCCCTAATTTGCATGTACGACAATAGTGACATTTTTCACTTTCTCTTGTGAAAGATGCTCTCTTCAACTTAGCTCTCATACCATGTTAAGGTTTAAGATATTATTAGAGTTCTTTGCATTTCACTAGATAACAATAACATAATATAAGATCACTGAGAAATACACAATCAAAAGAGACACGTCATTTATCTTGGGAAACCCTCATGGGGGAGAAAACCCAACAAAACTTCCTTATTATAGATAACCAATACAATGCCAAGAGATAACTCAAACAAATACATAAATTCCTCTCCCAAGAATGTGCCTCTCTCTCTCTCTCTCTCTTCTCCAATTGCAGCTCCGAAACTTGATTCTGAATGAACAAGTGAGTGTGTGTCCAAATGAGGCGCTAGCCTCTTTATTTATACAATTATGGCATGTGTGGATGGAGGTGTCTTTTCACTAGCAGGGTTGACTTCTTCTTCTGGGTGGTTATAACCACTTTAATATATTCTGGCTGGGACGACTTCTCATTCTGGGTGGTTATAGCCACTTTAATATATTTTGGGGGCGACTTTTCATTTAGCCTATTACAATTAGGGTTTGACCAATCCACAAAAGGGGATTTGGTCATTTACAATACCCGATATGATCAATCTGCAAAAGGGGATTGATCTAATGAATAATACATCAATAGTAATTAGAATACTCTTTGCAGTTACAATATTTCAATAGATTGCATGAGGCAACATATTAGATGAGACATGGAGCAGACTATCCAAGTTGTATACATGACCGGATACATCCATGTACCAAAGAAGATGAAGACAAAGCTACTTTTGAGATACAAAGTATCTCATATGGATATCGATTGTAAGGAGAAAAAGGCTCTAAAGATGACCAAACATTAGAATAGAACTCATAGTAGACTTGGTCAATGGATAATGAAGCCACCTTGACATGAATCATAATTTGTTTGAAGTCTGACTCAACATTTCATATTAAGACTTGGTATTCAACACCAAGTATATCCCATAGAGACTATGAAGTCTTTGTAGACTTAGAAGAAATCAAGACTCACAGTCAGCTTGATCTCAGAGAGGATCATATGGGAAAAGGAGACATATTCCAGGACTCATAGACAAATTCCATGAGTTGAGAAGACTAGATTGTAGCTTCAAAGACCTCTAGGAGACGTGAAATCTCCTGGGAAGATTCCCTTGTTTCAGTGACAGAGAAGGAAGCCAGTCAAAAGGACTGGGATATGTATTTTTCCTTGAGACTAGAAAGGAAGTCAGTGGTGACTTCCAAGATTGATCTAATAGATCAATCATGTTGAAGATAGCAGTATAAATATGTACAAAGCCTGATTTTTGTCCAGAGGATTCTGCCAGCAAGAGGGAAAAGACTATGATGAGACACTTGCTCTAGTAGTCAAAGAAATAGTTCCAGTATTCGTGAAGAAAACCAGAACAACCATGATTAAGATATAGTATGAGATTCAGGGGGAGAAATCCCTGTATTTGAGATTTAGTTACCTCAATGAAAAAGGAAAATCTACCTTCAGTATCAGTTATTGATCCACTCTTAGATAAAGTTGTTTCCATGATAGAATATATGAGATACTATTAGAGCTCAAAATCTATAGTGAAAATAGAGCAGTGATTCTCAACTTCAGAAATAACAACTACAGGTGCAGAGTCTCGATTCCAGAGGAAAAATTGCAGAGAGAGTAGAGAACATACTCTTAGAAAGTGAGATAGATAGTGCTTTGCAGAAAGCACATAGAACCAACACATGATTATACAGATTGAGTTGCAGTTGAGCAAGTGTACCAGGTTGGTACAACGTGATTTGAAAATTTGGTTCGAAGTACGGGACAAGAAGACTCATGTCTGCAGGTTGAAGAAATCCATGTATGGTTTGAATCAAGATCCTAGAGATTTATATGGTAGAATTGATAGTTTCTCAACGAGATTGGGTTTCACCAAAAGTAAAGCTGATCCTAACCTTTACTTCAAGGTTATGAATGATAAGCCAATTATATTTCTACTATATGTGGATGATTTATTCTTAGCTAGGGAAGAAAATCTCATCACGGATTGTAAGAAGAAGCTCACTGCAGAGTTTGAGATGAAAGACCTAGGCTCGGTGAATTATTTCTTAGGTCTTGAAGTTTAGCAGAGCCCAAAAAAGATCATCCTTAACCAAGGGAAGTATGCAGTTGAAATACTGAAGAGATTTGACATGTTGGAATGTAAAGCCATGGAAACAAATTTGAATCTCTTGGTTGTTACTTCGTCGGAGTTGGTTGATACTACACTATATAGACATATCATTGGATCGTTGATGTATATGACGAATACCAGGCCATATATATGCTTTGTTGTGAACACCTTGAGTCAGTATCTGGTGGAGCCCAGATGTGTTCACCTTGTAACTGAAAAGAATGTGATGATATACCTTAAGGGTACGTTGGATTATGGTCTTTATTATACTGGAGATCATGACTTCAGACTTTATGGTTATGTCGATGAAGATTACGCTGGAAGTGCTTCAGACAGAAAGGGAACTTCAGGATGTTGTTTCAGTTTGGGGCCAACCATGACTTCATGGAAAAGCAGTAAACAATCCAATATTTCTCTCAGCACGATAGAAGCGGAGTACATTGCAACATATTCCCCCATTTTTGAAGCCATATGGCTTTGAAAGTTGTTAACATGTTTGTTCGATCTGAGATGGAAGTCATCATGATTCTATGTGATAAATAGATTTGTATAAAAATTACAGAGAACCCAATTTTCCATGATAAGTCGAAGCACATAGAGATCCGGTATCACTACATTTGTGATATGGTGTAGAGGGGTGATGTAAAGCTCCAATATGTTGGCACATATGAGTAGGTTGCAGATGTGTTGACCAAGCCTCTGCCTCGAGTGAAGTTTGAGTACTTCTGAGACAAGTTTGGTGTTGTCTGAAAGGAGATCCCTCGAAAGGGGGAGTATGAAGATGATACTATGGTATATTAACCAAAAATGGGTAGCTCCGTTAGGATTTTATATCCTAGGGGATTGATCATCCCTAGGAAGATATTGAAGGTCCGGTAAGGACAGTCTGTCAGAGTACTTGTGCATGTATATTCCAGCTTTGGTCAATAGTCGTAACTCCGTTAGGATTTTATATCCTAGGTAATCTTATCATTCCTAGGAAGATATCAAATGTCCGGTAAGGACAATCTATTAGAGTACCCCATGGTAGATTGTTAGGATTTTATATCCTAGGGAATATTATGATTCTTGAGTAGATCCTAAAGGTCCAGTAAGAACAGTCTGTCAGAGTACCACAAAATGTTGTTGTTGATGCACCTGTTCATTCTATTGCCACATGATGATGATGTCATTGTTCCAGCCTCATGTTGTTGATAATGTTGTTGTTCTAGCCTCGTGTTGTTGATGATGTTGTTGTACCAGCCTCGTGATGTTGATGATGTTGTTGTACCAGCCTCGTGCCATTGATGATGTTGTTGTTCTAGCTTCATGCAATTGATGTTGATGTTTCAACTTCATGTTGATGATGATGTTACGCCAACTCCATGTTGTGAACAATGATGATATTGATGATGAGAAATTTTTTTGATGATTTGTAGATGTGCTAGGCAGTGTTCTAGATGTTGATGATGACATTGGCCTGTCCTTCTCTTAATGATGTTGTATTGAGTCATTTCACTTGAATACCCTTCTCGTTAAGGGGAAGTGTCGAAATATTGTAACTTCAAAGAATATTCTAATTATATTTGAGTAATTAACTTATAGATCAAATCCACTTTTTTGGATTGGTCAAACCATATTTATATGGTGGTATTTGTAAAGTTGTCCCCTAGTGTTTATAAAGTGGTTTTAACCACTTCTAGAAGAAGTCAGGCCTACTAAGTGAAGAGACATAACCCTAGCGCCTCCTCAACTAGTATTTATATGTGAGGATGTGATGCAGGAGCATCGTCAATGAGCACATGTGGCATGAAATATCAACACTCGGGAATCATTTCGGAATCTCAAACACTGGGAGTTACTGTGAATCTTTTGGAGAGTTGATGAAGAATTGAAGAAGATCAAATTCTTGGAGGTGGAATGATCATGAGCGATCAAGGAGTTTCACTCTGAGTCTTGAATGTAACTAACGTAGGTAGCAGTTAGGTTTTCGTTTTCGAGTAGATGAGTAGTCGGGGGGATCCCTAAGGACCCTCTGAGATAAATAGAGGTTGTGTACACCCAAATGAGGCTGTTGCGAGTTAGTAGGAGGTTTCTGAGTTTTTAGTTGTTGTTTGATTAAAACTATAGCCATTTTCATTTTGAATGAATATAACAGAGGAAAATTGATCCAATTTGTGGATGTTGTTATTGCTTGCAAATTTCCTATTATTTTTATTTCCGTAAATGAATGTATGAAACTATGATATGTTAGCACGAGTTTCAATTGTTTCTCTTAGGAGATTTTCAAGTGCAAGGAGTGCACATAGTCCACAAGGAGTGCGTTGACAGAGGTGAGCTAACCTCAGAGAAGCTCAGGAGAGATACCGTGGAATCCTCACCAACAGAAGTGCAAGGAGTGCACCGGAAGAATTTTGTGTTGAGTTCAGAGAGAGAGAGAGGGACAGAGTTACTGAACACTCTGTAAGGAGGAGCTCTAAAAGGTGTGCATCAATAAAAAGGAGAATGCCAGGAGGGCGAGAAGAATTTATTTTCAAGAAATCCTTTGGATTTGAGTTTATCAAAATCCTCGAAATGCAAGGAGTGTGCGGGAAGTCGAAATCTTCACGAAGACCAAGCTCAGGAGGGATATAAATTTCAGAAGTGTAGTCGAGGTTTGAGAGATGGACTCCCAGGAGGTTCAAAGGTAGATACCTTTTAGAAATTAGAAATTTTTCTAAGTCGGAGAAGTCAAAAGATCAGAAGGAGGAGTGACAATGGTCATTGGATCACAACGTAAAGAATCAACAACCATTTGATCATAAGAAAGTGCAAGAGCTTTAACACTTCGCCCATACAAGAGAGAGAACTCATTAAGGTTTGAGACTTGAGATTTCTGAAGCCTGAAGATCCAGAAAGCCGAAGTGAAATCTCAGTCGTTCAATCATCCGAAGCAAACTTGAGCCGTCAGATCGTCCAAAGTGAACCTCAGACATCGGATTAATCAAAGTGAATCTGAGCCGTCAGATATTGGAATCTCAAGAGGAACCAAGTTTGAAACTTGAGATTTCTGAAGCCTGAAGCTTCAGAGATCCAAAGAGAATCTCACCGTCGGATCAGCCGAAGCAGACCTGAGCCATCAAATCACCCGAACTAAATCTCAGGCGTCTGATCACCTGAAGAGAATATGAGCCATCGGAGTTCAGGAGAGACATGGCGTAGATCCATGCACTCTGATCAAAGAACCAAAGTAAATCTCAACCCTTGATCTAAGGCGGACACGTGTCAGCGGATTATAACCTTTGGATAAAATCCATTGGAGAAAGAGCGAAGTTTGAGATTTCAAATCTTCGAAGTTTGAAACCCGAAGGAAATCTTGATTGTTGATCAAGGAGAGGGTGATAGGACCATTGATATGAGTTGAAAGGTCAAACACCCGAAGCGGAAGCAGGATCATTGATTGAGAAGCACAGGTGTCTGTGGATCGTCAGCTCTGGAAGATTGGAGTATGGAAGAAAGCAGGGTTTGAGATTTCAAAACCCCGAAGTCTGTAATCGCGAAGAGATCTGAACCGTTGATCCCAAGAAATAGATCTCGGTCATTTGTTCAAAAGCACTGTCAATATCGTGAGATCGATGATCATCTCGCATTGCAGGGACATGAGTTGCGTGAAATTTAAAATATTGAGGGCGGGCCGCAATCCAAACCATGGTTTCACCAAGAGGACACGTGGAGGCTCAGGGTGAAGTGTGGGGTGGAAAGAATTTTGACCCCAAAACACTCTTGAGGGTGCCCGCAATCGTGCATAGGCATGAGGTCATCGCCCGAGGTCACATCTGAGGAGGGTTTGAGAGAAGAGGTGCTAACGCCAACTCTGAGATTTCGCAGAACGCAAAATAAAATATTGCAGGCATCAAAAACCTGCATAGAGAGCCAAGAGGGCATGTGGTTAATACAGAACAAGACCAACAAGGTTTCAGAGAGTCATTCGACTCCAGAATCGAAGATACTGACCGGGAGGTCACGCGACCCTTAGGAGAGAAGAGGGTTTGCATGAAGTGGTGTCAAAGTGAGAATTTTTCTTGCAGACAATAGACAAAGGAGAGGAGGTGAAAGAACTCGAAGTTGTACTATGTGTGTGAGAGACAATCAACACAATGTTGCCGAGGAGGCGAGGGGGGCCACCTTAGCCAATCGGGCTGTAGAAAGGGAAATGCGAGAAATTCGTGCAAGATTAGAGGCAATGGAAGTGGCGCAAAGAAGGGCACCTGATGCTGGAGACATCACTATGTAGAGAGTGAAGAAGTATAAGTCGAAGAAGTTGCAGGAGAGAATGTTGTCGAAGAACGCTTGTTGAGAGTAGTTGTCATATTGGGAACTAGAGCCAAGATAGAGGTCTGAATGTACGAAGGAAATTTGGATGTTGAAGACCTGTTGGATTGGATACGATCCATGGACAAATATTTCAACTATGAAGACGTCGATGAGGATAAAAGGGTGAGACATGCTGTCACCAGACTCAAAGGATACGCAACACTGTGGTGGGATAAACTGCAGGCTAAGAGGAGAAGCAAAGGCAAACAAAATATAAAGAGTTGGGACATAATGGTAGCCAAGCTGAAGGCTAAATTCATTCCCAAAGATTATCAGATAAATCTATTCAGGAAGCTGCAAAACCTGAGACAAAAGGGTATGACCGTTAAAGAGTACATGAAGGAGTTCTACAAGATGAACATCTGAACTGGACAAAGAGAGAAAGATGAATAAAAAGTTTCCATATATATAAATGGCCTGAGGTATGAAATCCAGGATGAGATCAGAATGATGTTAGTGAGGAATATGGAATATGCTTATTAGTTTGCACTGAAGGCAGAGGAGAAGTTGGCCAGAAAGAAAAACCAACGAGGCAGAGGTAGAAGCCCAGTCCCAAACAAAGGCAAGGGAGTTACCTATGACAAGGCACCTAAATCTAAGGACGAGACTAAGAAACCACACAATCACTTGGAAAGAGGAGGAAGTTCCTGAGGAAGACAAGGTGGTGGAAGAAGTTCTTCCAGGGGAAGAGGAAGAGGCAGAGGAGGAGAAGTAAGATGTTACACCTATGGAAAGGCATGACATAAGTCTTGGGAATGTCCTGAGAGAAAGAAAGAAGAAGGAGGTGAAGCTCACATTTCAGAAGAATAGATACGAAATGTTGAAGAAGAAGGAGCAGAGGATGGAACATCCCTGATGTTGAGAAAAGTTCTCTTAAAACCAGAGGCAGAAGTCGAGAAGCCCGTGCAAAGAAACAACCTATTTAGGACAACTTGCAAGACTAAAGACAGAGTATGCAAGGTGATAATTGACAGTGGGAGCATTGTTAACCTAGTATCCACAGAGATGGTGGAGAAACTGGAGCTGGAGACGACTGCACACCCGAAGCCATACAAAGTCTCATGGTTGCAAAAAGGACACTAGGTAATTGTTACTAAACAATGCTTGGTTGAATTTAAGATAGGAGGATATAGAGATGAAATTCTATGTGACATAATTCCCATGGATGTATGTCATATTTTGTTGGGAAGACCATGGCAGTTTGACAAGAATGTCACTCATGATGGGAGGAAGAATACATATACCTTGGAAAAGAATGTTTGGACACACATGTTGCTGCCAATAGAGGAGAAGAAAGTGAAAGAGGAAGCCAGTACAAGCATACTTCTCATGAGTGGGAAGGAATTCCCGAAAGAAGTTAAGAAAGAACAAGAGATGCAGTTTGTTGTGGTGAGGAAACCTAGAGTTGTCCTTACAAGTACTACAATGGATGATTTTCCTGAAGAAGTTCAGGAATTGTTGGATAATTTTGCTGACATAGTGGTGGATGAGCTGCCTAACTCATTGCCAGCCATCAGAAGTATCAACCACCATATTGACTTGATACCAGAAGAAAGTATGCCAAACAAAGCAACATATAGGTTGACACCTCGAGAGAATGAGGAAGTAAAGAACCAAGTCCAAGAATTGTTGGAGAAGGGTTTGGTCAGAGAAAGTTTGAGTCCATGTGTAGTACCACCTGTGTTGAGTCCAAAGAAAGATGGAGGATGGAGAATGTGTACAGACTCAAGAGCCATTAACAATATCACCATTAGGTATAGATTTCCTTTGCCAAGAATGGATGATTTAATGGACTGTTTAATTGGAGAAAACTTATTTTCTAAGATAGATTTGAAAAGTGGATATCACCAGATAAGAATGAGAGAAGGTGATGAGTGGAAGAAAACCTTTAAGATGAATGAAGGTTTGTATGAGTGGCTTGTTATGCCATTTGGTTTAACAAATGCCCCGAGCACTTTTATGAGGTTGATGAATGAAATACTGAAAGACTTCATTGGCAAGTTTGTGGTTGTATATCTGGATGATATAATAATCTTTAGCAAGACTAAAGAGGAGCATTTGAGACACCTGACACTAGTGATGAGGAGACTGCAATAGGATAAGTTGTTGATATACTTGAATAATTTCTCTTTTATGAAGACATAACTCATTTACTTGGGTTTTGTGATCTCTTCAAATGAACTGAAGATGGATCTAGAAAAGGTGAGAGAAATCAAAGAATGGCCATCAACATGAAGCATGTTTGAGGTAAGAATCTTCCATGGACTAGCAAGTTTCTATAGGAAGTTCACCAGAGATTTCAGTGGAATTTGTGCACCTATGATGGACATAGTAAAGAAGGTGCACCAGTTTTTTAAATGGACAGAGGAGGCTGAGAGTATCTTCAATATACTGAAAAAGAAAATAACAGAGCGACCAATTCTGGTCTTATCAAATTTTAAAAAGACATTTAAGGTGAGATGTGATGCAAGTGGAGTTGCAATTGGAGTAATTTTGAGCTAGGACAATAGGCCTGATGCATATTTCAGTGAGAATTTGAATGAGACTAAGAGGAAATACTCCACATATGATAAGGAGTTTTATGCCATAATTCAAGCCTTGAAGAAATGGAGGCATTACCTTGTCCCACAGGAATTTGTCTTGTATAGCGACAACCAAGCTTTACAATTCATAACCAGACAAGAAAAACACAATTAGAGGCATATAAAGTGGATTGAGTTTATGTAGAATTTTACTTTTGTCATAAAACATATTGTTGGGAATGCTAACAAAGTTGTTGATGCATTGAGCAAGAGATGTTTGATTCTGCAGGAGTTTCAGGTGAATACCTTGGGGTTTGAACACCTTAAGGATATGTATTGTGATGATGCAGATTTCAAGGAAGCATATGAAGTATGTGAAAATCCTATGCTGAGAGACATGAGCTAGTGGGCAGAGTACATGATTCAAGAGGGGTTGTTGTTCAAAGGAAATCAGTTGTGCATACCGAAATTATCAATGAGAGAAAACCTTTTGAAGGAAAAGCATAGTGGGGGATTGACTGGGCATTTCGACCATGATAAAACATTTGCACAGTTGAGCAATTCATACTATTGTCCAGGTATGAGAGCAGAAGTGATAAAATTTGTGAACAAATGTAGAATCTGCCAACATGCAAAAGGAAAAAGCCATAACACTTGATTGTATCAACCATTCCCAATACCAGAGAGGCCTTGGGATGCAATAGGCATGGATTTTGTGTTGGGACTACCAAGAACGCAAAGAGGATTTGATTCCATATTTGTGGTGGTGGATAGATTTTCAAATATGACACACTTTATCCCATGCCAGAATACCAGTGATGCAACACATGTTGCAAACCTATTTTTCAAGGAAGTTGTGAGACTTCACGACCTACCCCGAAACATTGTCTCAGATAGGAACAGAAAATTTATCGGTCATTTTTGGAGAACACTTTGGAAGAAGTTGGGGATGGATATGTCCTTCAGCTCAGCTTATCACCCTCAAACAAATGGAAAGACTGAGGTGGTAAACAAAATTTTGGGAAACTTGTTGAGGAGTCTGGTCATTGAGCATCATAATCAGTGGGATCAGATTCTGCCACACGAAGAATTTTCATACAACGAATCACCAAATAGGACCACTGGAAAGAGCCCATTCCAAATATTCTATGGAATGCAAACTAGGGGAGTATTGAGTTGAGATACTTGGGACAGAGTAAGATCAGAAGCATTGGAGAAGAAAAATTTGCTGCAGAAATGCAGAAGTTCCATAGGCAGATCAAAGGACAATTGCAGAACTCTAGCCAAGAGTACAAGCGCAGGGTTGATCAACATCGCATAGAACTTCAATTTGAGGTAGGAGACCAGGTTCTGGCACATATCAAGAAATAAAGGTTCCCTAGGGGGACATATAACAAGTTAAAGATGAAGAAGATAGGACCATGTAAGATCTTAAGGAAGTTTGATGCAAATGCCTATGAGATTGAGCTGCTAGATGATGTGGGAATATCACCCATATTCAACGTTTCAGACCTGTATTCTTATAGGTGAGATGACATAGAGGGATCAGAAGATCAAAAGAAGGTCCAGTGGGAGAAACACATTCCTATAGTAGAAAAACCACAGATGAAGAAGATCATTGATTAGAGGATTAGCAAGAAGACCAGGAGGAAGACCTATTTTGAATATATGGTCAAGTGGAAGGGACACCCAATAGAAGATGCCAGTTGGGAAAATGAAGCAGATATCCAGAAGCATGGAAAGTCGGTGTAGGATATCATGGATAGGAGTCCATGATTTTTTGTCCAAGGGGAATATGATGCAGGAGCATCGTCAATGAGAACATGTGGCAGGAAAGATCAACACTCGAGAATCATTTCAGAATCTCAAACGCTGGGAGTTACTGTGAATCTTTTGTGTAGTTGATGAAGAACTGAAGAAGATCAAATGCTTGGAGGTGGAATGATCATGAGAAATCAGGGAGTTTCACTCTGAGTCTTGAATGTAACTTAACGTAGGTAGCAGTTAGGTTTTCGTTTTCGAGTAGACGAGTAGTTGGGGGGAACCCTAAGGACCTTCTAAGATAAATAAAGGTTTTGTATGCCCAAATGAGGATGCTGCGAGTTAGTAGGAGGTTTCTTAGTTTTTAGTTGTTGTTTGATTAAAACTATAGCCATTTTCATTTTGAATGAATATAACAGAGAAAAATTGATCCAATGTGTGGATGTTGTTATTGCTTGCAAATTTCCTATTATTGTTATTTCTGTAAATGAATGTATGAAACTATGATATGTTAGCATGAGTTTCAATTGTTTCTCTCATGAGAATTTCTAGTGAAAGGAGTGCACATAGTCTGCAAGGAGTGCGTTGACAGAGGTGAGATAACCTCAGAGAAGCTCAGGAGAGATACCGTTGAATCCTCACCAACAAAAGTGCAAGGAGTGCATAAGAAGAATTATGTGTTGAGTTCAGAGAGAGAGAGGGACAGAGTTACTGAACACTCTATAAGGAGGAGCTCTGCAAGGTGTGGATCGAGTAAAATGAGAACGCCAGGAGGGCGAGAATAATTTATTGTCAAAAAATCCTTCGGATCTAAGTTTATTGAAATCCCTCAAATGCAAGGAGTGTGTGGGAAGTCAAAATATTCACAAAGACCAAGATTAGGAGGGACAACACTTTCAGAAGTGTAGTCGAGGTCTGAGAGACAGACTCGCGGGAGGTTCAAAGGTAGAGACCTTTGAGAACTTAGAAAATTTTCTAAGTCAGAAGCTCAGAAGGAGGAGCGACAGTGTCCGTTGAATCATAGCGCAAAGGATCAACAACCGTCTGATCAGAACAAAGTGCATGAGATTTAACGCTTCATCCATACCGGAGAGAGAACTCATTAAGGTTTGAGACTTGATATTTTCGAAGCCCGAAGAGCCAGAAATCCGATCTCAGTCGTTCGATCATCCGAAGAAGACCTGAGCCATCATATCATCCGAAGTGAACGTCAGACGTTGGATTGATCAAAGCGAATCTGAGCCGTCAGATATCGAAAGCTCAGGAGGAACCAAGTTTGAAACTTGATATTTCTGAAGACCAAAGCTCCGGAGATCCGACGAGAATCTCAACCGTCTAATCATCTGAAGCGGACCTGAGCCATCAGATCACCCGAAGTGAATATCAGGCGTTAGATCACCCAAAGAGAATCTGAGCCGTCGGAGTTTAGGAGAGATGTGGTGTATATTCATGCACTTCAGGAAAAGACTCGAAGTAAACCTCAGTCGTTGATCCAAGGCAGACACGCGTCAGCGAATTATAACCTTCGGATAAAAGCCATTGGAGAAAGGGAGAAGTTTGAGATTTTAAATCTCTGAATTCCAAAACTCGGAGAAAATCTCGATCGTTGATCGAGGAGAGGGTCACAGGACCGTTGATTTGAGTTGAAAGGTCAAACACCTTAAGCAGAAGCAGGACCATTGATTGAGCAGGACATATGTCTGCAAATCGTCAGCTCCGAAAGATTGGAGTACAGAAGAAAGAAGGGTTTGAGATTTCAAAACCCTGAAATCCAGAATCACGAAGAGATCTGAACCGTTGATCCCAAGAAATAGATCTCGGTCGTCCGTTCGAAAGCACCTCAATATCATGAGATCGATGGTCATCTCGCATTATGGGGACATGAGTTGCGTGGACTTTAAAATATTGAGGGTAGGCCGCAATCCAAACTGTGGTTTCTCCAAGAAGACACGTGGAGGCTCAAGGTGAATTGCGAGGAAAAAAGTGGTTTGACCCCAAACCACTCTTGAGGGCACTCTCAATCGTGCATAGGCGTGAGGTCATTGCCCGAGGTAATATCTGAGGAGGGGTTGAGAGAAGAGGTGCTAATGCCAACTCTGAGATTTTGAAGAACGCGAAAGAGTAGATCGCGGGTATCGTAAAACCTACACGGAGAGCCGAGAGGGCATGTGGTTAATACATAACAAGACCAGCAAGGTTTTAGATAGTCATTCAACTCCAGAATCGAAGATCCTGACCGGGAGGTCGCACGACCCTTAGGAGAGAAGGGTTTCTGCACCAAGATGGTGCCTCACTTATTCACACTCACACTCACTCATCTAGTGCACATATCTTGAAGGCAGTTGCAATTGTAGGAGGAAGGAGAAGAGAGGTGCATGCTCAGTCTTGGTTTATTCTTGGTGTTTTGGTCTTAGTCTTGGCATTGTATTGTAAATCTATTATTGAGGAACTTTTTGTTGGGTTTTCTCCCCCATGAGGGTTTCCCAATATAAAATGTTGTGTACCTTGTGATCGTGTTTCTTTCAGTGATCCTGCTTGTGTTGTTGTTTTGGAAATGCATTGGATGCTCATGTAATTTGGAAATAATATAATAACATCAGTAAAAACTTAACACTCATATGGAGTGTGATTAACCTACTCCGCCCATACAAGTTGTTGACTCTCCAAGTTCACATGACTCTTTTGATTTTGAGTTTCCTTCCGAAAAGGCCATCTTGGAAGTCATGGCTTCCACAGATAAGCCCATGGAAGATGAGAACCATTGAGAATCCATCCTCCCTAGTTTGGAACTGATGAGAGTTGAAATGATGAGTCTTGATCCGATACTAGGGGCATTTGTTGGGGCATCTAGTGAAACTCCTAGTCTTGACCCTTTTCCATCTTGGATTTATTTTTTGGAAATTTCCACAGAAGTCTCTGCCCTCTCTTCCTCCGAGGATTTGTGTTTTGTACCTCCTTTATGTCTTGATGGATCCCATCAAGGAGTTGTCATATCTCATGAAATTACTCATGATGAGTATATTTGGCCGCATAAATTCATTCCTATGTGGCATGGCCCCTGTTAGTCTCTAATTTTGTCTTGGTTTAGTGAGAAACCCTTGTCCTAAACCCTCCTTACCCATCCCTCATTTTCTGCTTTCAACTGTTTTCTACTTTTTAGATTTTGGATGTTTCATGGCTTACATTACAATCTTTGATGATTTATTTAAGTTTGATTATGAAAAGAATTGTTTAAACTGGAAGTGTCTCCTTTCATGCCGTTGGAATTTTCAAATTTTAAGTTGTCAAATGCGCTACGGGAATAAGCCTATTCCCGTAGCACGAAATAATCATGCCATAACTTGCGCCTGATATCCCTATTTAGTTATGATGACAATATTCATGAGTTAAGAGTTCGTGTGTTCCCACAAAAGTTTGGTAATCATTCCTAAATCCAACAGGTTCAGAACATAATTGTTATGCATGCGTGCAGGGTTCATTTCAAAATCACCTGTTGTTTAATGATTATTATATGTGACCGGTTTGAGTTGGTTTAATTCAGCCTTGCAGGGAGAAATACAGTTAGTCATTCAAAGAAACAAAGTATACTAACAATTGCAGGTATTAAATTTGGAACCCAAGGACGACGGTTGCAGAATTGAGTTTAATGGCGCCAAAGAGGAGCGGGCAAGTTTCCAGAATCGAACCAGAAGGTGCCGAACTTCTTGAATCCTACCCTCATATGGCCCAAATATTCAGAGACGTCGGGTGGTTTGAGTTCCTCACCACATTTCAAGGTTATGACAAGTAGGTTTCAATGGAATTTTCTTTGAACTTCGATGGTCACGAGGTTGAAATCGGTAAAATGTTGATGCTGGTGACAGAGAAAAGTATATCCAAGGCTTGCAGGGTCGTGGTTGGAGGGGAAAGATGGTGGAAGAATGAGCACATGGTTACTGAATTCGTAAATCAATTCCTCCTTCCAGACAAGAAGAATCCATATTGGAGAAGGGGAATACCTTGCAGCTGGGTTCGACCCGAATGGCACACTGCTTTGGTGGTGATTCACAGATACATCACCTGCGAAGGGAGGTTTTCTTTGGTCTACATCTACCATTTCAGAATACTGATGCATCTAAATGGTGACTACCCTTTAAACCTTCCTTATTTCCTGCTCAAAAGTTTGACAAAAATGTCCAAGAAGGTGCAGTCGATTTCCACTAATGCTAAAGGCAGTTTGTTCCATCAAGTCCTGATTAAAACCCTAGTCATGTCTGCCCTGAATGAATTACAGAAGCCCTGGAATTGGCTCATGGAATCCTTAAAACCTATCACTCAATCCAATAAGCCGAAAAAGGGTAGAGGGAGGAAAACTGTTAAACGGAGTCGAGATATTTCTGATGAAAACCCTGTGAAAGATGAATCTTCTGATATCAAGGTAACTAAGAGGAGCAGAAGTAAGAGACCTAGATGGGAGCCCGAAATTGAAATGGTTCCTGAAGAAGATGTCAAAGGAGAGACAGAGTCAGATAATGATCTCATTTCTCAAACTACAGTCAAGTATGAAATTCCATCAACCAGCAAAAGGAACGTTGCAGTCAAAGGAAAAAGGAAAAAAGGTGCGTGTGTATCACAAAAACCTCAGAGAAATTCAACCAGGGATACTAATAAGTATAGGCTGAACTCAAAAGCAATGTTCAATCCGACAATTAAATAAGAAAACACAATAATCATAGAAGATGATTATGAGGATGTTGAAACAAGCACCAGGAAAAGAGAAAAAAAGACTCCATTTCCCAAGAAATCTGCCAGCAAAGGAAAGGGAAAACTTACACCACCTACAGGCCCTGTAACGAGAGCTTCAACTAGATTATCTAAGGATAAAGAGATGGCTAAAAGCACCAGTGAATTCCCTGAAGAAAAACAGGATTACTTGGAAGATTCAGATTACTTACCAGATGTACCTGGAGCTATGGATTCATTAAGTTATGAAGAAGAACATAGCTCAGAATTGATCTCAAAATACCAGGTTAAAGCCAAAGAACCCAGTGTTACTTTAAATCTGAATGAAACTGTACCCTCTGAAGATTGTTCAGGATTCAGGGTCGAGATAAGAACTGATAAGGAAAAGATTAAAGAATTTCAGAAAACCATAAAGCAATTAAAGAAGGAAAAGGTGCAGATAGAATAGTGGAATGCTCGCCAGCAGGAAAGAATTCAAAGTATTAAAAAGAAGAAGAAGGAGCAAAGGGAATTTCTTAAGGAACTCAGGGAAATCAATTTTAGACTTTACTGGCACAATGTTGTGTTAACCACGAAGCTCAAGAAGAAAAACGCCAAAGCCACTGCTGTGATTTTATCTTAAAGGTAACATGAAGATTGGTTACAATTTTGTTTAAAGGTGCTCCAGGAGATATGGAAAATAATTACTCTTTTTTGATCAAGGAGATGCTAAGACTTCGATCTGCTTTATAGAGTCAAACAAGATCCCTATTTTGTAGAGTCAAATGTATTGTTGGCAATGTTTGTTATATCAAGTTGTTGAGCTGTGGACTATTTTGGACGTAGAAGCTCATTTTGAGTGAAATAATTTAGGATCTGGATACTTTTTTATTCTAGTCATTTAAAGATGTCCTAGATAATAGGATCTAGAAGTTTTATAGCTAGTTTAAATAGACAAAAGACATACCATATGGAGGTCGAAAAATTGGAGATCTATAGAAACTTCTTGTGGAGATTATTGTAAAAGGCATGTATGTTCAATTGACACTTAATAGCAAAGGCATATGGATGGTTAGACCTTCTTTTTTCTACTATGTTATTTCATTTTTCATGCTTGAATTTATTATTCAAATTGCAATGCTTTTGGTTCTTGAATGCTAATTTATACAGTGAAGATTTTGTTGTAGAAATAATAGTTCAAGTAATGATTTCAAGCTGATACCCCTGTTTCTTTATGATATATTGAAACTAAACCTTGTGAAATTGACAAACTGAAGATTTCACTTTCTTTTTCTTGAAATTGGTTTACTCCGTCTATGTACCTACCTATTATTCAGCTAATGGGATATGCAATGTTTTAATCTTGATTTTCATGCCATGTTATAAACTTGACCCATTTTTCAACCATTATACCAAAACCAAATTATAAAACCCTAAAAAATGCTTTGCAATAAAATCAATGATGCCCTAGCTTGCCCTTACCGGTTGAGTGCAACTTTAGGGACTAACAGCCCCAACATGGTGAGCGATATGATGTTGACAACAACTCATACGTTCATTGGTTATGAAAAATATCCTTAGTCTGAGCCTTGCAATGGGATCTACTTGGTGTAAAGAATCAATATGCATAGTGTGTTGTACATAGGTGTGTGGTGTGAGTGCTCTTTTGTTTTGCATATATCATATCCAAAAAATCCAAAAATATTTTCCTTTCTTGAGATTTCGCTATGTGTTTTGAACTTGGAATCTAGTTTACATGTGCTTGACATAATTCTAGGGACTTTGTTATGAAGATTGAGATATCCACTACACTTGAGGTATATGCTCCTAAATTAGCATATAGGGATAGGTTTTTACTTGCATTTCCTCTCTGCATTATTAACCATCCATACTTCCAACGTTATGCCTTAGGTTCAAACCCGACCAATTGCGACCTTAACCCCTCCTTTTCCACATCATAACTGGTTTGGTAGTGCCTACCCTTCATGGGTGTTGAAATATTTGTTGATTACAATAACATTGGATTTACCATAGAAATTTGAACTTCTTTTGCATGCTTGTTTCACCATAGGCGATGCTACACCATCACCACCCAACCATAGGCACCTACTCATGCCTCCCCCGAGCATAAGCATATACATCCCGGGAAACCCTTCTACACAAGGGAAGAAAACCCAACAAACCTTCTTATAGATAATATCCTTTCCAAGACAAAATAACCAAGAAAAATCTCTATCCACTAGAGCAAACCAAAAAGTAGATAACCCAGCAACATAGGTGCAACACACCCTAGTCAAAGTGTTAGGGTGTATAGCCTCCACTAGCTCACCACCAAGAGATAACCAACAATGCAACTACAATATACTCTAGATAGTGTGCTAGAGTAGCTTGCCTCCACCATGTGCATCACAATAGACAAACCCTAGCAAGGGGTATGAGGAAACCCTAACCAAGATGCACCCTACTTCCTTCCTTCTGCAGCTGCAACTGTAGCTATCCTCCAAACTTGCGCTATGTATCCATGAGAGAGTGTTGCAAATGAGGAAGGTGTCACCCTTATTTATACTAATCTGTTCAGTGACTTTTCTGGCAAGGTCGACCTGTCTTTCTGGAAAATATAATTTATGTTTATCTTTTTCTTTTGGAGTCGAATTTACTTCTGGAGAATTATAATTTTTATTTATTGTTTTCTGTGAGGTCGATTGGGATATTCTTGAGTTCTTGGCAGCTTAGTCTATAAGAAAGGTTATCCTGGAGGTGAATACCTCCCACTACTACCAGAATCATCAACACTCCCTCTTAGTTAGGGAGGTATTCTCCATGATGTTTTTCATTTGGTCCTCATAGCCTCGCAAGCTATGCCATGGTCCTCCGACCATGCCATGGTCACGCAGACCATGCTACTGGTAGCATCATCATGTCACACATGGCTACAACCAATGCGGACCTTTTCTAGGGCCTCATCACCACTAGAATACAATACGACCTAGATGCCCATTTGAGCATAACAATATTCTTTACAAATACATTATGAAGATCGACCATAGTTACAAAATTCAACACTCCCTCTTAACTAGGGGGGTATTCAGAATGACCATCTAAGTGTTCTTTAGGTTTAAAAAAAAAATCTATTAAAGGGTTATAACAAAACATCATTAGCATCATTTTCATTATCATCATCAACATCAATCATTAGCAATATCATCTATCCGAGGCATATTTCATCCAAGTAATCGGACTCGATACGCCATACTCCATCTGAGTAATCGGGCATGATGCTAAATAAGTCATGTGCTGAAACCCTACACACTCAACAAAGTGTTCAATAGTTGTCACTCTCTCAACAAAGTGATCGGTGATCACCAGGACCATTCTTCTAATCCGGACATACATCCTAGAAGAATGTCAGTCCTCCTAGATGTTGAAAACCATGCCATGGGCTACAAAGACCATTCCTACATGAATGTTAGTCTCAGTCTATTTTCTAATCGTGTCACCATATTTACCATAGAGATCAATCTCTACTCATATGTGCCTTAGAAAATATCGGTCCCGTATCAACCACTCTAATCGAGATGCCATGTCCTTAGGGGGTGGACTATTCAACCTGATCCGGCCATTAACTATTCCTTAAGAGAATATCATTCCTGGACCATTTTCCTAATCGGGCCACAATCTGCACCTTAGGAAAATACCGGTCCATGATATGTCAACAATCCATCAACATGGACCATTCTCAATGAGAATGCCAGTCTAACAATACAATAACTATCCATGATGCCAATCATCAACACTCCCTCTCACCCAAGGGATCAATCTCCATAAGTCCTAGCTTGTCCTTGAAGTGTACAAACTTCGTCCTGGACAGAGGCTTTCTCAAAATGTCAGTTGTTTGCTCATTGATGGAGATGTACTAGAGATTCATTTCTCCCTTCTGGACTCTGTCACAGAGATAGTAGTATTTGATTTTAATGTGCTTCGACCTATCACTGAACACCGAGTTCTCTAAAAGCCTCACACAACTTTGATTATCACAATATATCACAGTCGAATCCAACACCTGATCAAATAGTCTATAAACCAGCTTACAAAGCCACACTGCTTCTGTACAAGCCTCACAAGCTGCAATATACTCTGCCTCTACAGTGGTGAGTGAGACAGACTTCTGCTTCCTTCTAGTCCAATATATCATATCAGATCCCAAACTTAAGCATACACCTGAAGTGCTCTTTCTGTCATCTTCACTCCCTGCCCAATCATAATCTGCATATCCCTACAATTGTATAACATTGTTTGAGACATATCTCAAACCATAGTTCAACGTCCCATGTAGATACCTCAGAATATTCTTTGCAAGTATCCAATGCTCATGTCTCGGTTCCACCTGGAACTGGCTCAATGTATTCACAACAAAGTATATGTTCAACCTAGTATTTACCAAATACATCAGTGAGCCAATCAATTGTCGGTACGTGGGCGCATCTATTAGTGCGGAATCTAAGTCTCTCAACTTCTTTAGGTTCGTCACCATGGGAGTGGCCATGGATTTACAATCCATCATCCCAAATCTTTGAAGGATATTTACAACATACTTCCCTTAACCAAGGAATATTTCTCTAGGATTTTTCCATACTTCTAATCCCAAGTAATAGTGCATAAGACCAAGATCCTTCATATCAAATTAAGAGGCTATCTCCCTCTTACACTGGAGAATGAGAGGCTTTGCTTATGTCAGAAACAGGTCATCCACATATAGTAGAAGTATCATAGGTGCATTCTTCACAACCTTGTAATAAAGGTTTGGGTTTGCGTGGCTCTTGGAAAATCCAAGTCTCGTTAAGTAGCTATCAATTTGAGCATACCAAGCTCTTGGAGCTTGTTTGAGTTTGTACAAGATCTTATTTAATCTGCAGAAATGAGTCTCCTTACCGTGTACCTCAAAACCTTGAGGTTGTTCTATATACACTTCTTCTTAAATTACTCCATTCAAAAAAGAAGTCTTAACATCCATCTTATGTAGACTCCATCCCATAGAGGCTGCAAGAGAAATAAGGGATCTAATAGAAGTGTATTTGGAAACAAGTGAAAATGTTTCATCATAGTCTTCTCCCTCTATCTGGGAGAAACCTCAAGCCACAAATATTTCCTTGTATTTATCAATACTTCCATCCACCGCATGCTTAATATTGTAAATCTAGTTTGAAGTTACCACAGACTTCCCTTCAGGTCTCAGAACAATAAACCACACATCATTCTTCACGATGGACTAATACTCCTCCATCATGGCATATCTCCATATCGGTTGACTGTGTGCCTCCTCATAACAGGAAAGTTCAGAACCAATGATGTGGCTCATCATTGCAACATAGATTGAGAATATCTAAGGTCTCTTACTTTCTTAAAGTAGAACGGGCCCAAGTAGGCCTCTTCCAACATACTTCAATATCTCTAGGAACATAAACATGATGTACTTGATTAACTTGATCAACAGGCTTAACTATCTCCATGGGCTCAATTGGCTCCCTCTGAATTGTTGAAGGGTGAGGGGGAGAAGGCACCATCTCCTCCTATGTCTCACTATCAATCTGCATGTGAGATCCTATGGATCTCCTAAAGGCCACCTCCTCCTCAAAGGAAACATCCCCTCTCACTTCAATCTGTCTCTGACCTGGGATGTAGATCCGATATGACTTCAAAGGTTCTCTATACCCCAAAAATGTACCCTTCCTTCCTGAAAGGTATAGCTTCATCCCTTTCTCCTTGGGTATGTGAATGTGCATAGGACACCCAAATATCTAACCTAAAGAAAGAAATTGTCATAGGCCCACACAAGTTTGAATTCACTGAGTTCAAGATCCCTTTGGATCTGTTGTCACTACTCAGAAAAGAACCCTTGGCATTCGTGCCAAGAGAAAAACCTTCGTAAATTCCATCATGCTCAACACAGAGCTGTGGAAGCCCCGTCACAATATTCCCCAGAGAGGGAAGGGCTCTATAATGTAAATGGGCAAGTCTCCTAAACCATAACTCAGTCATATTGATAGAATCATGCACTAGGAACTGGTCGAACTGTCAATTTGTACAAATTCCTTGTCTGGTCAGAGTGCTTCATGTCTCAAACTAGAGACCATCTAATACATTTCCTTCTGCAACCATCAATATAGCTCCCTCTTAGAGATATCACTAGTGACCTGCCTTCGAGGTAACCTGTCGAGAACAAGACAACAAAACAAGAATATCTCTTGGAGTGTGTTGTTCCTCTAAATGTATTGGATTTGAGATCCCTCTGGATCTACGATTGTTACTTGGAAAAATGATCCCTTCTCCCGCAAAAACCTTCAAGACATTGATACAATTTAAAAATATACAAGTACATACCTTAGGAAACAATGACAAATAGTGGCAAGTAGTGGCACCATCCGACAACAACGACAAAGTAAATCTCACGATCTTCCTTCCAGCGATCAGATTGTTCTGAAGGAAACCAAGCTTTGATTCCATGTTGAAATATTTTTTGATTACGTTAACATTATATTTATCATATCAATTTGAACTTCTTTTTCATTCTCATTTCACCATAAGCGATGCTACACCATCACCACCCAACCATAGGCACCTACTCGTGCCTCCCCCGAGCATAAGCATATACATCCTAGGAAACCCTTCTACACAAGGGAAGAAAACCCAACAAACCTTCTTATAGAGAATATCCTTGCCAAGACAAAATAACCAAGAACAAGCTTTATCCACTAAAGAAAACCAAAAAGTAGATAACCCAACGACGTAGGTGCAACACACCCTAGTCAAAGTGCTAGGGTGTATAGCCTCCACTAGCACACCACCAAGAGATAACCAACAATGCAACTACAACATACTCTAGCTAGTGTGCTAGAGTAGCTTTCCTCCACCATGTGCATCACAAAAGACAAACCCTAGCAAGGGGTATGAGGAAACCCTAGCCAATATGCACCCTAATTCCTTCCTTCTGCAGTTGCAGTTATAGATCTCCTCCAAACTTATGCTATGTATCCATGAGAGAGTGTTGCAAATGAGGAAGGCGTCACTCTTATTTATACTAATCTGTTCAATGACTTTTCTGGTAGGGTCAACCTGACTTTTTGGAAAATATAATTTATTTTTTTCTTCTGGAGCCGACTTTACTTCTGGAGCATTATAATTTTTCTTTATTATTTTGTCTGAGGTCGACTGGGATCTTCTTGATTTCTTGGCATCTTAGTCTATAAGAAAGGTTATCCCAGAGGTGAATACCTCTCCCTGCTACCAAAAACATCAACACTCCCTCTTAGCAAGGGAGGTATTCTCCATGATGTTTTTCCTCTGGTCCTCATAGCCTCACAGGTTATGCCATGGTCCTCTGACCATGCCATGGTCACACAGACCATGCTACTGGTAGCATCATCACGTCACACATGGATACACCCAATGTGGACCTTTTCTAGGGCCTCATCACCACTACAATACACTAGGACCTACACACTCATTTGAGCACAATAGTATGCTTTACAAATACATTATGAAGACTGACCATATTACAAAATTCAACAATGCGCACCCTAGTTAGCACCCAGACTTCCATTTGGTGCACATGTTGCGTTTTTCCGTAGGCCCGGGAGCCCCCTTTTAGCCCTGCCATGACTTGAATATTGAGCCTCTTTTTCCTCTCTTCGTCTTTATTTTGGCCACATCCTGTGCCGGTTCCCAAAATCTTTTTATGTTGCTTAATGGTCACCTATGCATTTTCTTCTCGCATCATGGCTCTCGCTATTGCATTGTTGTTTTCCCATATCTCGCGTATCTCTATTCAATATCCTTGATCATCTGCCTCTTGCATTATTTGGCCTCCATTTTGCATCCACCTTCCTAAGGAGAGAACACAATGTTAAGAGTAGACCTCACTTGCCAGCGCCATTTGCATTCCTCATTGCTTAGGCCAGTTCCATGTGCCTGGAACATAGGAGCATGTCATTAAGCCACTCGTTCTCTCCCACTGAGTCTCCTTTAAGATATTTCCAGACTCTCTAAACATGAAAATATTATCGAATGAGCTTGTCTTCTTTCACACTCATTAAATGGTTTGAAAGGACATCTATTCAGTATAATTTTAACCTTTTTCTGGACCGAATGGAATAATTACGCAAAATGAATACTCTATTCCACCTGGGCTAGGTGAGTTCTCCCTTGCATTGTTTTATCCTTTTCCGAGCTTGGGGGACTAAATTTATGCAAAAGAAAATCAAGCTTACTTGGGTAACTCTTTGGTGCTCATTAAACCATGAAGGAGACCGAGCATACTTGTGTCATTCTTTCATGCTCATTAAACCAAGAAGGAGACAGAAAAAAATAAAAAACATTAAAAAAAAAAGAGTGGAGGTTTTTCACCATTGGTATATTCTCAAATTTTAGTAGCGTCAATCGAGTCTCCCTTGAACATGGCACCTATTTGAGTCCTCATCATACAGTTGGATTTTATCTTTCCTAGGATCCGTCCTAATAATATGATTTACAGATACTCCTTCGACTGGTTACTCTTCCAGTCATCATGGAGAATGTTTCAATGCCTCTTGCGTTGTTGCACTATATTCATCCAACTCTTGTGTCTTGCTGCCAAGTCACCATTGTGTCGTGTTGTATGTTCAAGGGAAGTTTAAGCCCGAGTCGACCATCTGCTAGTATGTTGACTTTCCGAGCCGGTCATCCCTGTGTCAGTTGTACTTTTTTCTCTTCTCTCTTCACATCATATCTCGGTGTGTGTTTCATGACGATTGATGGGGGATATATCAAGGCCCTCCTTCGACAGATCTCTTCCTATCGATTTCAACACATTATCTAGGAGAGGGATTTAGAAACTATCTAGTATCTTGGAGCTTGTAGTCCTTAGTGTCAGGTCTCCTTGTGATCGACAATGGATTTTCATAATTGACTCTTGATCGATTGATTCTATGAGTGTTCGAAATCCGATCCTCTATTCACAATCTCTATATTATACTAGGTACCTTGGGGTCCATCTTCCTCATCGGTGGGTCCCCTCGGGTCTGTTGACGGTTTACATCAATGAATGGTAATTAGAAGGTTTCTACCATGCTCAACATCAACCCATTTATTCACATGTTGTATATTTGTACCATTGGGATTTAGGACGAAGACCTTGGGGTTGGGGACACATCATTCCATTACAACATCCCCTCCCAAGTTGCGTTGGAGTATATCTCTTGTATACGAAGACTTCAGGGGCACTCTCCTTAGTGCTCATTGTCTTCCTGACACCTGTATGTTGTGTCATAGATCCACATTGTATCTATTGGTGGCTATGATTATGTTTCTAACATAGATCCACATTTTATTTGTTGGTGGCTATGATTGAGTTCATGACGTAGATCCACATTGTACTGTCTTGTGGCTATGGTCTTATTGATGACATGGATCCATTGTGTATTCTTTTGTGGCCATGGTCTAGCATTTCATATCATGGATTCACAGCGTATTGTTTGGAGGCCATGCTCATTTAGAGTCTGAGTATGTCTACATAAGGGATTGGTCTATATATATGCTCATCCTTGGTTTTTGATTGCAATACTTCTTTGGTCTTTGAGCGTCCTTTGCTCTCTCCTTACACTGCCTCATATGCACATTATTGTAACGTATTTCGGCCATCCACTCCTTTCCTAACCTCACACATTAGGGGGCATTTGTTACAACCTTAATTCCCACCCTATAGGCCAGAGAGGATGTCATCAGAGGATTAAGGCCCTAATGCATCTTTCTCCTAGGGTTTCACACCTTTTGGAGCCTTTTTTGCCTAGTTTTAGGCATCCTCATGGGACACCTACCAGACAACAAGCGAGGCCCTTGCTTGACACTAGTTGTGTAACCCGTGAGGCACTGTCAAGTTTCTAGAATTGGGTAGTTACGAGGTGAGAGGTTAGATATGAGTTGGATATTAGTGGCTAGGACCTAGGAACTCACATCATTCAAGTTTCTAGTGGCCTCTAGAAGATCTAGAAGCCTCTCCCAAGCCTCCTCCAAGAGATATATAACAAAGGAAAGCATTTGGCAAGAGAAGGAAGAATTCAATAGCAAGGTTAGGCTGTCGAACTATAGAGTTATTCAACCAGAAGTCATTGGAGCGTAGCATGACCAAGGAGTTGTAACGAATAGCAAGGGGCAAGGATATTGAAGGAGCCTACATCAACAATCAAGGTATGCAATTGTGATGTAATTTTCCATTCACATTAATCGATATTTTGATTTCTTCTATAATTGTTTGTAGTTGAATAGAAAATGTTGGATCTGATTCATATTGTTATAGATCTAATTGAAATTTGACTAGTGTTGAGATTTGGGTAAATTGGAAAGTGGTCCCCATGTGTTTATGGGTCTCTAAACACAAAGGGGGAGACTATTTCCCTTGTTACTTTACTTTATGATTCTAATTTCACTTTGACTTAGGAGATTTAAGTCAAAAGTGAAATATTTCACTTAAGTCATTAAAGTGACAATTAATTCACAAAGTGGGTGAATTAATAGATATAAAGAAAACGAAGGAAAGTGGGTTCCCTAAGTGAGATTTATGGATTGAATCTCACCCATTGATTAGACTTGGCTAGATTGGATCTAGGCCATTGATCTTTTAGGGTTTTGCCTAAGGAGGCTGAAGGAGGGTATAGTGCATTTATGAGACTCATTTTTATTCACTTGTGAGAAGAGGAGAAGAGGAGGTGAGCTTGGGTGCATTTATTGAGGAGAGGAAGCCACACTTGTTTGAGGGTTTGTCTTTTGAGGTGACAGAAGCTGCATTTGCTTGGAGGAGATACTTCCATGGAGGAGGAGACACATATATGAGCATAGGTGCATTATAGTCTTAAGGGCGCACTTGGAGGAGGGGAGACACACATCCTTGAGGAGGGCACATTTCATACATGAGAGGAGTTGTGTAGGAGGAGTGGCGCACGTTTTGTGGGGAGAGCCTTAGTGATGAGCTAAGGTCATGCTTAATTAGAGGGAGTTCTTTCTAGAGGAGGGGCGCACCAAAGCTAGGTGCACACCAAGCCATGGAGGAGGGTGCACTTGTGTAGAGGGCGTAAGCTTCAAGGGAGAATAGCAAGGGTTTCTCAAAGCTTCAATTGGGTAAAGGCAAGGTCAAGGAATCTCAAGAGGTAAAGGCAAAGGCTCAAAGGAAAAGGCATCGGGATAAAGACAAAGGCAAGCAAAGGAAGAAGGGCACACCAAGGAAAGGGGCACCTTACTTCACAAGGCTTGTGGGGAGGTCTTCAAGGAACTCCAAGGCATCTAAGAGTGGTTGCTATTGTACCAGGTTCACTTGTATATGTTTCCTATGTTGTACATTTTTCTTTGATGCCTTCTATATATATCTTCTCCAAACTAGTTTTCCCCGTGGGGGGGTTTTTCCAGGGTCATGTTGACGAAAAAAATGTGTGTCAATTTCATGCATGCTTAGAAGTGTAGATCATCATTTTAAAGTTAAAATATCTATAGGTAGTGTTATTTTTTTTTATGTATATTTCATGTGCTAACATTGAGTAAAAAACACACTTGCAAGGGCACCTCAAAAGGACACTTAACCATAAAAATATTGAGCTGAAAGTTGGTGATTGTTTACTATCCTAAAACAACAGCAAGGGATAGCCACAAAGTTGAAACTTAGAGACAAACTAAGGTCAAATACATACCTTATTTGGAAGCCTCATAGGACCTCATAAAATATACATGGTATCAGAGCCAATGGTGGCTTAGACTTGCTGATTTTTGAGCATTTTTGTGGACAGTTCAGGGCAAATTTTGGACAGCTTGTTGACAAAGTTTGTGGATAGCTTGTGGGCATATTTGTTGGATAGTTCAGGGATTATTTTTGACACTTGTGGACAACCTCTTTTCACACCTGTGTGGACAGGATTGAGGCTGTATTTCATGACCTCTTTTCACACGTATATTTCTAGGAGTGAGGTCGGTGTTCATTTGCCTCTTTTCACACCTGTGTTGACAGGAGTGAGGCAACGTTCCTTTGCAGTTGGAGCATCATTTGGAGTGCAGTTTGGCAGTCATGTCAGCATCTTATATGGGATAGGCTAGCTAGAGCTAGCAACTAGTCGCATTGGAAGGCGAGGATTGTATTTGTCTTGGAGGACCTTGAACTATGGGATATAGTTGAGGCGCCTCTGGATGTTCCTCTTGCTACTACTCCCATCTTGTTAGTAGAGTTCAGGAAGAGGAACAACAAGGCAAAGAGGATGATATGTGATTCATTGTGGGATCACATCATTCCCCACTTGACTGGGAAATCTTGGGCATATGAGATGTGGGAATATCTATGTAAGATTTATGAGATCTCTAATAAGAACCGAAAGATGGTTCTTCATGATCGATTGAGGGAATTCACATGCTTCAAGATGAGTCGGTTACTTCTTTCCTTGGTCGATACACCCAGATCAAAGACGAGTTTGGATCCATTGGAGAGGTGGTGGAACCCAATTCTATGGTGAGGACAACCTTAAACAACTTTACCAAACCATGGGGTCCATTCGTTCATGGCATTGTTGTCAGGGAGGTCATGCCCACATGGGAGAGGATGTGGGATGACTTCGTTCAGGAGGAGACTAGACTTGTGGTAGAGGCTTTTGGACAACATCAGCAACAAACAGTGCGGGGTGATGAGGATCATGCTCTTTGGACAAAGGGCAAGAAGAAGATCGGTCGGGGAGGTCGGCAGGGTCCCAAGTTTGGGGCCCCACCACGGGGAGGAGAGAGAAGTAGTGGGAAGAAGAGAGACATGAAAATATTGAGATGCTTTGCTTGTGGAGATATGGGTCACTATGGAGGACAATGTCCCAAGAAGAAGAAGAAGCAGCCGAATGTTTCAACAGCGACAACAGAGGATCTTGAGTTCGATACACATTTTGCGAGAGAGTGTGCATTCACCAGTTCTTTGTTTGTTGTTACATAATCCAACATCAGATGGGGAGACATAGTTGAGGATGACCTACTGACTCATAGTAGTGATTCAGAGGAAGAACAGACTCAGTTTCCTTGGACACCATCAGTAGGGGTGACTGGTCCACCCAGGACAACTTCAGTTTTAGAGTTGTTGAGACAGAGGGTTGGTGCATGGGATTTAGAGCATCAGATATTTATGAAGATGATTGGTTGGGAACCATAGAGGCTTGAGACTCACTTGGCTACAAAGATGAGAAAATCAGGTTCTGGATCCACTTCAGGTGGAAGCTACTTGGCGAGAGGCCAAGTTGATGATCTTGGTGAGATGCCGAGATCCAGGTACTCTTGGTGCGATACCAAGAGGGTGAGACTCTTGGTGAGATGCCAAGAAAGTGACTCTTGGTGAGATTTCAAGAGAGTGAATCTTGGTGAGATGTTAAGAGTAGTGACCATTGTCGAGATGCTAGGAGGTATATATCCTTGGTGGGAGACAAAGGTGGAGATCTTTGGTTTGATACCAAGATCTAGGTGATCTTGGATAGGTGGAGAGACACTTCCATCTATATATCATGCAGATTGAGTAGATTTGTGACATAAACTACTTTCATTGATCAGGGTACAACCATTCTCACTGAGTATATGCTAGGAGGCAACCATGTCCACTATAGGGATGATATTGGTGGTGACGGTCACTTTCCTCAGTAAGAGGGAGTGTTGAGATTTGGGTACCTTGGAAAGTGGTCCCCATGTGTTTATGAGTCTCTAAACACAAAGGGGGAGACTGTTACCCTTGTTACTTTACTTTATGATTCTAATTTCACTTTGACTTAGGAGATTTAAGTCAAAAGTGAAATATGTCACTTAAGTCATTAAAGTGACATTTAATTCACAAAGTGGGTGAATTAATAGACATAAAACAAACTAATGAAAGTGGGTTTCATAAGTGATATTTAGGGATTGAATCTCACCCATTGATTAGACTTGGCTAGATTGGATCTAGGCCATTGATCTTTTAAGGTTTGGCCTAAGGAGGCTAAAGGAGGGTATAGTGCATTTATGAGACTCATTTTTCATCACTTGTGAGAAGAGGAGAAGAGGATGAGAGCTTGGGCACATTTTTTGAGGAGAGGAAGCCACACTTGTTTGAGGGTTTGTTTGTTGAGGTGAGGGAAGGCACATGTACTTGGAGGAGGTGCTTCCATGGAGGAGGAGGCACATATATGAGCATAGGCGCATTCTAGTCTTGAGGGCGCACTTGGAGGAGGAGAGACTCCTTGAGGAGGGCGCACTTCATACATGAGAGGAGTTGTGTAGGAGGAGTGGCACACTTGTTGTGGGGAGAGCCTTAGTGAGGAGCTAAGGGTGTGCTTACTTAGAGGGAGTTCTTGCTAGAGGAGGGGCACACCAAAGTTATGTGCGCACCAAGCCATGGAGGAGGGTGCAAGCTTCAAGGGAGAATAGAAAGTGTTTCTCAAAGATTCAAGTGGGTAAAGGAAAAGTCAAGGCATCTTAAGAGGTAAAGGAAAATGATCAAAGGAAAAGGCATCAGGGTAAATACAAAGGCAAGTAAAGGAAAAAAGGCACAACAAGGAAAGGGGTGGCTTACTTCACAAGGCTTGTGGGGAGGTCTTCAAGGAACTCCAAGGCATCTGAGAGTGGTTGCTATTGTACCAGGTTCACTTGTATATGTTTCCTGTTTGTACATTTTTCTTTGAGGCCTTCTATATATATCTTCTCCAAACTGGTTTTCCCCATAGGGGGGTTTTTCTAGGGTCATGTTGACCAAAAACATATGTGTCAATTTCATGCATGCTTAGAAGTGTAGATCAACATTTTAAAGTTAAAAGATCTAGCGGTATTGTTATTTGTTTTGATGTATATTGCATGTTCTAACATTGAGTAAAGAAAACACTTGTAAGGGCACATCAAAAGGACACTTAACCATCAAAATATTGAGCTGAAATTTGGTGATTGCTTGTTTTCCTAAAACAACAGCATGGGACATACACATAGTTGAAACTTAGAGCCAAACTAAGGTCAAAGACAGACCTTAGTTGGCAGCCTCATAGGACCTCAGAAAATCTACAATTAGATTTAGGATCCTAATCCTAAATTGGAAAGTAGAGAGATTCTTGTGTGTATTTTGTATACAGGGAGCAAGTTGTCAAGCTTGGAGTTGGAGATCTAGGACTACAATAGCCAGAAGATACGAAGGACCACCTCGTGAAAGGTATGCATATATCCTCCTTTCTATAGGATTGCAAGGAATCTATATATTTGAATCTAAATCTAGGAAACCCCTTAGAAGTGTACCCCTTCCTGTCTAGGATATCTAGGATTATCCTAGGGAGATCTTGCTGATCCACTCAGTGAGATCCCTATGAACATTTTTTCCATAAAAAAAGATGAAGATGCCATCCTTAGGCAACTTTGTATACTATGTGTTATTCATATATGACTATTCTTGAAAAACATGGATCTACTTCTTTAAAACAAAACATGACGTCTTCAACAAGTTTTAGGAATTCAATGCTTTAGTTGAAAATCTCTCTGAAAGGAAGATTAAAGTCTTGAGATATGATAATGGAGGTGAGTACACCTCAAAGGAGTTTAAATAATTTTGAAAAGAAGAATGGATTAAGAGGGAGCTAACAACTCCCTACAACCCCCAATAGAATGGGGTTGCAAAAAGAAAGGACAGATCCATTGTAGAAGCGACGAAAGCGATGATCCATGACCAGGGCCTACCCATGCACTTATGGGAAGAATATTCCAACATAGTTGGGTATGTCCTGGATAGAATTCCTTACAAGATATTGGGGAACAAGACACGTAAAGAGGTGTTCATTGGAAAGAAACCATAAATCAGTCACTCGAGGATTTTTGGTTTTCCATAATTTATACATGTTCCAAAGGAGAAGAGAACGAAGTTGGAACCTTCAAGAAAGAAGGGCACATTCGTTGGATACAGTGAGACTTCAAAGTCTTACAGAATATACATTCTTGGGTAGAGATAAATTGATAGCCTTCAAAATATCAAGGGAGTCTCACATGGATGAGGAACAAGAGGAGCAGGAGGCTCCAAAGAAATCAGTCATGGAAGACTCTACACTAGAGGAACTCATTCCAGAAGTTCAAAATGAGATGGTAGAGTCAGAGAGACCTGTGGATCCATCCAAAGAAGCTAAAATCACTAGGAAGAGACCAACTTGGCTCTGGAACACCTTGTAGGAAGCTGAAGGACATGAAACTCCCAAAGGATATTTTAAAGAGAACAAGAGACCACATAAGTTTTCTAGCTATGTGGCATTGATGAGCAACATCATTGATTCAAAGCCTTCCACCTTTGAAGAAGTTTCTAAGAAGCAGGAATGGAAGGATTCCATGATGGAGGAGTATCAATCCATCATGAAGAATGATGTGTGGGAGGTGGTTCCGAGACCAGAAGGGAAGTCAATAATGACTTATAAATGGATCTATAAGATCAAGCATGCTCTAGACGACAACATATAGAAGTACAAGGAAATATTTGTGGCTAGAGGATTCTCCCATAGAGAGGGAGAAGACTACGATGAGACATTTTCTCTTGTAGCAAAGTACACTTCCATCATATCGATTATTTCAATCGCTTCTGCAATGGGATGGAAATTACACCAGATGGATGTCAAGATTGCTTTCTTTAACAATGTAATAGAGGAAGAAGTGTACATAGAGAAGCCACAAGGTTTTTTGATCCATGGGAAAGAGTTCCATGTTTGCAGATTGAAGAAGGACTTGTACAGATTGAAGTGGGAACCCGGGGCATGGTATGCCAGGACAAATAGCTACCTGGTGAGCTTGGGATTTACCAAGAGTGATGCAGATTCCAACCTTTACTATAAGGTTGAGAATGGGTGTCCGCTGATCTTGGTTCTATACGTGGATGACATGTTTATGACAGGAGATGAAAAGCTCATAGTTGGGTGCAAGAGGGAGATCACCTTAGAGTTCAAGATGAAGGATCTAGGTTTGATGCACTACATCTTGGGATTGGAGGTGTGGCAAAGATTAGATGAGATTTTCTTTAGCCAAGGAAAATATACTATTGAGATCTTGCAAAGATTCAGGATAATGGATTACAATTCCATGGCCACACCCATGACGATAAATCTGAAGCTACTGAGTGATTCGTATTCATATTTGGAGGATCCCACGTTGTACAAAAAACCGATTGGATCCTTGATGTACCCGGTTAACACTAGGTCAGACATATGTTTTGCAGTGAATTCCTTGAGTTAGTACATGGATGAACCTAGAATGTACATTGGATGGTAGCAAAATATATGTTGAGGTACCTACGTGGTATGATTGGATATGGATTGAGATATGTATTGGGTGGATATGTGAAGTTGCAGGGATATACATACTTTGATTGGGCGGGGAGTGAAGTGGATCGAAAGAGTACTTCCAGATGTTTCTTCAATCTGGGATCATGTATGATCTCATGGTTGAGCATGAAGCAGACATCAATGGCACTCAATACAACAGAGGCAGAGTATATAGCAGCTAGTGTGGAAAGACGTGAATAAGTGTGGCTTCAGAAGTTGCTTGCAAGGATATTTGATCTAGAATTGGAGCCAACCTTCATACATTGTGACAATCAAAGTTGCGTAAGGCTTTCAAAGAACCCTATATTTCATGACAAGTCAAAACACATAGAGATCAAATATCATTACATCTCATACATGGTGCAGAGAGGAGTTATAGAGCTCTAGTAAATATCCACATATGAACAGATAACGAACATTCTCACCAATCCTTTGTCTAGAGTGAAGTATGAGTACTTCAAAGACAAGCTTGGCATGATGCAGAATGTCCATCCTCATTGAGAGGGAGGTGTGTTGTTTCTTCTCATGCTGGTTAACCCCTCTAGCCAAGGGTTCCCTAGATCAGTCATTTGAGGTGGTTGAGGGGGTAATGCACTGTCGGACCTGATGAGAGAAGAAACATCACACGCATAGTCATGAGGACTATGGGAGTAGCTTCGTGCTACTAGATGAGACTATGACTATGGCTAATGACATTGTAGTAGTTGTGTGCTACTAGATGATTTATGCATAGTTATAGAGACATCGACTATGACTATGGTTTATGGCATTTTAGTAGTTGTGTGCTACTAGTTGATTGTTGCAGAGTTATAGAGGCCATGACTATGGCTGATGGCATTGTAGAAGTTGTGTGCTACTTGATGATTGTTGCATAGTCATGGGGAGTGCAGACTATGATTATGGTTGATGGCATGGTAATAGTTGTGGGATACTAGTTGATTGTTTCATAATCATAGACATTGCTGGACAACATGGTGGTAGCTTATGTAGCTACTAGTTGATTGCAGGATAGAGACATTGTGTCTCTGGATAGTAGTTGTGCGCTACTTGGAGTGGTTCTGTACCACTGGATAATAGTTGTGTACTACTATGGATCGACACAGTCGTGTTCTACTAGATGGAATTGTAGTAGTTGTGCGCTACTAGATTATTTCCATGGAGATTACCAGTTCATATTAGGAGTAGTTGTGTGCTACTTGACTGTGACAGATGATTCGAGTTATCGACCACATTGTGGTAGTTGTGTGCTACCAACTGATTGCAGAGTAATCAGTGGACTACTAGATGAAGACATCGTGAAATATACATCCCTAGCTAAGAGGGAGTGTTGATGTTTTGGTAGCTGCGGGAGGAAATTTCCTCTAGAAGACCTTTATTATATGAAGAGAAGATTTCAAAATTCCAGGAAGACCATTAAACAACAAGAAGGATACCCAGAAGAGAAGTCGTCCCACACAGAAAAGAACAAAGTAAAAATAAGATTCCCAGAGAAGAAGTTAGCCCAGGAAGTTGAATTGAAGACTATAAATAAGGAGGGCGTCTAGCTGATTTGGACACACACAACCCACTCTCTCACTAAGGAAAAGGTGTGCAAGTCTGAGGAGGAAGAGGAGACGTAGAGCTCGGGTCTTTTGTTATTCGTGGTGGCTAATTTATCTTGTGCGCTATCTCTCTAGGGATGTGCACTCTTCTTGTATTGCGTTGTTGCTACAGCTATGAGCATTAGAGGTGTGCTAGCCTAATGCTAGGGTTTATATCTTGTCTATGTCTCTTGAGAGCTGGTGAATGGTTGGACTTTTTGAACAAAATCTATCTAAGAAAGGTTGTTGTGTTTTTC